>JAOXJJ010000725.1:958559-972798 GCA_025769935.1 Phoenix roebelenii | reverse complement strand
AGCACCCTCGGCGGCGCCGGCGGGGGCGGGGGGGCGGACGGGGGAGGGGGCGGGTGGCGCTGTACTGCTGGGCCTTCGTAGCCGGGAAGGCAGGGGGACGGCCGGATCCGCCGTTGGCGGTGGCTCCGCTGCCATTGAGGGTCCGAGCACCGTTAGCGTTCCGGTTGGAAGAGAGGTAAGGGCGGTCCCCCATGGCTTTCATGGGGAAAGAGGAGTAGAAGCTGCAGCGGAGAACCGAAGAAGAAAAGCGGTGAGAAGCAACGAAACCGCTTGCTCTCTCCCTCCTATTTACACCGGTGGGAAAGGTGAGAAGAAGAAGATTCTTTCCGGTCTTTGATTGGCGTTTAAATGTACCTTTGGTTACCGGCGTTGGAAGGGGAGTGGTCAGAAATTTATTACAGAATCCGAGGTCTATCCGTTTGATTGGGATCCAAGGGTGGGTGATGGAGTTCTTTGTATTTGTTACCCATTTAACGAGCGAAATTAAGGGAGGTTGGGAGGTTGGTGTTAATTACCGTGTTTTAGTTCTCAGATTGGGATACGAACTCGTTGGGGGAATTTGGGAGGGAAAGTTCCAGCGTGTTTGATATTTTTGGATGGATACGCGCTTTCTTCGCTTCCTGATTGGAAAATAATTACTCACGGGTTCACCGACGTACCGGCTGGTTGGCACTTTAATTCCGACTCGGGTTTTGTCCCTGTTCCGGTGCTCAAAACAGGAGTGTAAATCCATGTCCAATCATTTGTGCTTTTGGTTCGGCTTGGATGCATAATTACTTGGATTTTCTTTGGGAATGGGACTCTATAATTTGGTAACAGTTATTGATTTTGATTTGTTTAGTAATTTTAATTATTTTGTGTTATTGGATTTATCATTCATGATTGGGCTTGTTATAGCTAGATGTTATAGCTAATTCTTCTTCCTTTTTGTTAAAAAAAAGCTCACTATGTAAATATAATCTGAATAATTAAATAATCAATAGTTAATTGAATAATTGGAAGAGTAAAATTAGTTACAGCTTTAGTAATTAGTACTTGGAGCTGTACCAAGATTGGAAGCTAATTTTTTTATGCGCACCTTTTTAGTGACTTAAATGCAATTTGCAATCACATTTTAACAAAAAGAAAAAAAAGATAAGCCTCCTTCAGATGTCGTAAAGTTAGCATAACATTTGTAACTACCATCCAAAACCATGGCGTCAATATGAGTATTATTATTATTATTATTATTATTTGGTTTTTTCTAAATAGGCGCAAGTTTCTATGGGTCGAAAGCAAGCCTTTTATATTTTTTTTTCTCCCCAAAATTCGTCATTGCTCTTAGAGGGCACTAAAAAAAATGTGTCTTTGGAACAAGCAAAGAACACAACTTGAACAACCTTCTATGTTTGGACTCAATCTTCCGTGTATGCAAACTCGGTCAAGTCTCTTGCCAAACTACAATTTTTTTTTTTTGGGGACTGGAATTTGGTTCGATTTTGTACATAAGACTTGATATGCTTCAATGTGACCTAACCGACCAATAGAAGCTTGCCATATTGCCTCTATGTAAGACTTCATAAATGTTGTTAAAGCTCATAGGCGGCCGTTAAAACTCTGCCCGTGTACATTCCACGCAGTTAAGCTCAGCGACGTAGGTAACGTGCAGGTAGTTACGATGTTGACCCTCTTCCGATATGACCTGCACCTGGAGGACCTTCAAGAGCACTAGCTTTTACATTCATATTACTTTTACTCTCTCTCAAGCCTCAAATGTTTCTCAAAATTCTTGCCCGAC
This sequence comes from Phoenix roebelenii, assembly GCA_025769935.1. Classification (NCBI taxonomy): domain Eukaryota; kingdom Viridiplantae; phylum Streptophyta; class Magnoliopsida; order Arecales; family Arecaceae; genus Phoenix; species Phoenix roebelenii. The sequence goes on along the minus strand of JAOXJJ010000725.1, from coordinate 971,021 downwards.
TTATGCATTGAAAAGTCATCGCAACCTTAAATATTTCCTCTCTCGTTTTGGGTCGGACTTCTAGCTCCAAATAGATCTCTTCATCCGAGCATAACCTCAATTGGCCACTTGCCAATAGCCAACCCGTCCAATCTTTTTAAGATCGGATTTTGGCAGCAACAGAACTTACCTGATTTGCTCAACATCTAGAAACATGATATCTTTATCGGGAAACAGTAAATTGATCTTGCTACATAGCCAAGAACAGTAGAATTACACTGTCATATATTGTTGGGGGAAAAATGAGTCGCTCCGAAACACATAGGCGCATGGCCAGCACGTGCCTGAAGACGTCCGACCTGGAAGCGTCCGACTTTAAGATGCGCAGCCGGGCCTGACGCCCGGCCAGACGCTTGACTCCGAGACACCCGATCCGAGCACTCGACCTCGGCATCCTCGACTTCGAAAGCCCGACCTCATTATCCACCTGCTGCAGTCACATCCTTCTGCAGCTCGACTAGGGACCATGCCCTGCTACCGCTGTCAACAATCAAGCGCATGACCTCTGCTGATCTCTGGCTCACTCAACAATTAATGCTATCTACGGACCTCAAGCTCTCCGCGGCAGACAGTTTAGCTACTCTGCCATGTCCGATCAGCCACGACGACCCACTGACTCCGGCCTGATCTCCCACGGCAATGCATTAATTCACACGATCGTGCTCAATCATGACGGTAACCCGTTCGCCCCGTCACATCACAGGTACACCTGTGCCCCTCTATAAAAGAAAAACCCCTCACCCTCAGAGGGGCTGGACTCTGAAACTTTAGAGAATACTCTCTCTTCTTCTACACATTAGCCCCCTCTGACTTAAGCATCGGAGGGCCGGCGCCAGGAACTCCGGCCACCGGCTTTTTGCAGGTCCCCCGAAGGACACCGCCCGCCGACGGACTGCCACCCGCCATCTCACGACCGGAGCTCCTCCTTCTCAGCCGAGTGGTCACCCTCGGGTCCACTTTCCAGCAACATACATTAATCGGGATTCATCACATGAGCAACAATGGAAGTTTCCACATGTCCCAGATGCTATAGTGGCTGTGCATCACCCTCCTGTTTCGTTGTGTTTACCCAAAGAAGAAATTAATAGGTAACTATTGGGAACATGTTTAAGGAGTAACATACTGCATTCACGCTAGGTTTGTGAGCTCCGTTCATCTGCCATGAGTAGAAGGCAATGCTAATTTAGAAATTTTGTGCCTTTCTGATGGTAATTGTTCTATTTGCTTCCTCTGCTTTCACGAGTAGCTCGCCTGCATCATGTATGTGTTCTGCGTTCGGAGAGCTTGCCTCCACGCTTGGCATTGCCTTTGCCTAACGGACTCTCCTTTGCCTCTCAAGTCCACAAGCAGGGTGGGATGAGATCAACCCAACTCGGAGATCAGTGAGATTGACCCAACCAACCTTACTTCATGATCAGGTCGGGTGGTAAGGCTGGAAGTAGGCCGGGCTAGGCAAGACCATGCACCTACCTAAATTTGGCCCAATTTTTTTTGGCCTTCGGGCTGGGCTTTTGCCTGAAAATTTTTGGATAATCTAGGCTTGAGCCTGACCCCGGCCAAGACCCAAGCCCGACGCAAAATCCGATTTGGCTGGCCTAAATTGCCCGTTTGGGCCGAAAATAGATCCAGCCAGAACTCGATTGAAATTTAATATTTCATAATATTGCTTCACAAGTAAATTAGCTGGCTAAAAATTGGATTCTCTCCTATAAGACGGATAAATGATACATGATACATTATTCTCAGCTAAACCCATTTAAAATTTTTCTTTACTTTTTCGTTATTCTCTCTAAATAATAACATACAAAACAAATTAATTTGGGCTCCGTTTTAGGCCTTGTTTGGACTCGGGCTAAACCAATGGCAGATAACCAGCCCAGTTCGAAAAATAGATGAGCTCTACATTTAAGCCCTAACCTGGTCTAAATTCGTTCAAGCCTAACCTCAAACCCGGCCCGAAGTCAGCCCGGCCGGACGGGCCTCGGGCCAGCCTGAGCTCATTTCCAACCCTATTAGGTGAAGAGATGCCTTATTAAAAATTATGGGTTATCATCGGGTTGGATTGGTTTGGAAGAGCAATGGTTTAGATTTTGATTGGAATGGGTTGAGAGAGAAGCAAGTTTGAACAGGATCAGGTTTGCCAAGGTTTAATCTGAGCCAACCTGACTTGGAAAAAAAGATTGGTGTTTACGTATCCCAACCCAACACAATTGAAAATCCTATAGCCCCATCAACATGAACTATAGATTGGATCAGGTCAGGTTTTTTCAAGTAAGTGGCCAGAATTGCACCCATGGTTTTATCACATTAATGTCTTTTTGAGCAAATTTATGTCACTAATGGTTATGCAGCAATTCCATGGCACGGTGACAAGTGATGGGCTCAAACCAGGAATAGGCTCGGAAGAAGCCCCAGCCCAATTGCCCAAAGGCAAATTGTTTAGTTTTGAAGTTTGTTGGAGACCTGATATGACAACTAGTGTTGATTCAGTGAATTAATGTTGTTTTTTTGAGCAGGCACGTGAAGAAGAATATGAAACTATGCTTGTTAATTTAGAAGTTTGCAGATTATCAAGTTTAATGTAGCAGTTTTATCTAGAGTCCTACCGGGGAGAATAGTGGCTGCTAAGTCCCCGCTGTTGTTTGGAAGCATTGTGAGGTTAATTAGGACTTGCTATCATTCTTGCAGTGGAAAGTTTATGTTGCAAATTATTTCATTATTAACCATGCATGAAAGACCTAGAATATTGTTGCCCATATTTGTGACTAAACATGAGATATTACGATACAATGACATGGTGCAAAGTTGTCAACATGTTGAGTTTTTTGCCGATCTTTTTTTCGAAAAGTACATTGTTAATACAGTCTTACTATCAAACATGAAAACAAAACAAAAAAAAGAACCAAGGTAACATTTCATCGCAACAATTTCCATAGTAATTAACCTTCTTCCTTGACCGATGCTAGCTGCAATAACTGCTGATTTTTTGTGCTAAATATAACGTGCGCCAGTAGCTAGGAGAGTGAATCTAGATTAATTACCCTTGTCATGCTATTAGAAGAAAAGAAGAAGGAAAAAAAAAACGGTTCCATGTCATGCTTTTCTATGTCACTCCATAAAAATAACTAGTACGTGGGTGCAGGAATGACCTCAAATTTTTACTGTGTTATGTTGATGGTGGTATAAACACTACCGAAATGGGATGATGCAGAACAATCTAACTTTTTTATATGTTGTATCTTTTGAGCACTACTGCAAGGAAAAAATAAAGAAAAGAAAAAAAAAAGAAAGAAAATAGCCCTGCTCTGAGCACTATTGTGCATGCAAGGAAAAAAGTTAAAGAAAAGAAGAAAAAAAAAAAGGGAAAGGAGACACCAAAAACAATATGCTATGTTAGCCTTCTAGCCCTTTTCTCCTTTAAAGTAGGTGTTAGTCTATTTTTTTATTATTTCATATTGTACGGATGGTTACGATTGGATTAATGCTTGGAGAGCAAAAGAAACTTCCTAGGTCGAGCACCTGCTACAATATAAATAAATTTTATCAAATAGGAATCTACATTAAGATTATCTTTTTGAGCACCTGCTAACCCTCCATCCATGCTGGAGTTATGATGAGGACCTTGATGAACTCCTTGGTATTTCCTAGATTTTTCGAGGCATGAGCTCATAGTTCCTACGTGGAGGCCGACAATGTAATGACAGCGGTCAACCGTTCAATCAAAGCGGAAGAGAAAATGGTTGTCTTCTTTGTTTGCTTCCCTGGCCTTCTCCCCTGGCCTTCTCCCCCCAAATTTGACCAATATATCCACTCGCTTTGAAATGCATAGAAGAATTTATATACATTATTTTATTATTAATTTGTTGCTTTCTTCTAATACAGCTGGACTCTTCTAGGTTCGTGGGAGCTGCTAGGGTGGGATCCAACTTAAATTATTAAATTGAAAGGTTGAGATCAGGCTAGACAATAATTATATTGAAAACCTTAATTACTTGAGCTGCCCATGTGCAATTCCACAATTATAGCCTTGAAGAAGAAGTTTGTTTCTGTTTCTTCAATTCAAAGGGAACAACCAAGAAATTAAATTAAGTGATCATATGGATAAATCAAGAGAGACTAGCAACAAAAGTTTGAGGCGATGAAATTGGCATTAATGCGAGGGAATTTTTTTCGCAATCTCATTTCTTGCATACAGTATTTGAATAGATCTATGCTGCTTGTTGGGGTTGAAATTTGGCCTAAAGATGACCATGCCGAAGAAAACCAAGAAGACGCCGATCGGAATGGAGAAAGAGGGCCACCTTCTGCGCTACGGGGTACCTGCACAAAATCTTGGCTGAAAATTCCGGCGAAGGCTCTTCGATAGCTAAGTTAGAGTTGATCCAGCATTTTTTTTAGAAAAAATGTCCCTGAGTGTTTTTGATATTGGCTTATTTAGAGTCTTCACAGAGGTGCCCAAGTGGTTGAGATATGATCCATCCTAATCATGAGAGAAGATGGTCTTAGCCAGGTAGCGTGTGACCAAGACCAGGGCTCGCTTGAGGCACACAGTTTGGACAGTCCTTGTGTACGGTATGGTGTTGGCTGGTGTGGTAGGGTATGGCTATTGGCAGGTGTGGCAGGGTATGGCTCTTAGCAGCAAACATGGCTAGGGCAATAAGGCATGGTCCTTAGTTAGCATGTTATGGCGTTGCCAACAAGCAATGGTTCATGGAAAGGGGCTGGCTAGGTTGAAATATTTAGCCACATGTGCTTGGCGAGGTCAGCTCAGTCTTCGGCGAGGGCTGAAGTCTACTCGGCAGAAATTGAGTGATTCCACGCTAGACCACGACGATCCATTTTGCCTCCCATCACTGCTCAAAGCAAGAGGAAGCAATGGAGATTTTATTCTCCTTGTTAAAAAAAAAAAAGAGGAATGTATTTAGATACGCTTTTATTAAAAATTCAAGCATTAGGTTCAAAGTTGAGAACCAAAAATAGATAAATGCAATTATACTGCAATAAAAAAATTAAAAAATTAAAATTAATATAAATACTTATAAAAAAATAAAATATGTAAATAAATTTTTTTCATCCTACCGGTTTAAGTTTTTAAAATAAGTTATGATTTTAACAGTAATATTCAACGCTAGGTGGTGGTGTGGCATCGAAGATATCCGGCGCCGCCCAAACTTTGCACTCTTGCTGAAATCACGCGGTACTGGGGCCTGCCGCCGAGGAAGTCAATGTGAAGTACCGAAGATATGGTATTCCCAGAAATAGTTTACGAGAGCCTTCTCGTCACCTCACCTGCACCGTTCCTTCTTCTTTCGCCCTATCGCCATTCGGTGTTACCCACGTGCCCCCCCCCCCACCACGTATTAAAGTTAAGCCCCCCGGGCTCGTCCTCCTCATCGCCTCTGCTCGTCACCTTCCCCTCTCCGGTACTCCGATTCGCAGCAAAGATGATGGAAGAATCGTGGCCGTCGATGTGGTCCTCCGTACGAGGCTGGTTTTCCCCCACCGTTCTCTTCGTGATCCTCAATATCGTCATCGGCACCATCGCCCTCACCTCCAAGACCCTTCGCTCCCACCGCCATCGCGACAACGACGACGACGACCACCCTCGTCCGATTTCCCGCGGCCCCTCCGCCGTCCTCGAACGCCTCCGCTCCGTCGGCCTCTTCCGCTTCCGATCCGGCGATTTCCCGCTCGACGCCGCCCCTCCCTCCCCCAAATCGGAGCCGCCGGCGGCACCCGATGCTTCCGCAGGCGGCGAGCAGCAGCACCGCGTCAGCCGGTGCCAGTCGAACCCGCAGGAGGCGCCGGGGGAGGAGAAGGAGAAGAAGCTGTCGGGGCGGATGAAGAAGTCGGCGAGCGAGAATTCCCCGTTCGCGCACCTCGACGAGGCGGAGATCGTGCGGGTGCCGGCGGCCGCGAGGAGCCGCGGCCGGGCGGTGCTTGTGGAGGAGGAGGAGGAGGTCGACGCCAGGGCAGACGACTTCATTAGCCGGTTCAAGGAGCAGCTCAAGCTTCAGCGCCTCGATTCTATTCTCAGTTACAGGGAGATGCTCAATCGTGGAAAATAGAATCATTTATTTGATTTGTTTTCTGTCAAATTAATGTAGCTTTTTACCGTAACTACTACGTGTGTGCGCGCGAGAGAGATCTTGGGTATCTTCTTTGGTATCTTTTTGGTTTTATGTTTGGGAATGTGTTGTTCTTGTGAGGCAAAATTTAATGCCATGTTTAAGTGCTCTAAAACTGTTCATATGCCGACCCTTCACCTTCAATTCAGAGCCATCACGCCACCAAATAAAGAAAGTCTTTCTTGATTGTTCAGGTTCAGAGGAACAGCAACATAGGTCTGCACGCTGGACCGTACTCCCGTCAACATATCCATCTATACCACACGGTTTTCAAAAAAATTAAGCGGAATAGTTACGAGCTGACTTTCCATAGCTAGGATTCCTTGTTCGAGTAGATTCAATTTCCAAGGACAAAAATCCAATTCCCCAACTGCATTTGGTTCATGCGGACATCAATAATGGAGTCATAGAAAGATGCAACCTCTAATGGTCAAAACACTGTCTGTCTATCCAAGTTTGTTTACGGACCTGCAAACTTTGACTAGAACTGAAAATTAACAATTCCACAACTATTTTGCCGTTTCATTATTCTTCTATCAAGCAAGTTGGTACTTTATTTTGTGATAGAGATACGTGCTCCTATACTATTTTGTACGTACTTTTTTTTTTTATGTAGATGGTTGTGAATCATTTATGCAACTTGTTCTTTAATTCCTTGGATCGTCAGAAAATGAGATTGTACATAGGCCATTTGTAACAGGGGATTGGAACGTAAAATAATGAGGTTCAGATATTGTCCCAAAAATCCTCATTGGATATTGGATCTCTAAAATGACATGGATAAATATTTGTTTCAAGGGTCCTCTTCTTCGTTGATGGATTCACCCTTGCAATCATGATAGAGTCACTCTGAAGACTCGCTCACACGGTAAAAGAGGCTAACGTAAATTGCAAATCGCCCACATGTAACTCGTGTGAAAAGCTAAGCCCATAGCATTGTTTTTTCCCTTTCTGGGATGGCAATGGAGCAAATATGCATCAGATGGGGTTATCCAACTGATTCATTAATTTCTTATAATGGATTTTATTTTTTTTTGACAAATAAGCTAGGAGCTATTGACGTTTTTTTCAAAATTATTCGTAGATCTTTTTGGAATAAAAAAATTTCTTTTGTGCAATTCCAAATGTGAAGTCAGTCTACCTATCTTACCGAGTCTACCTATCTTACCGGTGAAACTTACTACGATGGGAACCACATGCCCATCCCCGATGTATACCCCTCTCAAGTGGTTCGAGCACACCACATCCACTTTGCTTTGCTTAGAAGTTAGGTAGGATAGATTGGGACGTGTTGGAAAAATAAAATTGCAAAGTATTATTTTTTTTCTAGCGTACAAATCAAACAAAAAAAAATGTTAAACCTCGGTACCTTATATGATATAAAACAAACTAAGATTTTGGAACATAGAAGACAACAAACTAAATGTTCAATTATAATGCAAACAATAAATAGAAAATTAAATAACTTTAAACTAATCAAAGCAAACAATTAAAAAAATATTTATTTCATATCCTAGGTTAGGTTCGCCCGTCTCCATCCCGAACTCATCATATATTTTATTTTAAATATCTGGACTTGCCTCTGACTCTAAATGGGTCAGGCAAAACCCATTATATTAGGATTGGGTATCCAACATGGCTATGTAAATTGTCACCTCTATTTTTTTCTACTAATATGTGCGCCATCTAGGTCTTTTATACTTGTGGCGTGCAATAAGCTTTTTTCCAGCAAATCAGGATATCTCATAATATTTCTACTATTATGTCGGCCCCTCACCATAGGTTATGTTACCCGATGCCAACGGACCTTGCCAAATCTCAAGTAATATTGTACGATCACTAATTTTCATTTTAGCAAAATATAATGGTTTTGGATGATTGACATTCCTGGAGATTCCAAGTATCAAAGGCTTCTTATAATGATCATGTATCTTGTCCATCAGGATGAAGTCCTTATCGAGATCAAGAGGGTTTGCTGCGATTCTTTATAAAATTTATACAAGATAACATTTTGAATTTTACTATATCATTTATTGTATAATGAACGGCCCGCGATATTTCTTATATATATATATATTGTTGTGGTTCAAATTTGGCCCGTGGGTGACCACGCCGGTGGAGTTGAAGGAGCCGCCAGTGGTTGGAAGGAGAAGACGGAAGCCGAACGGACCTGCACAAAGCCAAAAGTTCCTTAGAAATTACCTGACCGAGCTATTTATAGCCTCGACGGAGTGGCCCAAGTGGCAGAGGTATTGTCAGCCCTCATCATAAGGGGGCATGGCTCTGAGCCGGATGGCGCGTAGCTCAGGCTAGCTGGTGACGTGTGAAAGTATGGGCTGGTTTTTGCATGCTTGTTATTTTTTAAAAAATTTTAAAAATGCAACGGAAGGATAGAATTAATCTAATTAATTCTAAGCATGCATCAGAGATCATATCTCAAAAATAAACCTATCCAAGATCTTTAAATTATTTATGAAGTAGAAGACGGATCTGAAGATCTGAAGCTTGAGCCTCGCAGCGACACATGTGTATGGCCTCTACGGATCGCTCACACGAAGCTCCGAGTTGATCTGATTCCGTGGAAGTGCTAGCTTTCGCAGAACCCTGCTGTGGTTGAAATCTTTCCTTTTTTCTTGGATTGATCAACCTTTGATCGGATCAAGACAGGAGGTGAATGGAGGATGAAGAGAGGAGGAGAAGAGCTTTCTGATTTTCACAAAATCAGATCTCAACTAAAAACCCTAAAGGAAGAACCTTTCTTGCTCTTGGCATTGGGGATGGAAGAGGAGAAAAAAGGGCTAGCCTTATAGATAGTCTTTCAATCTCATTGCATATCATTTCCCTTTTTCGCCACCACCTGATTTTATTCTCCTTTTTGGGCGCATGAAGGGATGAGGCCTATCATCTCAAGGGATCAGGCTTATCCCTTTGATCTAATCAAAATAGGACTCTTATGGCGCCCCCTCCTAGGATCTCGCCACATGTCACTTGGCGCTATCAAATGAAGGGATTTAAAATCCTAATCAAATCAGAATAAATTTTTCTTATGGTGCCATACCATGGATCCTTGCCATGTGTCATCATGTGCTATCATCTAAGGAGAAAAAATCCCATCTATGGCGTCATTCATGAGGGGTTGACGTGTGTCATCTAATTTCCAAACGTGGGTTCCTAAAGTTTAGGGATTGATCTCTAATTCAAATTTCAAATATTTGAATTTAGAATCCTTATCAGATAAGGACCTTGGATCATACCCAATCCAATTGGGTCAAGTCCCATTAATTAGTTCTAGTCCAATCCTCTTGGTTTGAACCCAATCCAATTAGGTCAAACCTTGATATAGCCCAAATTGAATCTAATTCAATTTAGCTCAACCCAAGCTCAATTACTCAATCAAATAAGTCAATTAGCAATCTAATTGCTAATTAATCCTCCAATAATTCTTTAATTATTTTAATGCAACTTTTGTTTAGGGTAATTCGTCAATCGAATTGACCAAATTATCCCTGGATGATTCTTAATCATCCATCAGCCACTATGATCGACCTATAAAACTTCTATGAGTGTGACCCCGTAGGTTTGAACCTAAGCCGGTAGCACAGGAACGATTTTCTGTACTAATCGATGTGACCATCTAGCATTGGTACTCGACGTCCGGATAGGTTGAATAATTGCGAAGCAATATTCTGAAATTCTGGACTATGGTTACCGTATAATTCATCCCTATGACTCCTAATGCCAGGATGATATCAGAGTTCTATCAACTCTGTAATAATATATCCACTCTATGATTCAACTTTAGAAATACTGTGACTCCTCACAAGGATTACCCTGGCTAAAATTTTGCTAAATTGAACACAAGGGCATTATCTCCTATCACCAGGAGGAATTAATTCCATCTTGACTCACACACTGACTTCGCAAGTACTTGACTGCACCCAGTGACCTTCCGTCCCTGAATTAGAAATTCAGCTAGTCTGGTACCAAAGTATAGTGAGTTGCTTGTTAATCACCGTGGTGATCTCAGGTCTGAGGAACATTATGGAGTAATTGAGTATTTCCTAATTGATTTTGATGAGCACAAAGCATTTTGAGTATATCTTATGTTGTACTAATAAATTCAATTTAGTGTTTTAGGCAAATATGTGTGAATTTCTGTTTAAGTGCCTCGAGCTTTGGTTCAAAGTAATTTGGCTAAGTGTTGGACACAATTTGAACCAAAGTCTGCATCACGAGTCGACTCCGAAACTTTGCGAGTCGACTTCGGGTGGTTTAATGTTTGTGGCACAAGCTCGAGTCGACTCCGACTGAGAACAGATAGAAAGACAGAATGATGGTTTTTCAGACCTTGTCAGCGAGTCGACTACTGAAGGTTTCGAGTCGACTCCGATGCTTGGCGAATCGACTCCAGATGGTCTCGAGTCGACTCCAAATGGTAACAGACAGAAAGACAGAACGATGGATTTTAGACCCTGTTACCGAGTCGACTCCAAAAGGTTGTGAGTCGACTCCGATTCTTGGCAAGTCGACTTCCAGTATGTCCGAGTTGACTTCCAGAGGAAAGCAGTCTGAAAAGGAAGAGACTCACTTTCGGAGATCCTGTGAACGAGTCGACTCCAAGTATTGCAGAGTCGACCCCCAAGATAGTCGAGTCGACTCCAGTAAGGTCCGAGTCGACTCCAAAGCAGAAATATTCAAAAGATAGAGAATCAATTTTTCAGTCTCTAAGAACGAGTCGTCTCCCGAAAGTATCGAGTCGCTTCTCAAGTCAGCCGAGTCGACTCCAAGTAAACCCGAGTCGACTCGAGGAAGAAAAATAGAAAGTTGAGTTTCTGGAATCCTGAGAATGAGCCGATCCCTAAGTGTCCGAGTCGTCTCCAGCTGTTGGCGAGTCAACTCCAGTTTGGTCCGAGTCGACTCCAGGACGAGGCATGTACTTTAATTCAAATCTGGAACAGCAGGCGATTCATCTTCAGTAAAGCACGAGTCGTCTTCAGTAACAGTTGAGTCGACTTCAGATCACACAAGTCGACTCCGATCCTAACGGATACATTATCAGGATGTGCAGATGAGACAGAATAGCTCCAAATCTCTTTCTAACGGCTAGTTTTCAAAAGGAACCACTTAAATAGCTAGAGAAAACAGTGGTCGACAATAAGAGAGCTACTCCATCTGAGCATTAAAATATTTTCAACCACCAAGAGCTTCCGTAGAGTAAATCCAAGAAAAAGAAGAAAGAAGTGCATTCAACTCAAACCGAAAAGTGCTTCCTTCGCATTCAAGGCTCTACTACTGTCCTCCATCATTCGGCACATTCAAGAGAAGACTCAGAAATAGAGAAGCCCCCACTTCCTCATCTAAAATCTGTTTGAGGGTTTCTAACTCAACTTTGTTTATATTATCTCATACTTGCTTTTTTAGAAGCTTTCTTTGAGAACTTTTAAACTCTTATTTTTTGTATACTTGATTCAATCAAAGGGTTGAATCAAGGGTTGTAAGATTTGTTGGTGAGCCAAAGATAAAATTAATAGTGTAAGGTTGTGGTTGGTGAACCGAAAAAAATCAACTAGGTTTGATTGTGAACCCGGAAAAACAATCGAGTGGTTCTAGTCGGTGAGCCTGTCAAGATCGATCGAGTTCGTTGTGATCTCGTGAAAACAACAAGTTGGTTTGTGAGCTTGTAAAACAACCGGCTATAATCCTAGGGATTATAGTGAACTCCCAAGTGCAGCTTGGAAAGTGGATATAGGAGCAAGAGTTGGCTACAAACCACTATAAATCTTTCTATGTTTGTATTGCACCTTGTCTCTTTCACTCTCTTCACTCATTGCATCTAGAGATCTAACTAATTCACTTGCAATTTAATTAGTTAATCGCTCACCTTATTTTTAATTGCGCAATAATTAATTAAAACCCAATTCATCCCTCCTCTTGGGTTGTCTCCTTGGGCAACAAGTGGTATCAGAGCAGGTGCTCTCATATTGATTGGTGATCCAATCCTTAAAAAGAGTAAAAGATTATGATAACAACCTCTTTTGGATCTTTCCTTAGTGAGAGGCAATCCACCAATAGGCCTCTATTGTTCAATGGAGCTAACTATACCTATTGGAAGGCTAAAATGAGATATTTATCGAAGCTCAAGATTATGATGTTTGGAGCATCATAATTAATGGACCAGATATTCCTTCTATCTATGTTGATAACATTGTTATACCCATGCTTGAAAAAGATTGGGATGATAATGATAGAAGGAAGGCACAACTAAATGCCAAAGTAATGAATGTTCTTTATTATG
>JAOXJJ010000725.1:937745-949404 GCA_025769935.1 Phoenix roebelenii | reverse complement strand
CAAATAACATTTTATTAATTAATCAATTCATATACAAATTCAATCATCAACAGGCTGACGATTGACTTTTAGGATACAATTTCTAACAACATGCGGTACAACCTATTCTTGAGAATGGTAGGGTGTTGACAGTCATAGCAGGATATGGCCGGAGTAGTCAAGGTGTCGTCTGACTATTGTTGGCCGGTTATTAAGACATGACATGGTAGTGTGGTGAAGTACGGCCACGTAGGTTGGCATAGGCCCGCATATGGGTGCGGTCGTTAGCGAGGCCGAGCTTGTTAAGTAGTCGCATCACGCGTTTGACGAGGTCGGTTTGGCGGGTGCTGAAAGTTGCTCGGCTTTTCGGATTTCGAGATATACTCGATGGAGCACCCCGAGCTCGAGGGTCGGAGCGTATTGCTGGGGTTGGCACCCCGAGCTTGGTCGGGACAGGTCAGCGATTATCTAGAGGTATCCCGAGCTTAGTCGGAGGAGTCAACGAATATCTGGAGTTGGTGGAGTTTTCGGCGGAGTTCCGAGGATGAGCTGGCTCTGGGCTGAAGTGAAGATTCAGCCGATTGTCGTTGATATTTACTGGGCCGAAACTAGGCGGCCTTTTAGTTGTGGGCTGAACGGTCCATTTTTTCCCTTATCATATATATATATATGAATAATCCAAGTGCGAGCAGCAAGTACAGTAATTTAGGTAAAATGGAATGGTCTTAATTGATTCCCTCTCTTTTCCCCAGATTAACAACCTGATCGGCGTCCACCCTTGATCACAAGACCACCACCCCTTTGTTCTCTCATCCGTTCACCCCCACACCAAAGCCCTGACCACCTGCCCTCGCTCAATTCCTAGATAACCGGAAGCTAGCAACAGATATGATCTCGACGATGATTTTCTAGCTAATGCGAAAGAAGTAGTAGCCAAGCAAATGTGCCCAAACTCATCCTTATGGTCGCAGCAGGACAAGGGCTTCATGGGAGAGAGTTTTAGATTCCTTGGAGTAGCATCACCGTAAGTGAGGCAACGATAAGGAGCATATGTGAGGATCGTGCGGGCGTGTGTTTAGTCCCACATTAGTTATTCGTTGGGTAAGTCTGGATACTTATATAAGATCAAAGAACCCAAATAATACCTTCTGGCTAGCCATTTTAGGTAAGGTCCTAGGTTGTTACAAATAGTATCAAAGGAGACCTGACCCATAACCTATGTAGACTAGGAGGCACTGCAATACGGATCTATTGGGGCTGACCATGGGCCGATCGTGGTGATTGTGATTAGATTTGAATGGATTTGAACCTTTAGCCTAACGAATACATCAAGGCTTGAACAGGAGGAGTATGTAAGAACCCGTACGGACGTGTGTGTAGATCTTGGATATTTATACAGGATCAAAGAATCCAAATAATACCTTTCGGCTAGCCATTTTGGGTGAGATTCTGGGTTGTTAGCATGGTGATAATGAGGGCACCGGGTGCTACTTTTCTCTCCATTATATCCCTTAATAAGGAATGGCTAGGATTCATATTCAACAAAAATTTATACATAAAAGCACCATAGCAAAGCCCTAAAATCAAGTCACATTGAGAGAGGGATAAATGTGGGTTTGTGAAATCTTGATGTTTTCAAGTTGTCTCTTCCTTGGATCCCCTACTATGTAGTTTATTCATTACTCTAATTTCAGAGCATTATTTATCCAAGTATAATGTATTCAGCCGTTTGAACATGGCCTAAATTCTTTATAGATAATTTGTGCATTTGATGAGATGGACTCAGGTGTGGGGGGCTCAAATTCAAGGAGGCATTAGATTAGCCAAGGAATTCATCATCCCAAGATCTAAAGAATATGTGAAACACCTTTTATTGAAATTAATTATTCCAAAAATTGGGGCTTACTGAGTTTCCAAACTTTTCCCATCGCACGAACCTCCCATCGCACGAACCTCCCTCCTTTTTTTTTTCCCCTCTTCTTCTTCTTCTTTGTGGCCTCGCCTTCTCGCTGGCACACCAAAATTTGGCAAATAACTTAAATCGAGATCCAAACAAAATTACTTTTTTTTTGCACACGTGATCTACTTATTAACTATAGACCAAGGAGTTGCGCAGGTCAAGATCAGTGTAGGAAAGGAGTTCAAGGGATCATAGAAATTAAGGACACTATTAATCCCTAAAATTTTTAAAAAATTTGCTCCCTTCAATAGATCATTTATTAAATCCACAAAAGGCATAGATAATGGACTCCATTATCTCTCCTAACTTTTTTTTTTTCTTTCGAAAATCCTTCATATGTCGCTCTCTTTTACCCACCGGTAACAAAATAATTCGACCATCCAAACAAACTAAAATAAGAAGTTTAGAAATACAAAAATAATGTTTTTTTTTTAATTTATCTTTTTTTTTCTCCGATTTTCTTGTTCCATTCATGGGTGGGATCAGATTAGGTTCAAGTCGGATTAGAACAAAATATTTAATCTGAACCCAATCCAGTTATAATTGGGTCCAGATAATGAGGTCTACATTTTTTTGGTTTTTTGAGAAAGCATTAGATTCTTCAAAGCTAAGATATTTATCATTCGAAAATGCTTGAATGCACACCAATTATTTCAAAAACTTGGGCATGATAAGCCCCAGAATTTTTTCCATCCGAACGAACTTCCTTTTCTTCATCTTCTCATCATTTCCATTGGCATATAAAGATATTAATGGATAAATTAGCCAACATCAAAATAATTATTTGTTTGGACATCTAACATAAGCCAGAGAATTGTGGAGGAGGGATCATAGAAACACTTGACGGCAACAACCACTATAGTTTCAGAATATTTTGTTCAGACAAAAAAAGATGGCATATTGTATCTATAATACTTGGACAATGGACACCTTGTCCCTCCTAGACCTGAGAACCACTCATCATGTCACTTCTTATATTATTGTTTCCTTCAAAAAACAAAAAAAAAAAAAAACAACTCTTGGATGATATATTTCGCCATCAAAAAATGCCTAAATAAAAGTTCAAAAAAAAGATAAAAATAATTTTTTTGCTATATTTATCGCTTTCCAACGTCGATTTTTTTTCTTCTTTTCTCCAATTATCTTGATCCGGTCATGCCTTGGATCATGTTGGCTTCATATGTAGTAAAATTTGGATCAGATCACAAGTCATTGATCCGAACCTGGTCCGATCATACTTGGGTCCAAATAATCGGACCTGAACCGCCCGTTTATTTTTCTGCAGACCAGAAAACAAACTTGGAAACTCTGGTGGCGCATCCGAAGGTTCAAGCTGAACCGGATCATGCAGCGACGCGACCCGACCCCGCTACAATTTGGTCCATTTCAAGTTATTTAAATCGGGTTCAACCTTTCGTCCCGTTAGCTTCGAACTGCAAACCGCCTTAGCCGCCTATAAATACCCCCGGAGGACGTGTCGGACGACGATGGCGTCGTTTATTTCTCCGGCGCCTTTGATCGACGAAGGCGTCGCCTCTTCTCGGTTCCGGCGGTTTTGATCGAGGAATGTGTCATCTATTCTCTGGTGGCTTTGATCGGCCTCGAGAACTTCGTTCTTGGCCAACCAATCCTCTCGTTCCCCATCGCTTGGAACTTTCCCGATCTCGCTCCCTCGAGAACCGTAGTAAGATCTCTAGGGCTTTATTCTGGCAGAATTCATTTATTTCTTTGTTTCGATTTTAAGTTTTCTTTCAAGTAGATTCCTCTCTCCTTTGCTGCAAGAATCCGACCGTCATTAGATTTATTCTCGAGAAGGCTGAGCGTAATTATTCGTTAAAATTTAGCCTTTTGTGTTTCCGTCTCCTCGTTTATTTTCTTCCCTTCTTTTTGTCGTTCGATGACTTCTTGATCTTCCAATTGGAGGTCAATGAAGTTCCACAGTTGTTTTGGTTTCTTGAATTACTTTAATGCTATTAGTAATCGACATTGTTATCTTAAAGCTAGTAAGGATTTTCTTGAATTTTCTACAATTTCCTAACCATGACACGTATTTGCATTTACTTGGGCCCTCTAAAGTCATTAATATTGTCATCTTAAAGCTAGTATCTCTCTGATAATTTCTTTTGGGTTTTCTTGAATTTTCTATGAGTTCCTAATTTCAACACAGTTATTTGTTACTACTTCAGTGTTCAATCCTACAAGTCATTGATATTGTAATCTTAAAGCAAATATCTCTCAGATGATTCCTTTCGGGATTTCTTGAAATTTCTATGATTTCCTAACTTCAAGACAGACATTTTCAACCATTTCGTTCCTGTAAGTCATTGATGTTTCCATCTCAAAGCTAGCATCTATATGATAATTGCTTTTGGGTTTTCTTGAAATTGCCTTACTTCAACGCAGATATTTGCAATTACTTCGGTTTTCCAAGTCATTGATATTGTCATATTAAAGCTAGTGGCTTTCTGATGATTTCTTTTGGATTTTCTTGAAATTTTTAATGAAATCGATGATTTGAATTGTGAATGATCCAAAAGACCATTTCAGTGCTTGCAAACCATATTCCCACTCTGCGTGTTTTCCCTCTTGGTGCTTATATGATTGCAAAATGGATATATCCCAACTTCATTTCTGAACCTGTAACTAGTAGCCCTTAGGCATTAAATATTCCATACAGAATTCAAATTAGCCTTTCTATTATTGGACTGGAATTTAGATAATAATCTATTTTGGCTAATTGCTTCATATAATCTTCATCATATTGCATGAAACTCTTTTGTGCAATGAGTACTCTAAATATTAGGGCCATCAATTACTGCCTATTTCTGCATGTAGCTGTCATGAGTTTGGGATATGCAACTCTAAAATTATGGTGAGAGATATGTCTTTTATTAAACAAAATATGCATTGACTTAATGAAGATAAATATGGCTCTATCTACTTAGTGCCTGCTTTATGGATGCTTTCTCTCATTCAATTAATTTAGGATTGGCTTATTCTTTGGTATATGATTTTACAACATAAAATGATTATCCCTTTGTATCACTTTGAATGGATGATATGTACTTTAAACCATGGTCTGCCGTACCGGTCCGTACCGGCCGGTACGGATCGGTCCAGCCTGGGACCGGTACCAGATCAGCGTGAAATCCGGTACCGGTAGTTTATTGTTGAAGAACCGGTTCGGACCGGTACGCCACCGGTTCGGACCGGTACGGACCGGTACGCCACCGGTTCGGACCGGTACGGACCGGTACGGGACTGGTTTCGTACCGGTACGGGACCCCACCGGTATGCCGACCGGTACCGGTACGGCGGACATTACTTTAAACGATATAAGTGTTAACTTCGGAATTGAGTTTTTCTGAATATTGGAGCTTTGAAACTTATGACACTTGGACAGTTGGATGTGATACTACACTTTGTGTTACTGCATTCATGTGTATGTCATGCTTGCTTTGACTAAGGTGCTGACACTTGGAGTATTATGTTTTCTTTTCGTTTCGTGCAATGACATGTGTTAACATCAGATGTTCCCTCCACAAGTGCATTGAACATCCGAATTCTTATTGAAATTAAAATCCATCCTACAATAGTTATTTATAATAATATGACAGTTTGTAGGTATTTTTCTACTACTCTATCTAGTTAATGCTCTTTACAAGCTTTGTTTACCTAAAGCTTGTACCAACATGTACAAGCAATCTATGATTTAGGTCATTGTCCAATTCTGTTGAAGGAAGAGTAGCTCCTCCTCCTCCTCCTCTTCAGCAGCCACAATTATGTTTTTATTCATTAAAAACAGGTGATTGTGTATTCAGAATCGTCAAACCCGAAACGCTTGGTTCCTGCCACTTCAATCGGAGAAGATAATTCTTCCCTTAGTTGATCACGACTTGTAGATTGGGACAAGCCATTCCTGTACATGGCCAACTACTCATTTAAAAATGAAGTTCCAATTCTGAGCAAAGTCTCGTGCACTAGGCTGCTCTTTTTTTTTTTCGAGCATGACCCTAGCATCTCGACAATTCTAATATATCTCAAACTCCTATGCATATGTTGACCTAGGCTGATCTGGTCAATGGGATTATTGAGCCTTAAGCTAGTTATAGTACCAAGCTCCTAATAAGATGGCTAAGGGCACAAGAATCTCTGCTGTCGTCTATAAATATTAAGTGAAATTGCAAACATCGGCAAATCAAGGGCATGTGCAAAATTTGCTCCGCTTCATAAGCTAAATGGATGGCTAGCCATGTTGCAAAAAGGCAAGCACCAACCTATAGCTAGTGACCTACGAAAGAAAGAATCATCATGACTGAGTCTTATGAGGGATTCTACCAAGGATCCTTTGAGGGATGGAAGTACCCTTTGAACAAGATAGATATGTGATGGAATTTTCCTTCCAATTTGGTATGATTGCCTTCCCCCTCAAAAGTGGAAAGAAAATTGTGCTAGAGGCATGCTATCCTCATGGCGGTGATGTACATCTCAACTTTCACCTGGATTTTATGGATGCATGCTGGGCTTCTGCATGAAGATCGGTTCCGCTAATTAACATGCAATTTTGCAGTATCTTGGATTTTATAGACATAGGTTGGGCTTCTACCTGAAGATCGAGTCCCAATGTGGATTTCACACTCCATAAAAAGATGGTGCGACAATCATGCCCAACCCTTCAAACACCAACATGACTCTTTTGGCAAGCCTAGTGACATGCCCTCAAACATGGGCAGGTATAATGGCTCATACATTTACTTGACCAAATAAAGGAAGAGGCAAAGGTGTAGCCCACTAATGCCCATAAGGCAATTGGCTCATACTTGGAAAATGCATAGCAAAAACAACTACCCTCAAGATTCTGCATGAAAACTTGATCTAATATACTTGCATATATAATATACTTGCATATATGGAAGGCAAACAACTATTGATTTGTTAAAAATGGGACCAAGGGAGAGGAATTTATTCCATATTGATCTCAAGTTTTGAAGATGGTGTGGCACAACAGTGTTAGTTTGAATGCCATCCTTGCCTCTTTCTCTATGGATGGTAGAGAGTAACGAGAATCAATACTCCTTTTCCACTACCTCTGCATCCTTGTCCTAACTCAGAACCTATAACTTGCACTGTTTGAAGAGAAATACATGTCTACTGGTGCATTTGGAGGACCTTCAAGTGCTAACCCCATATCCACTAAATTCTCAAAAGCATTCGAGAGTGTATGCTGTAAATGTCGGATATGGCGCTCATGAAATCAAGGGCTTGTAATTCATCAACACCTCCACTTTTCTATTTCTTTCAAAATTAACTTGTTAATCCAATCCCTCATTCAATCTTCTCTCCACTTAAACATGATATTAGTCATCACTCGAAAATTTGCTTTTTACACTCTTCTATTGACATTCCACCAAA
The DNA here is from genome assembly GCA_025769935.1 of Phoenix roebelenii. Taxonomy (NCBI): domain Eukaryota; kingdom Viridiplantae; phylum Streptophyta; class Magnoliopsida; order Arecales; family Arecaceae; genus Phoenix; species Phoenix roebelenii. Next base: position 942,053 of record JAOXJJ010000725.1, on the reverse strand, counting down.
GTAGCTTTTTTGACTATGGACTAATGGCAGGTTGCTGAACACATTCATGCCTATGTATTGTTCAGGACAGTGAGATCAAAAAGACGTGTCACTAGTAATCATGAACCTGGCATGATTATCAAATCTCAGCAAGCCCAATAGGGTAGGCTGCTACGAATATTTTAAGCTCATTAATATATCAAAAGGATTTCCTTGGTCTAGGCTGACCCACACATGATACGTATGGGGATCAAGGTCTCCTATACAATTTCCTTTTCTATCTATCTGCTCTACTTCTCTTGTAGTTGGAACAAGAAAACATCAGCTGCCTTTTGGGGAGGTAGCAGGAGTCATGCTCTTGAATCAAGTCTAATTTATTTTTGGAAATGAAACAAGTAATATGCATTTTGTAAAGACCCATCTTTGAGTTGATATGTTTGAATCTTGTGGCATGGACCTTCTTATGATATACTTATAGATGGGGATCTCCTTGGAAGACCAAATATGGGAGAAACAACCTAGACTTTAAAGCTATTAGTTGGGCTTCTTTGCTGAGGTTGGATATATGTGTCAAGTTTATGACTGTAAGAATGGCATTTGGCCTTTTGATCTACTGCCTATAATGTTAAAGGGGACAAGCAAGTGTTGAGTGACCTGCTGTCAATATGTAGTTAGGGTGGAATGTAGAGCAAAAGAAAGAGTAAAAACCAAATTTTGAAATGATGGCTCATTTCATGTTTCGAGCCGAGAGAGAAGATAACCAAAGGTGTGGGATAAATTACCTGATTGGCTTTGAGAAAAAGAAAAAGACTGGAGATGTTGCTGAATTATAAGCATGCGATTTTTTATTTGCTATATTATATGCTAAGAATAGAGGGCGAGCCTTGGCGTAATGGTAAGGTAGCTCGATTGTGACTTGGGTATCACCGGTTCGAAACATAGAAACACCTTTGCCACACACGGGGATAAAGCTGCATACATCTAACCCTCCCTAGACCCGTAGTGGCAGGAGCTTCATGCACTGAACTGTAATTTTTTTTTAGATGCTGAGAGCAAACAGCTATTAGAATTGTTTGCAAACTTATTTGACATGGGTTAGGTCTAAAAGGTCCACCAGACATTAGTGAAATGTTGATTTCCTTTCAAGTGTTGCAAATCTTACTACCAAAGGATTCTTGTAAAATTCTTTCCACTTTTAAAGGGAAGTCGAATCATATCGAATTGAAATTAAAAAAAAAAATATCCAGTACCTTTCTACCATTTTTGGTTAGGGAAAACTCCCTATATGTCACAGGATCATTAGTAAGATCTGAGTCATGGGACTCAGCTACTTCTCTTTAGAAAGACCTTGCTTTTGTGTTTTCTCAGTTGGGTTTCCTTTGAAGTTTGAAGATAACTTGTTCCTTGCCTTCTCTTCATTTTGTGGCTTCTTCTTAACTTTTTTCCTTGGCATATGCTATTATAACTTTTGTATTCCACTACATTTTGTGGCTTTCTGCATATAGTTTTCGTGTGAGTGCATCGATTTTAATGATTGTGTGCTAGAGAATACAAGGTGTAATGCTGGATGCGAATGGTTCAATTGTTTGCAAACTTGATGTCTTCATCATCTTAATTTTTGAGTTGGGTAAAACTTTACAGGTTTAGAGCCCATTTGGTTTTGAATTTTCATCTTCTACTTATGGTTTTTTGAGCTAAGAGACAGAATGGAGGCATTAGGTGTCATAGTAGAAGCATGATTTAGGTATTTTACTAGTTTAGTGGCCAAAATGGTATAAAATGGAAGCATCTTTAAGATACTTTGAAATCTCTTGTGTTTCTGATATTTGATTGAGTAAAGTGCCTTTGTTTTATGCCTAGTAAAAGTTATTAATGTAAATTGTATCTGAACCAAGCAGATGGATTGGAAAGCATTAATCTAAGGAGTTAGTTTAAAGAAATGCTTCTTTTTGAGGTTTAAAGATAAAATCTTTAGATTTGATACACTCTACATCAAGGTCAGCAGAACCGTTTCGAACCGGACGGTTTCGGTTGTACCAAGCCATCCTGGCGGCGAACTGTGACGGTTTCGGCAACGGAACCGAAATCCGTCGCCGGAAGAGTAGAAGAAGAAAGAAAGAGAGGAAAAGAGAGAGCGAGCGGGGAAGGGAGAGGAAGGAAGAGAGGGAGGTGGAGGCCGGTCGGTGGAGGGCCGACAGAGGCCGGCGAGCCCCACGGAGGCTGGCAAGTCGGGCTTTTTTTAAATTTCGTGATTTATAAGAAGTTGGCAAGCGATTTGTTGAAAATAAAAAAAGGGTCAGTCGGATCCCTGTTTCGAACGAAACAGAGGACCCAGCCACAGAGCCCTCCTCTGCCCGAATCGCCTGCCTTTCGCCGGCCTCCGCCATCCTCGTTCTCTCCCTCCTCTCCCCTTCTCTCTCTCTCTTTCTCTCTCCCATTCGCCCTCTCCCCTGCCTCCTCTACTATGTCGGTATGGGGCCGACATAGAACGGTATGGGGGCGTACTGTTTTGTTCCGCCGGGCAACAGGTTCGGGCTTTGATTCTGGCACGACAGATCCTGCTCTGCATCCCAGTGTTGTTCAATGACCAATGACTATAATTGCTTTTCTATTTTTCCAACATCCTAAATTCTATTTCTTCCTCATATGAAAAAAAGGTGTTTGGCTAATTCAAACTGGTTCCAACGCTGAATTTTGCATCATCATCTTTTCACAGTATACAATTTTTTGAAGTAATAAGATATGCATCACAATATTTGTTACATGTTTTTTAAATTTGTTTCTATTGAAATCACGAATCCTTCCGTGATCAGTGGGATCAGATTTAATCTGATTCAATCTCGGTTTAAAACCGAATCTGTTGAAGAGATAATTTTCGGATTTGATCGGTTATGATTGCTATTTTTTAGCTAGTTTAAATTTATTTGTTTCTATCTTTTATTCCTTTAATTTAGCTTGTAGTTTCTAAGAATAAAGGGATCAGTTTTATGATCAGATTCTATAAATATTTGTATTATCAAAGAGGAATAATAGAACAAGTATTCTGACCTTTGTTCGTCTGAGTGTAGTGTTTCTATTCCATCGTCTCCTCCCCGGTTTCATGGTATCAGAGCCGAGGGTTGTTTGAGATGGAGGAATGGCTAAAACAACCATAACCGGTGCGCGTTGGGATGAGGAGTCCAGAGGCTCTACGGAGACTTCTGGACCCAACCCTACAAGCGCACCCACTACAACCACCATCAATATGTCGTCTACAAACATCTCAGAAAACTCGTCTCTGCAGATTACCACAACCCATCTCAATAGCACCAACTTTCTCCAATGGTCCCATTTTGCTTTGATGGTTATCCGAGGACATGGACGGCTTGGCTACATTACGGGAGCTACAAAGCAACCAGCTGAAGCAGATGCAACCTACGCAACCTGGGATGCTCAAAATTCCATGGTACTGGCATGGTTGTTAATTCTATGGAGGACATTAAGGAATCTTACCTATACTATACTACAACCAAGGAGCTTTGGGATGCCCTAAGTTCCTAACTATGACATTCTTCGATCTTGAGAATTCGGCTCAATTGTTTGAGCTTCGGAATAGAGCACGTGATTTACGACAAGGAGAACCAGATGTTACCCAGTATTACAATGCTCTTACAAGGCTGTGGAAGGAAATTGATTTGTTTGTTCAAATTGATTGGGAAACACCTGGAGATGTTGAGAAATACAAAAAACAGATCGAGAAGGAGAGGATTTATGACTTCTTGGTTGGGTTGAATCCGGAGTTAGATGAGGTATGAGGTCGCCTGCTTGGTTTAAAGCCCCACCATTGATTGCTGAGATCTTTGCTGAAGTTCGCGGGGAGGCTAGACGAAAATGAGTCATGCTTGGAGGATCAAAGAACATGTTGACTGAAACTTCAGTACTTGCTACTCGTGGACAGGAGACATTTCGACCGAATAGAAGAAGCAATGTTTGGTGTGATTATTGTAAGAAACCAAGTCACACCAAGGACAAGTGCTGGAAACTGCATGGACGGCCTGCAAGGCAGGGTAACCGAGAAGACAGCAGACAGGGGTATCGAGAGGACACAAGACCAAATCCTTGAGACACTGCTGGCTATCAGAGTTCAGCCGAGGGTTCACTGCCTAGACCACCTGTTGAAAACATGCAGCTTTCCCTTACCAAGGATCAATTAGAGCAGTTGTACAAACTGCTCACTCCTGCCCTTGCAATAGCCACTTCTTCGGGTTCTTTGCTTGCTCAACGAGGTAATTTTATTTCAGCATGTAAGAGCAGCAAAATTGAACCTTGGGTTATTGACTCAGGGGCCAC
>JAOXJJ010000725.1:887041-912116 GCA_025769935.1 Phoenix roebelenii | reverse complement strand
CGCATATTGACACCTGATTTGCATATTTCAGTGTTATAATCTATTTGTCTTATCCTGCATATGCATGTGACAGTAGGAAGTTGTTGTGGTTCGCCTGGGGCGTAAGACCCATCTCCCGACAGCTGTCTAGTGATGACTTAGCATATTGACACCTGATTTGCATATTTCAGTGTTATGATCTATTGAGCGTATTCATGATGTATCATTCATGTTTATTTGATTCTATATATGCTCCCGATGAGTTGATTGTGATTGTGATGATTTACCCCATATTTCTTATTTTGCGTTGTGTGCACCCTGTTATTGATGACTGCTCATGTACTTTTGAGATTTCACCTCGAGCCATGATTGTATCTTGTCTCATGTGCATAGTACTCTCTACACCACTCACTGAGTATTCATATACTCACTCCCCAGTTTCGTGTTTTTGATTGCAGGGCAGGTGTTGTATAGAGAGGAGCAGGATTAAAAATTACCTGCTAGCTGTGCTGCTCCATAGTATAATGTTGATAGAGGTTTATACATTTTGGTGTATTATAAACCTTCTGTTGTATATAGTGTATAGTTGCAATCATAGATCCTGTTGTGGATATGGGTTTGACCATGGATGGAATGGGAACCGGATTTTTATACAGATGAGTTATATACTTGTGATGATGTATTGATATATATTGTTCAGGTTCATTACGTAACAGATTATGTGATTGCTGCTCTGACAGGTAGTGTTGTTGCATGTATTGAGATAATCCTGACAAGTCACTATAGGAAAGGTGATCATTTTGTGCATGCATCATGCCAAATTTTTTAGAATTTATTGATGATTGATAAGTAGTAGGGTTCTACGTGGTGGCTGGTGGCCTTATGCCTATCCGCACCCTAGGACCGTCGCGGCGGCCCGCCGGAACGGGGCGGGGGTCGTGACAGTTAGGTTTGGCGCAAACCATTTAGATTCTTTAGCATGGGGCTCGGCACCCGCCAGCCCTGCGCGCCCGGCCAAAGGCCGCATGCAGGGGCTTGGCACGGCCATGCCCAATGCCATGGGCGCCCAAGCCAATCGGGCATCACAGGCCACCGCACAGCGTGCGTAGCCTTGGCCATTCAGGCCAAAGCTAGCACACGCCCAAGCAAAAAGAAGGCGTTCGGCTAGAAGATCGAGCGCACATGAAGGCAACCAGCGCACGGCCACCAACCCGCGCGCCCATGCATGGAGCAGGTGCACAGCTAGCAGATCGAACGCACGCATCAGGACCAGGCGCGCGGCCGGCAGACCAAGCGCGCGCATGCATGGAAGAGGCGCGTAGCAAGCAACCGGCGCACGCGGCCAGGGCACCTCAGGCCTCGGCCGGCGCACATGCGCAAAGAAGGAACGCGCGGCAGGCGGCCCCACTTGCGCGGCCTTGGCGCCATCAGACCAGGCACGCGCACACCAAGGAATGGGAGTGCAGCAAGCAGGCGCACTTGCGAGGTTCTTGATCGCGCGCGCAGCCCGCCGGACCAGGCGCGCCCAAGTGTCCAGCGCCCAGGCGTCTAGCACCCAGCACCCAAGTGTCCAGCGCCCAATGCCCAAATGCCAGCACCAGCCAACAACCACAAACCGCAGGCCATAGCGCCCGCCAATAGCAAGAAACCAATGCCCAAATGGCTGCTGCAGTGCCACAGCCAGCCAACCGCAGGAAACCATCAAGAACCACTAGCCAAACCACTTGGCAACCGGAAAGCAACCATGTCCTCTATTCAGCTAGCCAAATGCAAGTGCCCGGCGGTTGCCATGAAGTTATCAAGCCAAGGAGGGGATAAAACTGCAGCAACACATGGCGCCTTCTTAGGTATTGTAAAGGCCTATATAAAAGCCTAAGTTAGGAAGATTTAGGGGTCTTTTATCACCCATTGTATTAGCCACTTTTAAGTGTGTTTGGCCGCATAGGCTTGGGTAGGCATAGTGCCTAATTCGGTCCCAAGAGATTTGGGCTAAGGTTGGGTAAATCAACCCTCCTTAGATTAGGCTAAGGTTGGGACACCATTCCCTCCTTAGATTCATTTTTAATCCTTTCTATTAGTGGAATCAAAAGCAACCAATTGTTGCCTTCTTTATCACATTGAGTTGTCACCAATTGCCGAGATTGCCTAAGGTTCCAACTTCCAAGGAAGGTTTCATCCTCCATTCTTACCCAAGTAGAACTTGGAGTTAGAAGGAGTCACAAGTGCCAAATTGCCAAATCAGCCGGGCATTACCTTAATTTGGTCAAGGTACAACATCAAAGGGCCAACGCCAAAGGAGCAAAGGGCCAACGCCAAAGAAGCAAAAGGGCCAACGCCAAAGGAGCATAGGGGAACACTTGGTGTGGTTGGCGAGTGACCGACACTAGACCCCACCAAATTGGTGCTTTGGTTGAGAGATATTTTCTCATTGGAGGTAACGTCTTTAATTATCAAATTTACATTTGAAGCAAGTAGAGTCCTTAACAATTCTGCATCCTTACCTTTTGCTTAAGTCCTTTCCTTGAGTGGAAAACGAGGGAAGGGACCCTTATGAGCATCTTGTAAGGGTTGTGAGGACACCACTACTTGTACCCCGTGAGTGCCTTTGAAGGATTGTTCTGAAATCATAACAAAATTTCTATGGATTCCGGAGAGAACAATCAAAGGTTAGAGGCCTTAGAAACCCACTCTTACCAAGTTAGCAAATTCCTTAAGGAACTCTCCAATACCATGGCCGAAATGAGGAGGGAAACCAATAGGAGTTTGGAAAGATTGGAAAGAAGGATTGGGAGTGAAGAAAAAGGAAAAAAAAGTGAGGGAAGAACCTTGGCCGGATGCATCTAGGCATGACCAAGGGGGAGATGAAAGTGAAGATAAGTCGGCCAATAATGAGAGGGAGTTTCATGTGAGGGAAAGAGTGAAGAAAAATACAAAAAGAAGAGGTAGAGTTGAACGATATGGAGTATGTGTTGATAGGTTTGGAAAAGGAATTGAACATGAAGAATATTATGGTGTCATGAATGAGGAAGAAGGTCCAAGAGTCCAAGAGAAGGGGATGAGGAAACCTAGGATAGATTTTCCAAGGTTTAATGGAGGTGACCCCTTTGGATGGATTGATAAAGTAGAACAATACTTTTATGTCTATGAAATTCCTTATAGGGAGAAGGTTACACTTGCAAGTTTTCATTTGGAAGACAAGGCAAGCAAATGGTGGAGGTGGCTTAGATCCATCTATGAAAAGGAAGGAAGAAGGCTAGGATGGTCGGCCTTCATCAAGAAATTCATGATCCAATGGGGTCCTTCACCAAATGTCAACCACCATGGGCAACTAGCAAAGATCAAGCAAGAAGGCAAGGTAAGAGCCTATATTGAAGAATTCCGTCAATTACAAACATTGTTGACGGGATGGTCCGAGGAGGCTCTACTAGGTATCTTTGTGGATGGCTTAAGGCCTTGGCTTGCCAAGGAACTCAAATTGAAGCAACCTACAACATTGCAAGAAGCCATGCGGGTGGCTGAAATTTTAGAGAAGGGCTACCAATCCGATAGAAGGATGATCAAAGATACCATCAACCGGGAGGCCAAACTCATCCCACCAAAAATCAGTTGGAAGGGCAAGGAATCAAGCAACATCAACTCCAAAAATCTGCAACCTCAAGTCAAGAAATTGTCCCGGGAGGAAGTCCAAGATTTCATCAAGAAGGGATTGTGTTTCAAGTGTGGAGAAAGATGGAACCGGGAGCACAAGTGCAAGCTGGGCCAAGCCTTTCTTATAGATGTTCTTGATGCAGATTTTGATGAAGGGGAAGCCAACAATTCAAGTGGCAATGAAGAGGACTCGGCGCCAACCAAGGAAGAACATTCTGGGGATGATCATGATGATGCCGAACTCTCTCTTCATGCACTCACCGGCATTCCCAAACCTTGCACCATGAATCTCCTTGCATGGATCGGAAGGAATGAGGTTTCATTGCTAGTGGATAGTGGGCCATCTCACAACTTCATCAACACCAACATTGTGCCAAAGTTGGGTCTTCATCCTACCCAAATTCGGCCATTTGAAGTCAAAGTTGCAAGTGGAGAAAGGCTCAATTGCAAGGAGGTCATATATGATGTGAAAATGAACATCCAAGGGGTACATATCAAGGCTGATTTGCATGTTTTTCAATTAGTAGGACTTGACACAGTTCTTAGGAATGCTTGACTTCGAAGTGTTGGAAGAGTGATTACCGATTTTGGGTCCATGACTATGGAATTCAAGATTGGTAATCAAAAGAAAAAATGGACAGCAATTAGGAGCCAAGAAGTGAAACCATGTGAAGCCTATACCCTTGAAAAATTGTGCAAAGGGGGCACCACTTGTGTGGCAATAATATTGGCCACTCAAGGTCAAACCAAAGAAGGCCTTATCCAAGATGGGTTTGAGGGATTGCCTAAGCAAGTTAGGCAATTGTTGGAAAGCCACAAGATGGTGCTTGAAGTGCCTAAAACCTTACCCCCTCAAAGAATGTATGACCATCCCATCTGACTTAAGGATGAAACCAAGGCCATCGATGCACCCCTTTATAGATATGCCCATTTTCAAAAAGAGGAGATTGAGAGGCAAGTTGATGAAATGATGAAGCAAGGGTTGATAAGGAGTTCTAGTCCTTTCTCTTCACCGGTGCTTTTGGTTAGGAAAAAAGATGGTACATGAAGGTTTTGTACAGATTATAGGGGACTAAATGAAGCAACTATCAAAGATCGCTTCCCGATTTCAACAGTGGATGAAATGTTAGATGAACTATTTGGAGCCAAGATCTTCTCCCGATTGGATTTGAGAGCCGGATATCACCAAATCAGAATGAGGCAAGAAGACGTTCATAAAACAGCATTTAGAACACATTCCGGTCATTATGAATATCTAGTCATGCCTTTTGGATTGTGCAATGCTCCTTCCACCTTCCAAGCTGCCATGAATGACATCTTTCAGCCCTACTTGAGAAGGTTCGTAATTGTGTTCTTTGATGATATTTTGATTTACTTCAAAACAATGGAAGAGCATGTGGAACATCTAGATTGGGTGCTACGCATCCTTGAAGAGCATCAATTCTACATCAAAGCATCAAAGTGTGCCTTTGTACAACAAGAATTGGAATACTTGGGCCACATCATTTCGGGAGGAGTCAAAGTGGATCAAAGAAAAATTGAAGCAATGACCGATTGGCCACTACCCCAAAATGTGGCCGCCATGAGAGGATTCCTTGGCTTAACAGGCTACTACCGAAGGTTTGTCAAAAACTATGGTCTTATTGCAAAACCTCTAACCACTATGCTGAAAAAGGAAGTTTGAATGGACCGAACCAGCAAGAAAGGCTTTTGAAGACTTGAAGAGGACCATGACACAAACTCCGGTCCTAGCATTGCCAAATTTTAGCAAGCCTTTTGAGATCTACACCGACGCTAGTGTTGAAGGAATTGGGGCCGTTCTAGTGCAAGAAAGAAGGCTAATTGCTTACATGTCCTAGGCTTTGGGTCCCCAAAAGAAGGCAAGTAGCACATATGCCTGAAAATTGATGGCGGTTATTCATGCAATCAAAATTTGGAGGCCATATCTATTGGGAAGAAGGTTTACCATTGTCACCGATCAACAAGCCATCCGACATCTCCTTAAGCAAAAGATCACTACTCCGGAGCAACAAAAATTTCTAGTTAAATTGTTGGGTTTTGAGTATACAATTCTTTATCAACCTGGCAAAGACAACAAAGTTGTGAATGCCTTATCAAGAAAAGAAGGAAGCCTTATGTTAGCATTGGAAGCATATTCCACAATCACCCTTAAGGACAAGGGTGTTTTTCAAGAGGGGGGATGGTGAGGTTCCCTCAAATTCATCTTTAATTGGCGACCAAACCATGGCAAGCAAGCAAAGTCATGAAGCCAAGGTGGAGGCCATGCCAAGCCCAACCTCGCCAAGTGCTCAACCAACCTCGCCAAGTGTCAACTTGATGTCAATTGAGGTTAGCCAATTTTCTTTGTTGCAGCACCAAGCCAAACCTCATGTTAGGCTTGGCGCAAACCATTCGGATTCTTTAGCATGGGGCTCGGCACGCGCCAGCCCTGCGCGCCCGGCCAAAGGCCGCGCGCAGGGGCTTGGCACGGCCATGCCCAATGCCATAGGTGCCCAAGCCAGTCGAGCATCACAGGCCACCACACAGCGGCGCGGCCTTGGCGATTCAGGCCAAAGCCAGCACGCGCCCAAGCAAGGAGCAGGTGCTCGGCTAGAAGACCGAGTGCACATGAAGGCAACCGGCGCACAGCCACCATTCCGCATGCCCACGCATGAAGCAGGTGCACAGCCAGCAGATCGAGCGCATGCATCAGGACTAGGCACGCGGCCGGCAGACCGAGCGTGTGCACCAGAACCAGGCGCGTGGCCAGCAGACCGCGCGCGCATGCATGGAAGAGGCGCGCAACAAGCAGCCCCCACGCGCACGGCCAGGGCGCCTCATGCCTTGGCCGGCGCGCGTGCGCGCAAGGAAGGAATGCGCGATAGGTGGCCCTGCGCGTAGCCTTGACGCCATTAAGCCAAGCCGGTGCGCGCGCGCCAAGGAACGGGCGCGTGGTAAGCGGGCACACGCGAGGTTCTAGACCGCGCGTGCAGCCCAACTGACCAGGTGCGCTGAGGTGTCCAGCACCCAAGTACTAGCGCCAGCCAACAACCGCAAGCCACAGCAGGGTGCAGTGCCAGCCAACAACCACAAACCGCAGGCCACAACAGGGTGCAGCGCCAGCCAACAGCAAGAAACCAACGCCCAAAGGGTTGCTACAGTGCCACAGCCAACCAACCACAGGAAACCATCAAGAACCACCGGCCAAACCACTTGGCAACCGGAAAGCAACCATGTCCTCTCTTCAGCCAGCCCAAATGTAAGTGCCCTGCGGTTGCCGTGAAGTTATCAAGCCAATGAGGGGATAAAACTGCAGCAACACATGGCGCCTTCTTAGGCATTGTAAAGGCCTATATAAAAGCCTAAGTTAGAAAAATTTAGGGGTCTTTTATCAGCCATCATATTAGCCACTTTTAAGTGTGTTCGGCCACATAGGCTTAGGTAGGCATAGTGCCTAATTCGGTCCTATGGGACTTGGGCTAAGGTTGGGTAAATCAACCCTCCTTAGATTAGGCTAAGGTTGGGACACCATTCCCTCCTTAGATTCATTTGTAATCCTTTCTATTAGTGGAATCAAAAGCAACCAATTGTTGCCTTCTTTATCACATTAAGTTGTCACCAATTGCCTAGATTGCCTAAGATTCCAAGGAAGGTTTCATCGTCCATTCTTACCCAAGTAGAACTTGGAGTTAGGAGTCACAAGTGCCAAATTGCCAAATCAGCCCGGCGTTACCTTAATTTGGTCAAGGCATAACATCAAAGGGCCAACACCAAGGGAGCAAAGGGCCAACGCCAAAGAAGCAAAAAGGACAACGCCAAAGGAGCACAGGGGAACACTTGGTATGGTTGGCGAGTGACCGACGCTAGACCCCACCACCTGGTTGGCCAGGACGCACGTCTTGGTTTGCTGGGATGCGAGACCCGACTGGTCAGGACATGTGTCCGTTGGATGAAGAGTTCTTTCTGCAATGGGACTTCTCTCGGTCGTTACTCGTGCTGGATCTTTGGGCCCTTGGATCGCTGAGGTGTTACACCCAAAGAGTCCTTTGGTGGCACTGCCGCCTCTTGGCGCCCCTCTAGTTGGCACTCGATTTCCTTCCATAAAAGGATTTCCCCATGTGCGCGCACTGCTGCCTCTTGGCGCCCCTCTAGTTGGCGCTCGATTTTCTTCCATAAAAGTATTTCCCCATGTGCGCAGATGGGTGATGTGGCGCGCGCATGGTCCGCTGATCTTTGGTATAGTGAACTTGCTGGTTTTGCCATGAGGATTGAACTTGTTGTTTGTGGCGCTGTCCCATGTGGCTCCCTTTGACGGTTTTCATGTGGCTCGGTTGGATGAATGAGAAGTCCCCTTGGCTCGAACTTGGGCTGGATATGGCCTGCATGGAAGACTCCTTGGCGTGGTGTACTCTGCTGCGATCTTGGCCCTTGGTGCCTCCCTGCATGGCACCCATTGGAGATCTCCCTTGACCCTCTAATTGCTTGGGAAAGTCTTGCCGAAATTAGGACTCTGCTAGGCGTGTGGCCGAGGTAGAGTCCTCATTGGACTTGGCTTCTGCATGGCTAGCCGAGGCCAGGTGGCGCGCATGGGCACGCCTGCTACTACTCAGCCCCACTTGTCGGGGCCCTCAGGTCGTGCCCGGGTGTGAACAGGCTTTGCCGGGCGCGGTAGTAATCAGGTAAACACGATCTTGGGACTTGAGGAAACTCCGGTTAACCCAGCTAAGACGATTAGGCGCGACCCTTTTCTCTTCTTCTCCTATAGGGATAGAGCAATATTGTGATAGCTAATTGATAGCTAGAAGAGGGGGGCTCCCCGGTTGGTCCCATCAATAAATAGCTCCGGTGTGAACGGGCTTAAGCTAGCTGCTACCCATCGCTGAGCGCTGGGCACGTTTGGATACTGGACGCCAAACATGCGCGGGCACAGAGCATTGGGCGCGCATGGTCGCTAAGTGCAAGGCGTGTGCGAGCTGAAAGTGCTGGGCATGCGCGAATGCTGTTGGCAGGCCGAGAACCTTGCACGGGTGTTGGTCTAGGCCTGTGCATGGCTCGCTTGGCTGCTAGTCTGCTTCCGACAAGCTGAAGACTTGCCTCTAAGCTGCTGATCTGGCCCGGATCATGCCTGAAGTCGATGCTATGCTCCGCCGAGTCATCGTGCATCCAAGAAATTTGGCTTGGCGGAGCGGGGTCCTCAACAGCGTAGCCCTCCGTGCACCTGAGCAACAGCGCGCAGCCTTCCGCACGGCCCAGCTCCAGCGCGCAGCCTTCCGCACGGCCCAGCTCCAGCGCGCAATCATCTGCATGCATGTCCAGCACTCGGGCCAACCAACACCCAAGCGTCGGGCCGATCCGACACTCCGCACACCAGCGCACGCACGGCACTCCGTGTCCGCGCCTGAACCTCGCCACGGATAGAAGGGGCCGATGCACCGCTAGGCCGCCATCCCATGCCTCACCAGCACCCGGCACATGCGCAACAACACACACACCAAGAGTGGGCATGATCATAGGCGACAACAAAGGGCACTAGCCCATGTGCGTGCACCTAAGCGCGCGCGCACAAAGGAAAGACCGAGCACAAGGCATGGCACGGCAAGCACAGAGCTCGGCCAACACTACGCCCGGCCCAGCACAATCAGGCTAATTAGTTCAGAAGCATGCGTACGGGCTGAGCCAAGGCAAAGCAAGCAACATCAGGCCAAGCCCGACCACATTGGATCATAGCTGACCGAGCGCAATCCAAAGGGCCACGCATCAGCAAGCATGAGCACGCCCGCAAGCCAAATGATGGACTCGGTCAACAGCCGGCTAAGACAAGTGGCAAGCATCCGCGCGCAAGCAAGGGAGCAAATATGGGAAGGCCTCCAAAGGCAGCACTCGGCTAGCAGGCCGAGACAAGTGTCATGCATCCGCACGCAAGAGCAAACATGAAAAGACTCCCAAAGGCAGCACTCGGCCAGCCCCATGAATAGCAGGCCGAGCCACATGGCAAGCATCTGAACGCAAGCAAGAGGGCAAAGAAGGAAGGAACGCGTGCAGAATCCCTGGAGTCTGCGGACTCTTCCATGGAGGCCAGGCGAGCAGTAGCAACAGCGGCCAAGATGCATCAGGCTGCATGATCAAAGAAGTACAAGAAGACAAGTCAGCAACCCGCGGAAGGAGGGGCAGTTGGATCCGCATCCAGCCAGCCAAGACCCACATCCTAGCTAGCTAGAGAGCGCGACCTAGCCAGCCATACAAAGATGCCTAATCTGGAATCCACGGACCAGTGGTAGCACCCGCACGGGACACGCGCCCCTGCCAACCGGGCAATGCATCTCTGGCGTCCAAGTACCCAGCATTTTCAGCACATGGCTGCAAAGGATCAGACTTAGTTTGGTTCCCTTTGCGGCTAAATAGGAAGACATTTGGATTTCAAATTTGTTTCTGCCAATGAGCCAAATCGGCATATGGGCATTAGGCCTATATAAAGGAGCCATTAGAGCCCTTCCAAGGCATCCATTGAGTATCCAATTTCTGCATTGTAAAGGGTTATCCCTTAGGTCCCTTAGGTGGGTTTTCGGCCGTAAGGCTTGGGCTAGGGGTGGGTAAATTAACTCCCCTTAGATTGTACTAGGCTAGCATAATTCCTTCCCGATCTTGCTAGAGTTCTTTTCATCGTTGTCTTTTGAAATAGAGTCATCATTTTCGGCCCCATACTTTGATTCTTTCTCTTGGCCGAGCACCATCATTGGAGTAGCATAGGCAAGGTTCTAAAAGCAGCAAGAGATAGCGCGTTATCCCCCCAAAGACGGTCCCACAGTCATCATCAACAACTCCCTCGATTGAACCTTGGCGCGGGGTTTGGGACCGCAGTGCCCTGCGGGCCAAGAGACAAATCAGCCGGCAGATTTGCTACGAAACGTTTTGTATTTAATTGAATAAGATTCCAGAAGAGTCTCCTTTAACAGAATGTAATGAAGTTCACCCCCATAACAACCCCCAACCCCAAAACAAAAACGTGCACGCCCCACTCTCATCTTTTCTCATTATATGATTTTCTTTAAGTACCGAGCTCCACTACTACAGATGTTTATCACATGCTTTTATAATGTGTTTCCAACCACATCATTTCTGTTCATTTAAAATATGTTGAAATAAGTAACTTAAGCAGATATAACGGGGCAACAAATTCACTGGACTTGGTCAGGTAAACTATAGGAGGTAATGTGCTGCTACACTGTAAGCAAACCTGTCATGGCCTAGATTAGATGGACTGGCAATTTTAACGCCAGTTTTTGAGTGTATTGTCTCTTATTCCCTACTTGATTGTAATCTGGTATTGCATTTGATAATGACCCTCAGGTTTGTCACAGCATGTGGTTTTCTGGAGAAGAAAGCTGCATATCAACATGTGTGCCATGTATTTGAAAGATTATTTGATTTATATCCAAATATGGTTTTATCGTATAAGATATGAAAAAGATGAAGTTGTAAGTAGAGGCTACTTCTTTGATTTGAAGGAAAATTAACTGCTTGTAGGAAGTTATTTATATTGTACAGATAGAAATAGTCACTTCTGTCAACATAAGATGTCACTGCCTGAAATTATTTCAATATATTGCATGATAGGTTCAGGTGTTTATAAGATGGGTTAGCTGTGATGGATTGATTGTTCATTCTTGGACAGAATCAGCTGCAAGGTCTCTGATGCAAGCCTGGCTCAATATTAGAAGTAGGTGCAAACAGCTCTAACGCATAACTGATACGCAAGAGACTGCCCTAGGAGCTACTGTAAGTACTCTATTATGATTTAATTATGATTTTCATCTTTATGAATTATGATGATCTATTTATTTGTTTGTTTTTACTGTGCTTGTTTTTCCTATCTTCAGATAAAAATCTATATGATATTTAAAGTTTTTCTTGTCAGGAGCAGCACTGGAAAACAATTCTGATTGGAGCATAACAGTGTATCATTAAACCAACAATTCATTGTTCATTTATATATTAGTTTGCACCCACCTTATTAGGGCAGCTAACCTGTTAACTTGCTAGTAGGACAAATAACAGCAAAAGGCAATTTTATTATATAGGAAGTTTTGCACATACTGCAATGCTATCAGGATCTATATGTTTGTGGATGCATTAGACATTTCATGCACGGGATAGATTGATATCTTCTTCTTTGGGTAAAGAGTGTTAGGGTATCTGTTGCAGAGGTAGATACAGAGGTAAGTATCTAGGAAGTATGGTACTCAAATGGTTCCCCACAATTAACTCATCTTGGCCACTGAGGTGCAAGTAATGCACCTGCCTGTCAGGAAGAATTTATCCGAGTGCCTAATAGTTGGCCGTGATACTATCCGAAAACACAATCTTTTATGCTGATTTTCTTTTCCCGAAGTTTGATACATGCACTCAATTTTGGTCGATCAATCTGTCATTTGTTCTTGTGTATATGAATAGTATAATAATATTTTACAGAGTTGAGAGCCGCAAGGCTTGTGTTGAAACATCCAACCTTGCTGAAAACTTTGAATCGTATATGGTTGATAAACAATTTATCAATGAATTGGCAAAAATAATTGATGTTAGGTTGCACATGGGAAATGACATGATAGCTTTCTCTACATGCTTCAACATCCTTATGCTCTCCAACATTCACATCTCCCCTCATTGATAAAAGTGCGGGCGGTTGATTCTATTCATATCTTAGAAGCTATCCCATCTGCACAATCTCTATTAGGAGCTGTTGCAGTACAAACAAGATAAAGGAAAGCATTTGACCATCTGTTCCTGCGTCATTGTCTAATCTTTCAAAAGACCTCCGGTCAATTTGTTAAAATGACAAGCTCTTTCTTTCTTTTTTTGGATACAGTGATGACAAACACTTTCTTGAGTGTGTGCATGTTTGTTTTGACCACATGCCCCTATTCCTTTTGCTACGAGTCCTGATCCTCCTTCCACTCGCACAGGATCATTTGTCTGCTTGGTGGGGATCATGTGTGAGGGACACACACTTACAGTGTTTGGTACCTAAATACACGTACCTTGGGATTTGGCTGTTTATAGCCGAACTTGTTAGGCGGTTGTGTTGCTTCCTTGGTTGGACGGTGTCTCGTAGCAAAGAGGACAGCAAGAAGAGCGGTTTTATGGTATCCAGTGATCAGTAGGGAGGGAGTAAGAAGCATACAAGCCTAAGCCCTTCATGATAGGGTTTTTTTTTTTTTGGCGCTTAAACAGGTGCCTCATATAGTGTATGTATGAATACATCCAATAAAATTAAAATACAACAGCTCGCGGAGTGCCAGTGGTAGCTCTTCCTTTTCTGATCAAAGGTATACTGAGTGGTGGGCTGCGTAGGTAGTTATTCAATTGGCAGCTCCATTGACTTTTAGGTCCCATTCTTTTGCCTCAGAAATATTTTTGCAGTCGCAACACCCATCTAAACCTTTACAGCCCTGGTTTTTCCGTGGATATACGGTAATGGGTGCCTCCCCACCATCAGTTCCCTGATTAGGCAACGTTTTTGGTCCCCCGCACCACCTGAGAAACCTCCTCTCCAAGTTAAAACGAGTTAAAATTGGTTGCACGGGGACACTGGAGCGAGCACATTTAAGTAAATAAATATCTCGTAATTATTATTAATATTATTAGAATTCAAATTATAAACCATTTCAGAGAAGGATTGATTGCTGTTTACTGAGCAGTCATTGTTTTGAATTTTACTTATCAGAAAAACTAAGGTTGTACGACGCACATAAAGTCACCATTTATGGTAAAAACTAAGGTATTTATATATGCATTTGATATGTTGCTTGTGCTCCGGGAAAGTCGGATGGTAATAGAATCTGGAAGTAATTATATGTTACGTGCATTTTGATTCCTGACATTTGACTTGGTTTGTGAAACAGCAACTTTTTAAAAAAAAAAATCATTTACCACATCCATTATGTAGAATGCACCTTAAAATCAAGTTAACCAAAGAAAAAAAATTAATGGAAAATGTTCTCAAACTATTTTTTTTTTTTTTGGTAAAAACGGTATTTCATATAGCTCTAACGTGAGTACATCTTCCGAAGTCAAAGAAAAGTAAAAGATACAAAGAAGGGGGTACAACCGTCAATGTCATCTAGATAAACTCTCCGGAGTGCCCGGCTACAAAAGAGGCAACCCAGTCTGCTGGTTTGTTTGCCTCCTGAAACATATGCGCTGCCTGGAAGGAGGTGAACTCCCGGGCCAATCTGCGAATCTCACCAAATAGTGGGTAGTCAATCTCATACCTGTCCATTCCCCGCATCTAATCAATCACCGTGGAAGAGTCCCCCTCAAGGTACACTCTATCGGTGCCGAGGACGTGCCTCGCATATGAGATGCCCTTCCAGGCTGCCCGCAACTCTGCCCCAACAACGATCAACCCTAGGGTGCGCCGACCCCCAACTGCAATCAGCGTGCCAAGATGGTCTCTAATAACAAACCCCACTCCTCCCACGACTCCATCCACTGACATACCACCATCGAAGTTCACTTTGAGATAACCTGGGATGGGGGTACCCAAGAAAAAAAGGCAAATCTAGGCGCTGTAAAAGCAGTACGGGCACCCTAGATGCCCCAGTCATCTCACAGGAAGTCGGTATGGTCACGGTGAAAGCCTTCGCAGCATGGATCAAAGCTCTCTCCACCACTGTCCTCGCTGACATCCTCCTGCCTTTAAATAGGCAAGTATTCATGTCCAACCAGCTGTGCTAGGCTAGATATGCTCTTATAATCCCTTTCTCTACAGAGCTAGGACTCCGCATAGAGCTCCTCAAGAGATGTAATAGATCCTCTGCCGAGTCACACCTCGGAGGGAGGGGGTAGGTGAACACCTCCAAATCTGCACAGCCCTAGGACACTGGAGAAGAACAGAGCCGATGGTCTCCTTAATGTCCGGGCACCACTCGCAACACTGGGTAGTCCGCACGCCTCACCTGGTTATTAAACTCCTAGTCGGTAGACATCCCCAAGCCACCTTCCAGATGAAGAGCGCCACACGAGGGTGAATCCTCAATCTCTAGATCCACCCCCCATCAATCCGTCGCACAGGCTCCCTACTGATCAGTGCCCGAAGATCTTTAGCCCGTATCCTCGACCGCCCTATCGGCACCCAGACTAATCTATCTGACTCCTCTCCAGCTGGGATAGGTAGGGCCAGGATCCTCTCCGCCGGCTACTCACAAAAAATCTCCCGAATCAGCCCCACTCCATTGCCTCCCTCCATCCATAAACAAGTCGCTAACCCGATGTCCCGCTAGTCTGGTTATGTCCACCATAGTCGGCAACCGACTGATCGGAAGCTCGGTCACCCAGCTGTCATTGAGTACATCTATAGAACGTCCATCGCCAATAGCCCATCTGACTGCTGGAAGCACCAGCTGGGCTCTGGCGCATATCTCCCTCCAGATAGGTGACTGATGGCAACCTGCTCGACCTCCGACGAGTGGGGCACCGTACTTGGCCCTCGGTAAAGAGGACCACAAGCAATGCGGCTCCAGTAGAAATCTAGCTGCGTGTCGCGCTATCAGAGCCTCTCGCCTCGCCACCAGTGACATCACCCCCAATCCATCTTGCCTGGTCGACTGGCAAACTGTCATTCAAAATGCTGAGTCACGGGTTTTTAACAAAAAAAAAAAAGATATGGGCTCATAACACTGTACATTGGTCCGTATCAGTGCCTATTACTTTGATGCTCACCTATAATCACCGACATGAGACAAGTCCATGTACTATTTTTTTTGATATAGGCATGGCTGGTATCATAAATACGTAGGGACCAAGCCTTACCCTGGCAACTGAGACACTATTTGCTGTTCAAGAATCCAGAGACGAAGGCAAGCATGTTAAAGTGGGGTTGAAAAGAAACTTCGTCGTTTCGATTTGCTATGGTATTTGAAATCCATCAAAACACAGTATACTATTTGTCTTTATTTTTTGCCAATTTCAATTTACTAAAGCAGAATGTAACAGGTTGCTTAATTAATGTAATCCGCTGTGCCGTATGATCAATGTCATAGGCTGGAAGAAGTTCGCCAGCTTAAAAATTAGAATGGGACCTCGTTCGTAGAGCTGGCTGTCCAGCAACAGATGGGATCAGATGGCCGTCACAGTGGGACCTATAAATCCGACATTATCATGCAATGGTGGACCCGACAATCAAAACCTTTCCTCCCTAATTGATTGGGCACCGGATGCTGAGCTCCCTATAAATTTTGAGCGCCTCAAAAGTCTTCTCGCTTCTCATGATGATAGGAATCTTCAACTTTGACACGCACAAACATATAATACGAGAACATAGTGACGGAATTAAGCCGTGAGAGGTTCCCTGCCATATCACTTTAACTCCTATTATTATAAGCGTAAATTTCCCAGGAGTTGATAACCAAAGATTCATAGTTGTGCATTCTGCATTAAAAAAAGGGGAAAGAAAGAAAGAAAGAAAAAGCAAAACCCACGGCTGCGTGGTTGGAACTTAGAGACCCTTGGTTTTAGTTTTGGCGCGGTTGATTACGTGGAGTGGGGACCAAGAAAGGGGCGTTATGCTAGATTGTCTATAAATACGGACAAATCTTTAGAGGTGGATGGTGTTTGTATCTGCAGCAAGACAAGCCTATGCTCCTTTGACGTTTATGGATAGCTCTGGCCGTGTGGCCTGCTATCTTTTTATTTTTTGGCACATGTGCCATTTCGTCCTCCGCCGTATAAGTTTTCGCATATGTCAGAAAATTTTAAGCCCACATGTCTCTATGCCGACTCTGGGCCCAAAGCTGGCCAGCCCAACTTTAGCTCGGTTTAATGGTATTCTCTTTATTACATTTGCTGTGCTTCCTTATATATATATATATATATATATATATATAGTTTACATCTACAACTCAAATAGCTTGCAACTGAACTTGTATATCAACATGCTGAGAGGTATACTCCGGCCAGGAGCACAGAATTGTCCCCAAAAGGGATGTGCAAGTGGTACAGCATTGGAAGATGGCTTAACTCACATCCCTGGAAGATGGGCCAACTCAGTTTCGGAATTGGGTAATATCCGCCCCACTTCACGTGGCTTGCTGGGAAACAAAGCTGACACCAATAATGTTGACCTCCATGTAGAGATGCCTCCTACCTATATAACCCAACAAAGCCGCAAGGAAACAAGTTCGCCATCCGTCACTCAGATCAGTGGCCGGACCGGATCTGGCTGCTTATCTGTGGGCGCTTGGCGTACGCTCTCAAATAAGTGATTCTGGCCACTTCTCATATCATGGAACAAGATTATGGAACGGGGCCGGATATATGTATTTAGAAGGACCAACGGGGCTGCTGATTGGGTGCTTGCTTATGTGGCTAACCATTCAGGGTATACCTTGCAATCAGAAGAGGGGAAGTTGTCTTGGGCACTCCGTGAGCTTGTGTTTTCTGATTTTATGAGATGTATTCGTACACGCATTGTATGATGAAGCCCCCAAAAAAAATAGAGTCGGATATAGCTGTTTCTCTGTGGCATATCAAAGAAAGCAATGTGGAGTAGGTTGTGTGCATCGGATCATATTCCATTACTCCTACTCGCTCTAAATTCGATAGGCTCTTTGATATCTACACATGTTGGGTCAAAATCTATATACATATTATGTGCAGCATAAGCCACACCCTCCATCATTTAGCATGCGAGGCTTGTGAAATGCAGGGTTTACTTGTAAGGGGAGGTATGTGAAGATCATGAACTTATATGCAATCTCTGGTCTGTGAGGTTTGTGAAGTATGTGAGGGTTTACTTGGAAACGTCATGTGATATGTATAACCATACACTCTACTGGTACATGTGCGTGGTATATCGTCAAGTTGCTCTTAAATTTGAGGAGATCGAAAGTCCAAGTTGTAATTATTGCTGGAATTTGGACCCGGGGGCGACCGTCGGCTGAGGAGGGAGAGCTCCGGCTAGAACTGGCGAGCGGCGATCCGTCGGCGGGCGGCGTCCTCCGCTGGACCTGCAAGGAAACCGGTGGCCGGGTCTTCCGGCGCCGGCCCTCCGATGCCTAAGTCAGAGGGGGCAAGTGCAGATGAGAAGAAACAGTAGTATATGTCCAGAGTTCTTTTGCCCTCTCCCCTCCTATAATGGAGTTGTTCTCCTTTTATGGGGGGGTGCTGGGTTACCTGTGAGGTGATGGGGCGAGGTCGTCGTACAATGGAGCATTCCGCATGAATAGGCACACGATCAGGCGAATTAATGTTGTCGTGGGAGCAAGGTCGGAGTCAAAAAATTGTCATGGCTGAATAGACACAGCCGAGCTACTTTGCCGTGGAGAACTGGAGATCCGTAAATAGCATGTGCCATGCGCATTAATTGTTGAGTTAGCCGGAGGCGCGCATTAATTGTGGAGTAAACTGGAGGTCTTCGGGAGTCATGTGTGATGATGGTTGAGTAAGCCGAAGACGCGCATTAATTGTCGAGTAAACTGGAGGTCTTCAGGAGTCATGCGTGATGATGGTTGAGTAAGCCGGAGACGCGCATTAAATGCTGGAGGCGATGGCAGTGTATGGTCTCCGATCGGGTTACGGAGGGATGTGACCACGGTAGGCGAACGGAGAGGACTTCTGAAAGGGTGAGCTCTAAGGTCATGAGTGTTGTGCGTATCCGAGGTCGGACATATCCGAGGCCGGGCACCTGGTTAGGCGTCGGGTCGGGAGCTCGGAGGTCGAACGTACCTAAGCTCGGACGCCTCCGAGGTCGGGCGCCTTTGATTACGTGTTCCTTAACGTGCTCACGTGCTTTGGGGCAATTTGTATTACCCCAACAGTAATATTTATGACTCTTTGGTGGTTTTAATATTCGGGATTCACGGGCATGGTTTGACCTGGTTTGAACTGATCTGACATTCATAAAGTTCTTGATCTGATTCAGCATGTTTGTTTCAGCGTGCGGTCCTGAGTCTACAAGTGGTCATGATTCTGGCGTGGAGAATTGCGTCGCCGGGTGCGGTCCCTCTCTGGTTCAAAACAGGCAATCGTGGTCGAGGACTGCCTAGGATGGAAGAGATCCGTTTGAGCTAATTTGTTAGAACAGAGCTTTAGAGTCTGGTTGGCCATCTGATTAGGTTCTATCTATGGAATTAACCTAATAAAAGAGGTGCTGAGCAAAAGATAAATGGTTGCGGGAATCAATATTTCCGTTATTAGTTGAGAAATAAAAAATTCTAAAACAGAGACATTATAAATTATTTTTTAAAATAGAGATTTTTTTTTGTACATGAGCTACTCACACTAATCTCACATGAGTATAGTCAACTGAATTACTAAAAAGTAGACTACACAATAGCGAAGAAATAAAAGCATACCCAGTCCAAAAAATATTTCTAGAATGATAGACAACAAAAAAGATGACCCAATCAACATCTTTGTTCGTCTCACGAAACACGTGCACGACCTGAAAGGCACAACATCTTCTTTGCAACCGCCGGATGTCGTGCAGAAGCATATGCTTAGCCACTCGCCCCGCTTTCAAGATGCACTCAATCACTTTAGTTGAATCTCCCTCGAAAATGATACACTTCATCTCAAGCAATTGTGGAGAATTCCTTCCATATGGCTCTTAGTCACGCCCCAAAAAATGACAGCTTAAAGGAGCAACGCCCTTCCGCAGCTACCAACTTAGAATCCTGATTCTGTTTTCTCCATTTCTCTCCGAGTCTCCGCGATGCCTTTCTTTATATAGCTTTGGAGCAGATCATGACCAGTACTTATCCTGTTCGCGCATCCAAACAAGCCCCTGAAGCTCAACAAGCTCAGTGTCCGAACCAGTCACCGATCAAAAGAACAAGATAAAAACAAGAGAGATGAAGACGCAACAGAAATATGGGGTAATTTAAAATTCAAGAAAAACAGCGAGCCCAAAATAAAAAAGAAAAAAAAAATCTTCTCTTAGACGTACGCACCCGACCAAGCCCACACCCCGCCCACTGCCTCCCTTCCCGCTATTACATAAGCTTTAATTAAGAATACTGGGGTGATAACTATCTAATTGATTAAATTTAATGATGACTATTATTGTACGAAGCTGCTGGTATAGCGATAGTGCTGGAGTAGCCGGTTAGCCTCCCTGATTCCGCTAAAATACGCCCCGTGCGTGGTAGAATAGTGCGTCCTGTGTGTGGCCTCCCCGGCGAATAATATCTGCAGCGGCGGCGGAGCACCGTCTCCGCCGCCGGTTTCACGCGGCAGCGGCTCCGCCATGAGATCGAGGTCGCCGCCGCTGGATCCGACGGCCACGTAGCTGTAGGAGCCCAGAAATAGCGGATCCCTCGCCCAGCCGCTCCGCTTCACCCTGGTGATCCGCCGGGGGACGGTCGGCAGGAAGGCGTCCAGCGTGGCGTGGGCCCCGCGGATGATCTCCTCGTCGCCCAGCGATTCCAGCTCCATCGCCTCCTCCCCCGCAAACCACGCCAGGAGCACCCTCGACCCGCCGTAGATCGGGCAGATGGAGTGCGTCCTCCTCATCCACACCGGGATCTTCGCCACGTGTCTAGACGACGACGACGACGCCTGGTCGAACGCCATCTGGAGGAACGGGAAGAACCGCTCCGGATCATCGTCCATCTCCATGAAGAGCTTGTCCACCACGCCGAATCCCAGCCGTCCGATGGCGCCCCGCTTGAAATCCGGAAGGGCCGGGGAGAACACCACGCCGGGACCGGGCGGCGACCCCAAGCCGACCTCCTTCCCCAGCCCCAGCCCCGCCTTCAGGACCCCCAGCGACACCGTCACGATCACGTGATCCGCGGCCATCGGGGTGTAATCCCCCTCGAAGTGGAGCCTCACGGGGCCGCCGCTCCCGCCTCCATCGGGGCACCACTCGATGCGGCGGAGACGCCGCCCCAGCCGGATCGCGACCGGGGGGATGGCGGCGGCGAGGGACTCCACGATCCGCGAGTACCCCTTGGCGATCGTGATCTGGTCGCCGGGGAAGTCCCGGTACTCGCCCTCCGCGGCGAGGTCCAACCCCCTGAGGTCGTCGGCCGAGGTGCAGGTCCGCTCCGTATTCTCGTGGATCGCGAAGACGGCGTCCTCCAGCGCCTCCAAGGTCCAGTCACCCTCGCCGCCAGCGTCGCCGCGGGAGGCTCGGTACCTTTCGAGGCCGCGGCGGAGGAACGAGCCGACGCTGGGGTCCTTGGGGTCGACCGGTGCGTCGCCGGCGCGGGCGAAGTCCATGAGGCGGCGGTAGAGGGCGGTGACCGGGGAGACGACGCGGGCTGGATCGACGACAACGCCGCCCTCGGCGACTGTGAGGGGGTCGGCGGGGAAGCCGTCCATGCGCTCCCAGGGACGGGGGTCGGTGAGGGCCTGGAGGTCCTGGGCCATGGCGTAGATGGGGCTGCCGCCAATGCCGTGGATCCAGGTGGCGCCCATCTCGACGCGGTCGCCTGCGAACTCGGCCGTAAGGATCCGGCCGCCGATCCGGTCGCCGCCCTCGACGACGCAGAGGTCGAAGAGGTCGCCGGAGGTGGTGTACAGGCGGTGGGCGGCGGTGAGCCCCGCCACCCCCGCCCCCACGATCACTATTCTCGGCTTCTTAGCCACCATTATTCTTCTTCTCTCTCCGGTGGTGAGAGCTCAAGGGAATAAGATTTCAGATGCCGGATAAGAAGAGATTTTAGAGGGGAAGACGAGGAAGGCTAATAAAAGGGTGTGATGAGAGACGGTGATGGGGACCGCAGTAATAGTCGTATAGGGAGGAAGACGGAGACAAGACAGAGACTAGAAGGAGAAAGGGGAGAGAGAGAGAGAGAGAGAGAGAGAGAGAGAGGGGGGGGGAGGATCAAATAATTCTGGGGAATCGAATAAGGACGAGTCCTTCCTTTTCCTTCGTTTTGGGCTTATTATTTTGTTAAATATAATGAAAACAGCTGATAGTGTCCCTGTATTTTCTTCCCCCTGGCAAAGACAGGTCTCTACATTACATACATAGTCATACATACTACTTATACTCTTACAGATTATATAAATAGAGAGAATGGATTTTAGGGCTCTATCATGAAGTTAATAGCTAAGATATCATTAACTTTCATTGCATTTTTTTTTCATTTTTTTTTTGCTAACATCATCAATATGATATCACTCTAAGTTAATATCATGCTATTAACAAAAAGTATAAACCTCGTTGATGGTGTCATACAGATGAAAAATCTAAAATAATGTCAGTTATTTTATAAATATTTTTTTAAAAAAAAATATGCAGCGAACTTTGTTATGCTACTACAGACAAAGCAAAAGAATTGCAGGTCGTGGAAATTTTTTGTTGACCAAGATTTTTGAATTACTAAAGCATCATTGGCAAAATTTATGCTAAGAACATAGCATATTTTGTTACCTCTTGAAAACTTATTGTTTATGTGTTAATGGTCATTTAATAAATGGATTGATTAAATTTTCTTTGGATCGATGATTGCTGATATTCAACAAATTAAATTTAATCCATATGTTTCTTAAAATGTTCTATATTATTTGATGTACAATATGAATTCTTTAACTTATATTATGTGCTTAGGACGGCACTGAATTAGTTGTAGTATTACTATTGAAATATTGAAAACAATCGTGACTTACGCTTAAGGCAGACTGTATTTTTTTCCGACGACGGTCGTTCGACAATGGTGATTGGATGGATCATAAGTAGATGGATGTCTATTAGTGCAGGACGTTTAAAGTATGATTAGGACGGCATCTTCTTTTGTCTATCAGAGGATGAATAGTATTGTAAATCGGATCGCCTGGAGCACTAGGGTGTAGGTATTTAGGTGCATCATAACTTTTTATTTATTTTGTGATATGTACTCGCACTAGGATAGTACGACCTTCTGCTTTATAAAAAAGAAGAAAAAACAACTAATAGAGTATAGACAAATAGTAGGTAGATAGATATGCAGGGTGTCCTCTGTCTCTCTCTCCACCACTAAATGTAAACCTTTCTAATTTTTTTCATTCTTTTTTTCCTGAAAGAAGCTGAGTCCTAGGGCCCACCTCGTCTCTCCATTTCCTTCCTTTTTCACTTGTTTTTCACTTTTAATGCTCACATGAGTATCTGATTCTAAGCACGGACTGCGTTCAGTTTGGCGCCCTACTATTGGACCCATGTCTTCTTTCTCCTTTTTGACACTTGGTGCCTCATATTTTTTATTTGGAGTAGGCCCAGACTCGAGATGCCACCTATTCTATTCGAGCACAGGGTAGGCCTTTGGTGGAAGGATGGTAAGCCTACCAAACGGTCAGTGGATCGCGGAGCCCAATGGTTGGTCTCATGGGATGAGCGTGGCAAGAAAAACATGTTTCATGCTGTTGTTATATTTTGGTGCTTTCTTTGCAGTTGCTCCTGGATTTTGGCCCCGAGCATGTCATGTGTTAAACATGGCTTAATTCAAGAAACTCATCTAGAATTGCACTTTCCTCTCTCGAATGATGCATATATATATATATCCTTTTGGATTTTGGACCCGAGCATGTCATGTGTTAAACATGGCTAAATTCAAGAAACTCACCTAGAATTGCAATATATATATATATATATATAGTTTCATTCCATATACTACAGGAGACTCAACCTTGGTAGGAAAGTGTACAAATGGTCATTCAAGTTAAATTGCCCACATCTCTCTCTCTCTCTCTCTCTCTCTCTCTCTCTCTCTCTCCCCCTGGGACTCTGAAAGTGCCATGAAGCATTTTCCTTCTTGAATACTGCTAGGGTTCCCCAGCAATGTATTGGTGTTTTAAGTGCCATACATGATCATATATATGTAAAGAGGCTTTGGAGGAGATGAAGTATTTTACTTTTCTAAAACCTCCTGCTCTCCAATAATGATTTTAAAAGTTGGTAGAGCAGGAGTTTCTCTAAGAAGATGGTACACCTAGCATAGTTGTATTTACTTTTTTAAATACATTGACCTGCTCGACATGTAAGTCCAACTTCTTGAATAAGCTGACAACTGGAATCGTGAGTTGGGATTCTCCTTTCTTTATTGCAAAGTGACACTAAGAAATTTAATATTCTCTTCTTTTGCGATGTGATAGTACGCGCACCCTAATCCTATGGTAGGGGAATCCAACCCACGTGGTCCAACTAATCCTTCTCTTTCTCTATATTTCCTCATGTGAATACTATCTGTTCATTCATTATAAACTAACTATTTTACACAGCATTTGGCAACTTGTATGTTGATCGAAGTTTCTTTTTTTTTTATGTTATCTCAAAACTTTTTATTCTCTTCTTGAGTATGAATTGTCAATTTTTGGTTAACCAATGACAGATCGTTTTTCTAATGAAAGGAGAGTGTTCGATGCGGGCAGAAATGACCCGGCTCAGCTACCCCTCTAGGCTCTGGCTTGAATTCTGCGTGTGAGTACGTCACACCTGGCACCACCCCAGTTACTAGCGGTCCTATACCTCATGTCCAAGCTACATTTTAATCGTCGCCGTAGCGACTCGAACTTGGAACCATGAGGTTAGAATCTCCGTCCAATACCACTAGGCTACCACCTTGGTGGCTTTGCAAATCCTATATGACATATAACTTCTTATTCTAGGATGGTAAAATTAATGAGTGGATGAGTTTATCATAACAGGGTGAGCACACAAAGTCGTGGTGCTCAATTACTTGGTCGATCGTTTAGTTTTAAGTGATCATTGGAATCCAATGTTAAGTGGAGAATAGCATGGCCCTTTTAAATTCTTATATCTGGAATACAAGCTGCGGAGCAGAAGATATTGTTACATACAATTGCCAGCATACATGATATCTTAATTTTCATGGCTGGCATGCAAGTTCTTCAGCAACCTAGGCAGAAAGCTAAAATTCAAGGTGCGGGCAAATCCAACCGATATTATCCATCAATACCCCTAGTCCAATTCAACTTCTATTATATACTAACAATCTTCCATACAATATGTACTTTTAAATATCATTTTGCTAATTATTGGATTATCATGGGTCGATCATAAAATATGAGGTATCGGCGAACTATAAAAATGAATTATTTGATGCAACGGTAAGATTTATCTATTATAATCTATAAATTGTATGTTCCAAATAATCCTTATGCATGGAAGATTAGCTAGACTGTGTATATCCAATCTTCTCGGAGGTCCTCCATTCTATTTTCTGGCGATGAAGTAGGATATGCTATGCAAGTATAGCCTAGTTCGGGCGACCCTCTTGTGGATGATGCCAGCCATATGAAAAGGGCCATATCAAGTATAGCCTAGGTTTCTCAGCACCCTGCCGCGTTTTTGACTTGCCCACTCACCTGCAATTATTAGGTGGGGAGATGATTAAATTTAGGGTGTAGGGCTTCTTGAGCCACTAAGCATTATTAAAAAGGGCTCCCGTTTTCCTATGCCCGATTCCCTCCCCTTTTGGGAGCCGAGGGAGGCCTACGGAGCCGGACC
>JAOXJJ010000725.1:861929-882724 GCA_025769935.1 Phoenix roebelenii | reverse complement strand
GGCGTACTTCCATTGGTTGGAGTGGTGGTGAGGTGGCCAGCTGATGTTGATGTGGATGCCGAGGTGGTGCTCCAAGGATGTGCAATGGTGGTGGTAGAAACATGCAAGGTGGTAGTAGAAACATGCAATCTGTCCTGACATGGCTTGCTTTCTGACTTATTGAGGCTTGCTTTCTGACTTATTGAGGCTTGCTTTCTGACTTATTGATTTTATTTACAGGACTCGATCAAAGTCACAGTGACCTTCAGTTAATTGACTGAAGTCTTTTCTGGATTTTGGTGCCCGGACCACTGGCCATCTCAGAAGAGAAACTAATGGCAGCTGTAGCAACCTCCCTCGCACAAAGCATGGCTCTGTCCACCACCCTCCGCGGGGGTAACCATCTGCCCTTAAAAAGGCCAGCATTCCTGTCCAACCAAATAGAATAAGCCAAATATACCCAGCAAATGTCACCCTCAACAGTGCTAGGCCTTCTCATGGAAACCCTCAGCTAGTGAATCAAATCCTGTGTCGACTCAACTGAGTGGGGTAATAAGGATGGTGATAGGCGCCAAATCTCCCTAGCTCTGGGACACTGCAGAAGAGCATGATCAATCGTCTCCTCAGTCTCCGTACACTCCTCACAACACTGAGTGATCCTCATGCCTCGTCGTACTAGCAAGTTCCTAGTCGGTAGACAGCCCCATGCCACCTTCTAGATGAAGAGTTCCGCCCTCGGGTGAATCCGCATCCTCCAAATCCATCCTCCCTCTATCTGCTGGGCTGGCTCTCGGCTCAAGAACGTGTGAGTATCCCTGGCTCGCACCTGCGATCGCCCTGACGGCATCCAGAGTAGTCTATCCGGTCCCTCTCGGGCAGGGACATGTAGGGCCAGGATCATCTCTGCCAACTGCTCTCCAAAAGTCTCTCTGATCAACTCCACCCTCCAGCGATCACCCCCGAGCTCCATCAAATCTCTGACCCTGAGGCCGGCTAACCTCGACGTATCCGCCATAACCGGTAATCTACTGATAGGTTGCTCCGTCACCCAACAATCCTCCAACACATCAATGGACCGACCATCACCAATGGCCCATCTAATCGCGGGAAGCACCAACCCTGCTCTAGCACAAATCTCCCTCCAGATCGGTGAATGACGACGTCCAGCATGGGCCCCGGGCACTAGGACGCCATACGTGGCCCTCATCAGTGAGGACCACATGCCACTAGGCTCCAACACAACTCTAGCGGCGTGTCGTGCCGCTAGGACCTCCCATCTCGCCACCAAGGACTGCACCCCCAAACCACCATATCTCGTTGGCTGAAATACAACCTCCCATGCTATAAGAGGGATGCCCCCTGCCTCCGTTCCTCCTCCAAATAAAGTTCCTGTAGATCTGCTCAATTTTTCTCACTGTCGCTACTGGGATAAGGGAACTAGATAGTAGGTAGACAGGGATCGAGAAAAGAACTGACTGTACCAGAGTAATCCTACCCATCATGGAGAGTGAATGTATCTGCCAGCCCTCCAACCTATGTCTGATACTGATCTCGAGGGAAGAGCAATCACTGCTGCGTAGATGCTGACCGGAGATCGGCACTCGCAAATACCTCAACGTGCCCTCCTGCTCACCCACTCCCAAAATCTTCGGTATGGAGGTATTCACAACCAGTTTGGTCTTCGAGTTGAAAATAATTACTGACTTAGATAAGTTGACCCGTTGACCAGACATAGAACAATAGTCTCGAAGAATCCTCCAAATAATCCATGCAGCTTGCCTAGTCGCCCGGGCTAACAAGAGGCAATCATCGGTGAAGAGCAAATGAGAAATCGGTGTGGCCTCCGACACCAGCCTATAAACCTCCAGCTCCTGAGAGATCACTGCATGCCGAAAGGCTCGGGAAAGTGCATCTACACATATAATAAATAGTAATGGAGAGAGGGGGCAGCCCTGACGCAATCCACCAGAAGGCACAAAATACCGTGATGGCGTTCCATTTACCAGGATAGCAAAGGAGGGGGCTCTGATACATCCCATAACCCATCTGATCCATACCTCAGGAAAGCCAAACTCCTGCAAAGACTACTGCACAAAATTCCATCTCATCTGATCATAGGCCCTCTCCATGTCAAGCTTGATCCCCATAAAACTCCTACTCAAGGCCCTACCAAGATCAAACATAAATTTCTGGGCAATAAGGACATTATCTGTAATACTCCACCCTCCCACAAAAGCTCCCTGCTCTGGGCTGATCAGTCTCGGTAGAATATCCCTCAATCTCAGGGCTAGTAACTTCGTCGTCGTCTTGTACAAGGTAGTACACAGACTGATCGGGCGAAAGTGACTAGGCTCAGAAGCATCCTGTCGCTTTGGTATCAGGGTGACTAGGGTCCTCTGCCAATCTGTAGACATCACGGCTGTGCTGAAATACTACTGTATGGCAACCGTCACACTCTGTCCCACAATCATCCAGTACCTCCGAAAGAATAACGGTGGAAAGCCGTCTAGACTCGGCGCCTTGTCCCCCTCAAGGGACCACATCACCTCCTGAATATCCCTCTCCGATACCGGCCTAATCAGTGCTTCTATATCCTCCTCCGCCACCCGTATTAGTGGTGGTACAATACCCTCTGAAGTCACGGTGCCTGTCAGCTCGGACCATCTGGCCCTGAAAAAGCCCTCAAACACCCTCTGAATCATATTTGGGTCCTCCACTAGCTGCCCATCCTCATCCCTGATCGCCCTGATCCTGTTCCGATGCCTCGTGATCACTGTCGCCTGATGAAAAAATCTACTGTTTCGGTCCCCCTCCTGGATCCACTGTATCCTCAATTTCTATCTCCACAAGATCTCCTGTTTTCTCAAAAGGGAATCATGCAGGGCTAGGAGTGACCTAAGCTCCCCCATCTCCTCATCTGCCAAACCTCCCTCCACGGCCTCCTAAGCCTATAACTTGGCAATGGCCTCCACAGACTCCTCAATCCTCCTGAAAATATTTCCTACCTCCTCACGCTTCCACCTTCTCAACCTTCTTTTCATCAGCTCCAGTCGGCGAGACACACGATACATAGCATCCCCTCTCACCGGTACGCCCCATGCCTCCCTCACAATCTTCCATGACCGTGGATAACATGTCCAAAACTTCTCAAATCTAAAGGGAAAGCGAAATGAGACAACTGCATCAGTACTAACTAGTAAGGGGCAGTGGTCGGACGCAACCCTCGGCAAGTGACGAACCTGATAGTCAGAGGAAAAGTGAACCCACCCAGGTGTGGCATAGACTCTGTCCAATCTCTTCCAAACCCAGGCCTGCCCCTGCTGATTATTGCACCATGTGAATTTTGGGCCCGAAAACCCCAAATCTATCAATCCATTTGACATAATAAATTTCTAGAACTCCCTAATTTTCCTTTTATAAGTAAAGGCCCTCCCCCCATCTTCTCCTGGGGATCAACAATACAATTGAAATCACCTGCCACCAACATAGGATAGCCCTGATTGATAAGCTGAGTCGCCTCCGCCCACAACCGCCTTCGCTCTCTATAATTTGTACTAGCATACACAGCTGCTAGTACCCACGGGCTTCGATTAACATCCGATATCACTAGGATGACCTCTTGTTTGCAAACATTGAAGACATCAAGTTCATAGTCCCCCTGTGCCCAAGTCACAATAATACCACCGGATAATCCTTGAGATTCCACTGCATGGAACCTCAAAGACCTCGGAATTGCCGCTCTAGCCTTTTGAAGGCTCCGCTCGGATAGCCGGATCTCAAACAAAACACAAATCTCAGATTCGTGCAAGTGCACCAACCTACAAAAAGCCGGGGCAAAAAAGGGCTTCCCTGCACCCCAGCAATTCCAAAGGAGGGCTCTCATGATGCACATGGGGCGTCGGCACAACTCACATCCTTCGGGCCACTGCCGCATCTTGATTCCAATTCCAGCTCCTCACCGCACCCCAAATCTCCTCCTTTCTCTAACTCATTGTGCTTCACCCCCTTAGCAGAAGCCATGAGTCGTTGCATAACATCCTTGTGTGACCCACTGTGCAACTGTGCCATTTGGCACACTGCCTCCTCTGAATTCACAACCCGATTATGCTGTGATCCTTCCTCATGGCCATCACCACGGTGTACCGTATCCTCCCTACCTGGGCCATCAGCCATGCTACCCACTAGAACCGAATCGGAAGAGAGAAAGCCCCCAGCATAGGTCCTGTTACTGTGTTGGCGTGCCAACCGGCACGCCTTGTCACTGTCCCCTCCCACTGAGCTCACCGTGAGGATGGTGCTTCCCTCATCGACTCGGCTCACCTCCTCCTGTTCGCCAGCTTCCCCTGCTTCCGCCGGCACCATCGGCCCAGCTTCACCTACCGCCGGCTCACCGGTCACCACCGCCAACAACTCCGCCGCAACCGACGCCGCTCTTGCCAGCCCCTGCCAAGATATGGTGTTTGCCCAAGATTGCCGGCCACCTCCTTCCTCTGCCTGCCCCAGCGTGGACGTGTCCGCCGCCGCAAGGGGTGGCGGCGAACTTTTGCTGCGCCTGCGGGCTCCTCCGACCAAGCGGAACCCATCTCCCGGGGGAGGGAGATCCCATTTTGGTGTCGCAAGCGGGCCGTTGACGGACGACGTCCCGACTCCCCTGTTTAGGAGCGGTTGTTGGGGGATCAATGGCCGACACAAGTGCTCAAGAGAGGAAACTAGGAAGGTAGGGAGATCCGATGGGCTGGGGCACCACTCTCTTCGGGCTGAGGCGAAGGGTACGCCTTGGGCGGCAGTGGCTAGGGGCTCGACGAATTAGGGGAGACGGACTCCACCAGATCTCGGAGCGGGAGCTGGGAGCTTTACAGAATCACTTCACGGAGGTCCTGGAGGTCCCAGAGGAGACGTTGGAGATGACCACGAAAGAGTGGCGGAGTACCTCTATGTTTATGCAGAGCGTGGGGCGGAAGGTGCCGACGGAGTGGGTAGGGCGGGAGCTGCGACATATGGGGAACCTGGACTATAATGTTGAGGTCATTACCATTGCTGATGAGGTACTGGTGGTCTGCTTCGCCTGTGAGAAAGATCGAGAGGAAATGTTGTTGAGAGGACCGTGCTTAGTGGCCGGTCAGCTCTTCACAATGGAACGCTGGAGACCGAATTTCATTACCGACTCCGGTGGTACTGGACGGGTGGTAGTTTGGTTGTGCCTCCCACGGTTGCCGTTGGACTTCCGGGCAAAGGATACACTACTCCAAATTGCAACGACGGCCGGGAAACCTCTGGCTTTGGACGCGGCCACTGACCAAGGGAGGAAGAGGGGCTTTGCAAGGGTGAAAATGGAGCTCGATATAAGAATTCCTCTGAAATCGGGGATCTTTATGAAGGAAGCTAAGGAGGGATTGGAGAGAAAGATCAGGCAAAAGTTTGTATACGAAAACTTACCCGAATACTGCTATAGATGCAGCCATGTCGGTCACAGGGAGGCGGCATGTGTGTTTTCTTCCCCGACGACGATAGGAATGGAGATGGGAGCAGGAAGCAGCACTCCGAACCCAGACAAAAGGAAGGCACTAAGGGAATCGAAGGAGCCATTGATCTATAGACCTTAGCTCTCTATAAACTGGATTAATGGCATCGGGGCTCCCAGAGGGGGGAGTGGAAACATGAAGTCGACCGAGACGAGCAACAATACGAACTCGACGCCGGCGACTGCTACCGTGGCTCCAGGCGATGGAGGAGGGTTGCGGCTGTCTGTCTCCAACGAACTTGGAAGGTTGGCAAAAGCCAACCAGGATGGCTAGGCGAAAGTCGCCGGAGAATACGATTGTGGGCGGCTCGACCAAGGAGATGGACGAAGAGCTGAGCCAACCAGGTGAGCAGCCCGAGTCCAGCAGTGAATCGGTGAGGGGGCCCGGAGGGGGGAATCGGTCATCCACGCTGAGCCAGGTGGATCTGGGTAGGGCTGGGCCGGGCCTAAGTCCGCTTAAAAGGGCCAAAGTCCACCCAAATTCCATCGGGCTCCGCTCGAACAAATCTTTCAATATGCAATAATATTAAGATAAAAGACACACATTACATCGTCGGACCGCAAGCCTACAGCAAGGAGCCAACGTTGTGGAGTGGGTTGGACCGGTTGGCACCCTGTCATGCATACAGAGTGACGTGGCATGAAATTTGGATCAATAAAGAAGAATTTCTTTTTTGACTGGAGACATGAAGCACGGTCGCCAAACATATACCACAATAACGTATTCTAGTTAAAAGAAACTGTGAAGTGGGGGGTAAATATATCACGTAGCGTAACAGACCACCAGATATATTTTATCTTTCAGATATATATAGAGAGAGAGGCGTAAACATGAAATGGATCCCTGAAACTTTCTTCGCCAATTTTTGCACCCAGCAAACGGAAGACGTTCAGTATGCTACAATCCGATGCACGAGAATTGCAAGAGCTGTAGGTGGATATACAACCCAAGGGTCCTCAAAGGAAGAAACCAGCTGGGAGTTGTCATCACTTGGCTACTTTTTGGACCGATGCTGCTGCTTTCAGCTTTTTATCCTTACAGAGCAACAGCGGGAGGGAGGGAGGGAGGGGGAAGAAAAACAGTGATAATATCAGATATGAATGTAGAGTACATGAAGCTAAGGAAGTAACCACCAGAAGGCTAATGGAAAGAGCTTAACTAATGCTCTGCTGCTATAAGTTAGATCATTACAGAAGACTTTGTGGAGTTCGGATTGCATGAAGAGCATAAAATTACCTAGACCATGGGATTGTTGTGAAGATGAGAGTGCAGATGTATCACTTGACGTCATCAATCGGAAGCCTTCAACTTCCGGGGCCTCTTGGATTGCGGTGGCGATGGTGGTGCATCTATAAATCTTCCAGGTGCCTGGAAAAGTCACAACGCCTATAGAGATAAGAAGATGAACTTTCAGAATTAGAGAGAACCAAAAGAAATTGCAGAGCAAAATGGCAGACCTTGCGTTTGTGGTCTCTTTTACCCACTCTCTCACCTGAAAACCCAATAAGATGATATTTGTCACAAGTTGCCTTCCTTTTCATTATTACAAACTGAATGGAGTCATTATGAGGAAAAGCTAACAGCTTTTTTAATATTACCTCCAAAACCAACAGAATCAGGGACGAATGGCCGGTCAACATCCGCACGGTAAGAACGCTGCCCACAGTTTGATAATTAAACCATCAAATTCAGTGGAAACCACAATGCAATTTTCACTCGCACTCACCCAGAGTAAGCACGTACATTTATTTAATGATATTACAATTTGGTAGAAGATGAGCTTTGGTGCAATGATAAGTTTTCTCCATCGTGACCACGAGATCAC
Source organism: Phoenix roebelenii (assembly GCA_025769935.1). NCBI lineage: Eukaryota > Viridiplantae > Streptophyta > Magnoliopsida > Arecales > Arecaceae > Phoenix > Phoenix roebelenii. Next base: position 875,398 of record JAOXJJ010000725.1, on the reverse strand, counting down.
TGGTGTGAAACATGTTTTTTATATCAAAAAAGGGTGCCCTTTTTTTATGATTTGGTATTTAATTATCATATGCCATTCACCTGCAAACAGACTCAGTTCCATGAACACAAGGTGGCAATACTTAAAATCTGAAACCCGTATATAAAAAAACTAGTCTATATGGTGACCGTGAGTGATTTGTAATATGGCTGACATTTTTTCACACAAACTGATAAAATGTTACATGGCCATGACAAGTATATTTACCTTAGGAGTGCTTGGTGCTTCAGCATATGAACTATCACGATTTGCCGAAGCTTCTGCCTCTTTATTTTGGAGCTGTACGGAGAGAATTTAAAAATCACATTATGAAGAGTATCAACAAACATGACAAGGGGAGGGTTGAAGAGAACAATGAGTTTTCAGATCTATACAATTCTTTGCCTTGTAATTTTGGACTAGTGGCTCTAAAATGTGATGATATATGGTATTCATACACCTTAAGACCATCAGCATGTGCAGGACCTACACACACATGCATGCACAGAGAGAGAGAGAGAGATGCACTTTGACAGATAAATATGCATGAAAACATGCATTGTTATTCACACACATGCATATGAAGATAAGTGTGCATATAAGCACAAAATGCATGCATGTGCACCAAGATTGCTATTACTGATTAATATAACAGATGAATGTAAATCTTAGATACAGAATAAAACAAACAAATGCAGTCATCGTCTGAACATGACATAAATTGTAGTAAAAGTAGGAACCTGTTTCTGTAGGTTGAGCAATGTAAGTATTTCTTTTCGCAATTCAAGATGTTCTGCACAAACTGCTTTTGTTGGGACCTTTGGTTTCACATGAACCTGAAGAGAAGTTGGATCATCATAAACTAATAGCAGCAAGCTGAAAGTGGCTTTGCTACAGATGTTGTATCCAACATAATGTAAAATTAATTTTACAACAAAATGCATTTAAACTTTGTACATAATAGACCCAGGGCTAGCAACTGAAAAAGGAAAAAAGAAATTATCTACTATTACATAGAAAATTGGAACTATTGCTGTATCCATATTATCTGATGTATATTTTCACAATTGGTACTAATGGCTGCTGCATAACTCTAAGCACTGACAGTGAGGAAGAAGCAAACCCCAAGATCTTGTAAAGTCTGGTCAACCCTTTTGATAGTCCTGAGACCAGCAGTTGAGCTTGCTGCTTGCACCATTTGGTCAAGTACATGGGTTCTCAAGTATACGCGAAGCTGAAAATTTTCATATTAGTTACAATCATAACCAAAGAAATGTGGATGCATATACAACAACTAACTAGGCAGGTGCATTAAGAATGTAGAACAAAGATTTGAGAAGATACTTATCCCAGTATAACATTTGTATGGCATGGTTGCATTAAAAGAAATTTCTTGGATGGGTATAACTAAAGATCCATTAGGTTAAGATATTGTGCCTCCGATAATTATTATTTAAAAAACATATGGACTTGGTACATCGATATTACATAACCCATCTAATGCAATCAAATCATACAACAGGGCAGAATACCACATTGCATAACACAAATCCACAACAGAAGGTAGCTTAATTACAATGCCTATGAGAATTTACCTTAGTCAGTGTATAACTCAAGGGTATGCCTAATATTCTTGACTTTTTATTGAAAAGGTCCTCTTATACTTTATTTTTCACCGAATAATGAACAAAGAATAATTACAGTTTTATGTATGAAAACTGTTAATCTCTCTCTCTCACTCTCTAGCAATCTACAGCATAGCCATGTATCTTTTATAAAGAAAATTCTAGAAAAAAGGAAGTTATAGAAGAGTCTAGAGATTCGCTCCGAATTAGATATGAACATAAAAATTTTTTCTGATGTCACTCTGCATCTGTTTCAACACTAAGCTTTCGGTTAGAAAGAAGTTTTATGTTGGTTTAACTGTCAAATAAATTTATAACAGAGAGGAATGTCAAGCATGTATCTTAGGAGTTAAGGACAAGAAATGACAAAAACAATGTAGGGCTAGGTCAACATATTTTAAAAGCATGGACAGAAATCACTGGTGCTAATAACGGCATCTAGCCAACCACCTGTAAGCACCAAACCTCACTTGCATGACATGCTACAAATTTATCTGTCATAACATTTACGGACCTGTTTGGTTATTCCTACAGGATTGGGCTGATAATTCTGTAAAATTCATGGATTGGGCTGTCCACTTAAGCATGGTCCTGTATCAACCGAACTCCACCCAACCAAAATGTTGTGGGATAGGTCTTTTTTTATCTTCCTGCAGCCCAAAGGCTAGGATCTAGGCTAGGTTTGGATAGGTTCTTACAAAATGGAAGCTAGATGAGCCAACATGCCCAATTTCTATAGAATCTTCAGCCAAATTCTGTAGGATTATCCAAACAAGCCCTTAAATGTTTCAAGTGATTAGAGTTCAGGTTTTTATCTGCATCCAGTAAAAACCTAGACAACGAAGATATGCATATAAAATAACAAACCGTATGGATTTTGGGCCCGTAAATTGCAAGACTAAACGAAAATAGACTAGATACAGATATGTGCAGCATTCAAATTTCACAGGGATCGAAATGGATACAAGTGCAGATGATTACTAGCCTTGTTTATCGCAATCATGCATGCCAAATAAGAGAAACCAAATGTGTCAAGCATAATCTTAAATCACCAGTAAAAGCGAAAGGTGATGACGAGGAAAAACCACAGCAAATCAATAAAGTCGTAAAAAATAAAAATAAAATATGGGATCTACCATCCGGAGTGAAGCTGGAGTTGAAGCACTCTCTGTTGTGGCCGTCGCAGGTGCAGCAGTTGAAGACGATGGATGGATGTTAGTGGATGGTGGTACAGATTCAGCAGGTGCAGTAGCCTTCTCAGTTTCGTTACCAGTTGGGTTAACTGGCATCTCGGCATCTTCAGCACTCTGCAGTTACAATCAAAGGAAAACATATGAAAGCCTTAAGAGCACAGTAAATTACTTAAAAATTCTCAAAAAATTACTTTTATAATCTTGGAGATTAGAGTATATTATCTGTCAAAGAACTAGATAAATATCTTTTAGAAAAGAAGAATGGAGACTTAACGATATGAGGTTGTGGGCATAATTTATAAAAGATAAGGATAAAAACCAGAATAACTAGCAAGTTAATATGAGTTTGATATGGTATACTGCATGAAGAATCAGCTGTAGTGATGAATCCCTGATGTTTGTGGTAAGAAAAATGAAAACAATGAAGAGAAAATGTAGAAAGAATATGAAGATGGGAGAAGAAAATTGATAATGCATCAGAACTATACCTACCTATGAAGCTACTGGAATCTATTAACACCTAAATCATGGTATCACACTTAGCCTTGGTGTTAGCCCCACCTGAAAAGCACATACTTGAATAGCTTTGAACTTTTGATGACATGGAAAAGTCAATATTTTGCCAAGGAGAGTGGAGAAAAAAAATATGGTAGAAAAGAAGCACGGCTTGGTTCCCGGAAACCATCAAGAGACAGCAGGATCAAATGCATAGTGGACAATCAAAGTCATTATGTTCAACTTGAAGCTTTGTTCTCAAACTGATGGACAGTATAAGATGATAGGACAGAATAAGTATATGGAACCTTGTTGACAAACTGTAGCTGCCCTTGGATAACTTACTTGCACTATGGATCTAACCAATTTGATCAATCAAAAATCCAAAAAAAAAAATACAAAAGATTTAGCTTCCACCTGTACATGTAATAGAGACCCTTAAGTAACAAGCAGCAAGAAGAATAACTTGACAGGTGCTGTTTATCAATTGCATACTCACTTTACTAGCCATGCGTGACTCCATTATACGTTTAGCTTCAGCAAGGATCTGACACAAGAAAAAAATAGTTAATGCTGTCAGATTGGACAAGCACCTGTTAAAAAACTAAGGCAAAAAAATAATAATAAACAAACAAGTGGTCTGAAATAATCATTAACTACCAACATGAACATTATTATATAAGTAGTAACACTGCATAAACAATACATTTACCTCAGCATCTCTGCGCTCCTGCTGTTTTGTTTGAGAAAGCACAGCAGACAACGCACGTTTCCTTTCAATCTCATGAACCATGTTGTAAGTTTCCTAAAGAAGGATGAGGAATTCAAAAGGAAAGAAATTAGGTTGTAGTTGTACACATCATATGTTAAGAGGCCCTAGTATACAAGCAAGTTTGATAACAAGACCAAACCTTAACTAGTGGATGTCCAGAAACATCAGAAGGAGAGGGTGCTCTAGCAATTAAAAGTGCCCGGTTCACTGCAAGCAGACAAAACATATTAAACCCTTAACTTACCACATTTCAAATAAATTAACATAGTCATGCACCAAGCCCGCACAATAATCATAGAGTTGAAGATGGTTATAGATGGTAGTCATACAAACCCTTCAAAAATTTCTACTTTCAAACCTAAAAATTAATCTCTTGCCAATGCATGATTATAAGAATAAAAACCCACTTTATTGGTTATACTCTTATATTTGATCTTCTTTGTTGTACAAATTGTGCTTTGTTGATTTATAGTCTTGTTATAATTACAGTTTGAGATCATGTCCATTAAATATATAGACATGCATGTGCATCTGGTTTGCCAGAAACTCCAGTTGCCAGATTTCTAGGAAAAAAGAAGAAAAACTATATTCATCTGTTGCTAGTAGCATTTTTCCTCATCTGTATGTCAATGCAGATGCAGAAAGAAAGCCATCTCCAGTGATTGCAAGAAAATGCCCAATGCCCTGGGTAAGAATAACCATGCACTTTTACCATAGAAGAATAAATTGTTTGCATCACTTATTTTTTGTCATTCAGAACTCATTTTATTACAGGAAAGTTCATTTGATTTTTTTAATATATCCACAATTTTTGAATTACCAAGCATTGTTAAGCTTCAAATAGGCCTATCATCAAAGCAGCTTTTTTTTTGGTTAAGGATAGTTTGTTTTTCTCGAGTTTGATGGTAATTTATGGCAAAGAAATAGAGATAACAGACTACCAAGTTTCAGATTAGAAACCAATGTCTGAATTTGTTTCTATACGATTTATGGATGTCTGAATTTGTTTCAACATGGGTTATGGATATCTATGATCTTTTCATCGCTGTTCACAAATACCACCTAAGAGTGATTTTGCATGAGGCTTTCACATACAGGTTTAAATTTTACAGAAACGATAATATCCAAATGATCTGAAAAATAGAGCATGACTAGATAATCTCCAACATCATTGTTACAAGAAATCATATCAAGGACACAGAAAATTGTCTTAACAAACTCCTTGATTAACTTTAAAGAGGCAAAAGAATACCAGAATAGTAGCGACTCTTAAGTTCCTCCACACTCCGAGATGATGGAAACCTATCAGCTATCACTATGAAGCGAAGATCAAATCTTTCGCAGAGATCAAATAACTGATCAGTTTCTTCCTTAGTCCACATCTAATTCAAATCACATCAAATCAGATCCCTAATACAGTAAAGCATGCAGCAGCTAAATGCTTTCAGATTACATAACAAGAAAATCGGTATACTAACATTCATGGAAAAAGTGAAAAGCGAGTACAAGCATGTCAACAAATATTGCAAAATATCCTGTCAACAAATGTTAAAAAGCAAGGTTCAAAATACTGTCAGGCAGGGCTGTCCCACTTTCCCGTGGAACAGGATGCCTTGGGTCTTGACACAAGGGGTGGTGAACATCTTGTCCCATCCCTATCCATTTCCTGGCTCATCTTGTCCCGACACTCGGGACAGTGGGACTGTTGTCCCACCAATATTTAAAACCTTGCTAAAGATCCACAATATTTCAACAAAATCATGTATGCAGATTTTATATCAGAGTTTTATATCAAGAATGGATTAATTTGGAATAAAACATAAATGTAAAGTATACAATAGAAGGTTTGGACAAATTGAGCATTTCCTCGCATATAATTCTTCCTCAGGAAAATTAATCCTTATCTTCATCTTCGACTAAATACCACTCTATGCATGCATACATATACATGTATGCATACAAGCAATGCACAGATAATGAATCATCGAACATCTTGACTAAACATAGCTTATGGCAAGAGTTTTAATATGACCAACCATCAAATAGATATATGTACTGTAAACAGCCACAGATAGATCAAGTTATGTCATTTGGTTTATAAAAATAAGGAGCTTTGATGAAAAATAAGATCAAAAAAATCTGATTCTTCTCCACAGTTTAGCCTACTTCCACCATATTCTTCTCATCAATACTGTTGCTGGAATTTGGACCCGAGGGCAGCCGTCGGCTGAGAAGGTGGAGCTCCGGCGAGGATCAGCAAGCGGCGGTCCGTCGGCGGGCGGCGTCCTCCGTGGCGGGGCCTGCAAAAAGTCGGTGGCCAGGGTTTCCGGTGCCGGCCCTCCGATGCCTAAATCAGAGGAGGCAAGTGTATAATGTGGAGAAATCAATGTCCAAAGTTCCAGAGTCCAGCCCCCTCCAAAATAGTGGGGTTCCCCTTTTATAGAGGGGGACTGGATTACCTGTGATGTGATAGGATAAGTCGCCGTATGATTAAGCATGTCGGATAAATTAGTGCACGGGGATATGAATTAATGCCTTGCCGTAGGAGATCATGCCGGAGTCAGGGAGCTGTCATGGCTGATCGGACGCAGCCGAGCTGTTTTACCGTGGAAGACTCGCGATCCGTAGATAATCGGAGCCATGCGCATTAATTGTTGAGTAAGCCGGAGGTCTGCTGGAGCCATGCGCATTAATTGTTGAATAAGTCAGGAATCTGCTGGAGCCATGCGCATTAATTGTAGACGGCGGTGATAGGGCATGGTCCCTGGTCAGGCTGCGGAAGGACGTGACTGTGGCAGGTAGATGGCGAGGTCGGATTTCCGAGGCCGAGGATCATCGAGGTCAGTTGCCAGGCCATGGGCCCCGAAGTCGGGCGCTCGGCCGGACGCCAGGTCGGACGCCTGGTCAGGCGTCTCCGAGATCGGGTGCCCCGAGGTCGGGCACTTCTGATCATGTGCCAGCGATGTGCTCACATGCTTTGGGTTGACTTATATTCCCCCAACACTATCCCCGACTTCCGAGTTCGAGCCGCTTGCGAGCTCGGACGCGGGAAGTAGTTGTTTTAATTGCAGTGGTGGGGGCCAGATAGACTTAAATTATTTCGGTGTCTCGCGCTTCAGGGCGCTTTAAATGAGAGGAGATGAGACGACGCCTTTTCGCCCTCCGGAGTCGCTTCGTAAGGCGGGCTCATAATGCAGCTCCGAGATCCGACGGGATGCTACCTCGATTCCGTATTCGAGGTACCAATTCAGAATAAATGTGCCATTTCGGTTTCCGGGGCTGACACATGGCACGAACCAGACGAGGCGAGATTCAGCTCTGCCGATCTGGACCGTCGGGATGGTCTATATAAACCCCTCGACCTGGAACCAAAAAGGTTTCGCTTGGGTGCTTCCCTTTCTTCCTTTACTTTCGTCCTTCTCTTTCTCAGTCGTAACCGAGTCTTTCCGGCGGCTCCCCCTAGGGTATCTCCCACATTAGCTAGAGGTTTTCCTCCTTCGTTTTTGTTTGTCCCTTCCCTTCTTTTTTTCTTCTAAAAATGGGTTCCGGCCCGAATGAGATTGGGTCCAGTTTGTCGAAAGAGGAGCTGGAGTTGATTCGCTCTCGGTTCTTTTTTCGGCCCGGATTTCATCTCGAACCTATGGGGCCGGAGGACCGGATGATGCGACCACCCTCATATCGGATCGGAGTGCATGTGGAGACACTTTAGGCCGACCTGCGGTTTTTCCTCCACAAGTTTGTGAACGACTTGCTGGTGGAGTATCAACTCGTCCCAGCACAGCTCGCTCCAAACTCTTGGAGGACCATAATCGGATTTTTGTCCCTTTGCCTCGCGAATGGGATCCCGACTTCAGTCAGCGTCTTCCACCGGTGTTTTTTGCTAAAAACGAACCCGATGGACAGAGAGTGGTTATACTTCGCCTTTCGAGGCGGTATGTCCCTCTTCCGATGTGCCCCTTCCTCTATTCATGAGTAGAAGGAAAAAATTTTCTTTCTTGCGTTCAAGGTGTCGTGGGGGTTTGACCCGAGGTGGGGACATTCCCAGTTGAAGGCCCTCAACAGGCTCTCCGAGCTCGCGGCGGACGAGCAGAGGGTTCTCGACGCCCTGCGGGATCTCGGGAAAGACATCAACTTGACCGACCTCCTAAGCGAGGAGGCCTTGGTGAACGTCGGCCTGAGCTCGGCGCGCCCCAAGGGTAAGAGCGGTCGTATTACTTTGCTTTTTATTTTACTTGTCTCTTTGTTCTCTTACTTAGAATTTTTCTCTCTTTCTTCGTTTCAGACATTCCGCACATGCCGACCAGCAACACTTCTCTCTATTTTCGGATGAGGAAAAGGTCGGCCGAAGCCGGCGGGGCTCATCCTGAGCCTCGAAAGAGAGCGAGGTCGGCCTCTTCTTCTGCCCCTGCCGAGGCGAGGGGCTCCAGGGACGGGACATCGTCAACCGCCCGAGAGAGGGCCCCAACGACCGAGCGAGCGAGCTCGGCTTCCGGGGGTGCGTCTGATTCGGCGCCTTCGGCCTGCCCCGCTCCCATCTCTCAACGGGCAGGCCGGACTGTCGTCCGCGTGCGGCACTCGGGGCCCGAACCGAGCAAGGGTCCCGGGGTCCCGAGCGCGTCTCGGCCCGCGGCAGCGAGTTCGGCCGGGCAGCGCTCGTCGGAGGTCGGAGGGCACCCTGAGAGGGCCCCTGCCGACTTGGAGTCTCCTCCACGTGAAGGCAATTCGGCCATCGAAGATGCCGATGTCGCGCGGTCCGCCGCGCGAGGCTCCCAGCTGACCGGGCCAAATTCGAGGCCCTCGAGCTAGAGGAGATCGTCGACCAGACATACCGTAACGCTGTCCAAGTAAGTTACTTTCTCACTTTAATTTCAGCCATCAGCATTTTCTTTTCCCTTACTTCTCATCGTTTTTCTTGCAGCATTTCCACAAAATTGATACTCTGGTATTCATCGCCTCGGAATGCTAGAATGAATCTCGGCGATTCAAGAAACAGCTGGAGTCGGCCGAGAAGAGGCTCGCGGAATCGGAGGTCGCGTTGGCCGAGGCCCTCGCACGGAGGGCGGCCACTGAGGCCGGACGGCTGGCGATTGTCAGCGAACTGGAGGAGAGAGCCGCGAACTCCCTGGCGAGGTCTGAGCTGCGCGCCTCCGAGGCGCGACTTGCCGATGCTCACACCGAGGCCGCCAGCCTTAAGTATGAGGGCGGAGTTCTCCACCTGAAGATCGAGCAGCTCGAGGCCCGGGAGAAGAAGGCGCTCGAGCAAGCCTAGAATGTCATGGAGCTCTTCAAGGAGTCGGAAGAGTTCCGCGACATGCTAGAGGAGGAGACCGCGGACGGGTTCCTCCGGGGCTTTGAGAACTTCCGGAGGCAGATGGCGCGATTCTGCCCCCAACTCGACCTTTCTGGGATCCGACCGAGGTCGGGGGTCGGCGAGGAAAGCGAGTTCGACCTGCCCTCGCCGCTTGAAGAGGAGGGGGAGGAGGCCGAGGTTGAAGTCGAGGTCGTCGGGACCGAGGCCGCTGAGGCCGATCCAGCGGCTCGAGCAACTCCTGCTAGGGAAACTTCCGAGGCCGCCGGCGAAGCTGCACATGCGCCCGCCGCGGAAGGTCCCGAGCCAGTTCCTGACGAGGACCCTCAAGTGATCATCGTGGATGATCCCGATGCCGATGAAGCCGCAGCCTCCTAAAACTCGCCATCTCTTTTTGTTTTTTCTTTTTGTTGTAAGCGAGGTCGTCCTCCAAACTTGCTGTAGGGCCGACTTCCAATTTTGTACTTCAGCATTCGAGCTTTTAACAATGAAACATTTTTTTTTGACAAATTTGCACTCGCTTTTCCCCTGTTGTGTAATGAGTAGGCTTTTACTTCAATCGCTCATGTTGAACTCTTTCCAATGAATCCCTCTGAGTGTTCGGGCTCGGCTAAGTCCATAGACTTAGGCTCGAATCACGTTTACTAAGCTATCAAGCTTAGGTCCAACAAGGATGGCATTTAGGCGCTAGACTTAGACCTTAGAAAAATTTGCTAAATCTTCAAGCTCAGCTAACTTTACGGACTTAAGTCCCGTAGACTTTAGTACCAACCTCGTTCATCAAGTTCGATTCTCCTCAACCAGTTTCTCCACGTCTTCGGTCGTGACCAAGTTCGCAGACTTAGATTCCGTAGACTTAGGTCTTGACAGCGTTTGCTAAGGAAGGCTCCAAGTTCAGATTTTAGAAGAATCCACTAAGTCTTCGAGCTCGAATTCGAGTCTTGCTAAGCCCTCGGGCTCGGCTCTCGAATTACTGGAGCATCGAGCTCGGACCCCGGATCCCGAAGGTGTTTCGCTAGGCCTTCAGACTTATTTTCCGGAATGTTTGGCCAAGTTTTCGAGCTTGGCTTTCCGGACATAGTCTTACAAAAAGTTTTTGGGGTCAGTCTCCGAGGAGATCACGGCCCCGAATCAAGTTGTCGTCACGGCGGCAGTTCTCGGGCTCGGCCGAAGCGTCGACAAGTAGAATAAGAATTTATGGTGAGTGCCTTGGCACCTTCGAGCTCAACCAAAGTATCAAGGGTTGAGGCTGTCGCTGCAGATTAACGATGGGGAAGGTGTGCCTGGGGTAGAGGAGACCCTGGCTCATAGTTGACTCGGAGAACATCCCGACCTTGGTCGGGAGAAGTCCTGAGCTTGATCAGGAATTTGCCGGCAATATAAGTATATAAATGTAATGAAAAGGTGCCGGGTAGAATGTACCTCTTGTACTGTCGGAGTCAAGCGCCCCATGCCGAGGTGAGCAACTTCGCTCTTTAGCCAGCTTTTGAGGGCGCTCTTTTGCCTGGGATCCGCTTCAAGAACGCCGGCATATTGGGAGACGTAGCTGTCGTTGGAGATCTGTGTAGACGTTGCTCTGCTGTCGTTCTCGAACATTTTGGGGGACCGCGAAGGTACTACCCCGTATTTCCGAGATCGAGAAAGCTTGGGCTCACTGTCGACTTATCGGGGCATCTCGACCTTAGTCGAGGGATCGTGCGCAAGGTCGAGGGGTCTAGGAACGCATTGTCGACCTGCGACGCTTTCCAAAGTCAAGGGGTCTGGGTACGTACTATCGACACTCGGGGCATCCCGAACTTAGTCGGGGAGGCGCTACGGGGAACCGCGAAGGTACTATCCCGTTGTCGATGTCGAACGCCACGGAGGGCCACGAAGGTATTATCCCGTCTTTCCGAGGTCGAGGAAGCTTGGGCTCACTGTCGACTTATCGGAGCATCCCGACCTTAGTCGAGGGATCGTGCGCAAGGTCGAGGGATCTGGAAATGCACTGTCGACCTGCGACACTTTCCGAGGTCGAGAAATCTGGGTACGTACTATCGACACTCGGGGCACCTCGAACTTAGTTGGGGAGGCGCTACGGGGGGCCGCGAAGGTACTATCCCGTTGTCGATTTCGAGCGCCATAGAGGACCGCGAAGGTACTACCCCGTCTTTCCGAGGTCGAGGGAGCTTAGGCTCACTGTCGACTTATCGAGGCATCTCGACCTTAGTCGAGGGATCGTGCGCAAGGTCGAGGGATCTGGGAACGCATTGTCAACCTGCGACGCTTTTCGAGGTCGAAGGGTCTGGGTACGCACTATCGACACTCGAGGCATCCCGAACTTAGTCGGGGTCTTTGAGGGAGATCGAGACCGAGCTCGATGTCGGCATGGCAAGGCGTTCCAGGCTTGGCTGGGGCATCCGAGCTTGGTCGGGCATCCGAGCTTGGTCGGGCATCCGAGCTAAGTCAGGCATCCGAGCTTGATCGGGTAGTCTGAAGATCACAAATATTCTGATATCAGGAGCGACATAGGATGATTAAGAGAGAACTACAGACGAGTTATCATAAGAAGACAAGACTCATGTTCCTGATCACCAAGGGCCCCTTAGGGCTTCACTGGTAGTACATCCAGAGATTTTCGGAATTCCAGCATCGTGGGATAAGAGTCCCTTCGAGGGATTCCAGCTTGTATGCTCCGGGCCGCTGAACTCGTGCGATCCGGTAAGATTCTTCCCAATTCGGGGCTAGCTTTCCTTGCTCGGTCGGCTGAGAAGCTTCAGCTCTCCTGAGGACGAGATTCCCCACTTTGAAGAGCTTGGCCTTAACTTTGGAGTTGTAGTATTGGGCTGTCTTCTGTTGATACCTCGCCATACGGACTCGGACGACTTTCCTTGCCTCTTCGACAAGGTCCAAGTTGTTCCTGAGCTGAGAAGAATTGGAGTCGGCGTCGTAGTGCTCCACCCGCGGGGAAGGAAGTCCGATTTTCAGGAGGATGACAGCCTCCGTCCCGTAGGCCAGGTTGAAGGGGGTCTCGCCTGTGGATAGCCGAAATGTAGTCCAGAAGGCCCAGAGAACGTTGTATAAGTCCTCGACCCACTGTCCCTTGGACCGATCGAGCCTGGCTTTAAGCCCCTGCAAAATAGTACGGTTTGTTTCTTCGGTTTCTCCATTTGTCTGTGGATGGGCGATCGAGGTGAAGCGATGGTCGATGCTGAGCTCGAAGTAGAATTCTTTGAATTGGACATTGTCGAATTGACGGTCATTATCAGATATGAGAATGCGGAGGAGTCCAAATCTACAAATTATTGACTTCCAGACAAAATTCCGCATCTTTTGCTCGGTAATCCGAGCCTCCGGCTCGGCCTCGACCCATTTAGTGAAATAGTCGATGGAGACAACCAGAAACTTTCTTTGCCCGGTTGCAAAGGGGATGGCCCCAGAATATCAATTCCCCACTGGGCAAATAGCCAGAGGGCACTGATCGAAGTCAGCGGGGCCGAGGATCGACGCTGGACGTTGGCGTTCCGCTGGCACCGATCGCACTTTCGGACGAAGTCCGTTGCATCTTTCTAAAGTGTGGGCCAGTAGTATCCCTGGCGGAGGATCTTGTGGGCCAGTGCTCGGCCTTCCAAATGATTTTCACAAATTCCTTCATGGACCTTTCGCATGGCATAGTCCGCCTCTGACGGGCGGAGACATTTGAGGAGAGAAGAGGTGAAGGATCTCCGATAGAGCTTACCTTCATACAATACGTATCGGGAGGCCAGACGCCTGATTCGACGGGCCTCGAGCTCATCGCTGGGCAGGACTTCACTTTTCAGATAACTGATGAGCTCGTCCATCCAGCTCGGCTCCGTCTCGAGGCAGAGGGCAGGTTCGGGCTCCTCGGTGCTGGGCGTCTGAAGGTATTCAAGCATTATCATCTTCCGGAGCTCACTAATGCGGAAAGTCGCTAGCTTCGACAGTTGGTCTGCTCCCAGGTTCTCTATCTTGGAAATATGCTGAATGTTGAAGGAGCTCAAAGTGGAAGTGAGATCTCGCACCTTCTGGAGATATTTCTGCATCGTGGGCTCTCTGGC
>JAOXJJ010000725.1:843177-861829 GCA_025769935.1 Phoenix roebelenii | reverse complement strand
TGAATGTTGAAGGAGCTCAAAGTGGAAGTGAGATCTCGCACCTTCTGGAGATATTTCTGCATCGTGGGCTCTCTGGCCTCAAAGTCTCTCAGGATATGGCTCACAACCAGTTGGAAGACGCTAAAAACCTTTAAGTCCTTCACCTCCACCTCCTTTGCTAGTTTGAGCCCGGCGATCAGTGCCTCGTATTCCGCCACATTGTTAGAGAAGGAAACTCGGAGCGCAAAGTTTGTTCCACAACTACTCCGTCCGGGCTGGTGAGGATGAGGCATGCTCCACAACCCCCGAGTTCGAAGAGCCGTCAACATGTAGAGTCCATGACTGCCCTGAGATCTCCTCCGCTGGTGCGGATGCGGGCTCGGGCTCGGGCTCGTCCGGCATAGCGCACTCAACAATGAAGTCGGCGAGTGCCTGGGCCTTAATCGCTAACCTCGGTCGGTACTCGAGGTCGAACTTCCCAAGCTCGACTGCCCACTTCGTGATTCTCTCAACACGATCCGATCTCTACAAGATTTGCTTCATAGGCTGGTCGATCAGTATGGCCACCGTGTGGGCTTGAAAATAGGGTCGGAGTCTCCGAGCTGAAATGACCAAGGCGAAAATGATTTTCTCCAGTTTTGAGTATCGGGTCTTAGCGTCTCTCAGGACCCGGCTGGTATAGTACACTGGTCTTTGCAGCTTGTCCTCTTCTCGGACCAGGACTGAGCTTACCGCGACTAGAGAGACAGCCAGGTACAAATAGAGGAGCTCACCCTGTTTGGGTTTTATAAGTAGAGGGGAAGCGAGGAGATGCCTGAGGTCCTCGAAAGCCTGCTGGCATTCCTCCGTCCACAAGAAATTCTTCGACCGCTTGAGGACTGCGAAGAAGGAGAGGCATCTCTCGGCAGACCTGGAAACGAATCTTCCCACGGCTGCAACTCGGCCAGTTAGCCGTTGTACCTCCTTGACCGTCCTTGGCGGCGCCATCTCTTGTAGTGCTCGGATCTTCTAGGGATTCGCTTCGTTTCCGCGCTGAGTGACTATGAAACCAAGAAATTTTCCCGAGGTGACTCCGAAAGCACATTTAGCAGGATTGAGCTTCATCTGATACTTCCTGAGGGTGGAGAAAGTCTCATTTAGGTCGGCCACATGGTCTTTTGCTGCTCGGCTCTTCACTAGCATGTCGTCCACATAGACCTCCATGTTTCGACCTATCTGGCTCTTGAAGATCCGGCTGACCAGCCTTTGGTAGGTTGCTCCAGCATTTTTCAGGCCGAAAGGCATCACTTTATAGCAGTGAGTACCTCTGTCGGTGATGAAGGCCGTCTTCTCCTCGTCTTCTGGCGCCATCCGAATTTGGTTATATCCCGAGAAGGCGTCCATGAACATCAGCAGCTGGTGCCCCGAGGTGGAGTCCACGAGCTGGTCGATACTGGGAAGTGAGAAGCTATCCTTTGGACAGGCTCTATTCAAGTCAGTGTAATCCACACATACGCCACTTTCCGTTGGCTTTCTTGACGAGGACCATGTTGGCAAGCTAATCCGGAATGGAGACCTCTCGGATGAAGCCGATCTCGAGAAGTTTATCCACCTCCTCAGCTGCCGCCTGCTGCCGTTCCGGGGCAGAACTCCGCTTCTTCTGCCGCACGAGCCTGCAGGTCGGTTTTACTTGAAGTCGGTGAACAATGACCTTTGGGTCTATCTCCGGCATGTCAACGGGCGACCAGGCGAAGACATCCATGTTGGCCCGCAGAAACTCGATCAGGCGTCCTCTTTCGCGGGCGTCCAGGCCGGAGCCGACCTGCACGGTTAGCTAAGGGCAATCTTCTTGTAAGGGAATCTGGATAAAAAGCTCACCAAGCTCTACCCGCTCCTTTCGTGGGACATCCCGTGCTTCCAAAGTTTCGATGGAGAGCGCCTGGTCTGTTGTCAGAGTTGACGCCTCGGCTGATCGCTCCTCTTGGTTCAGCACCTTGGCCGGTCGCCTTACTTTGTGGGTTGTCATGTAGCACCGCTTTGCTACCGACTGGTCTCCACGAACTTCACCTACTCCTTGGTTGGTAGGAAACTGCATGAGCAGATGGCAGGTCGAGACCACGGCTCGGAGGGTGTTGAGCCCTGGTCGTTCAAGGATGGCGTTGTAGGCCGAGGGCAGACGGACCACAAGGAAATCCATCCTTACGGTGCTTTCTCGAGGGGCGAGCCCGACCGTGACTAGGAGGCCGATCTCGCCCTCAACCGGGACTGAGTACTCAGTAAATCCAACCAGGGGAGCATTCATTCTCCGGAGTTGGCCTTCTGTCATCCCCATTTTTCGATAGACGTCATAATACAAAACATTCGCCGAACTTTCATTGTCTACTAAAACACGCTTTACATCAAACTTGTTTACAATCATGGAGATGACCACAGCGTCATCATAAGAAGTCTCAACTCCTTCCAAGTCCTTGTCCGAGAACGAGATGGCTTCAGAGGTGCGCGAGCACTTTGGGGGGACCCTTTCCTCGGCTGGTCCTCCAATCGAGGTTCCACCTCCAATGATGTTGATGGTGCCGGCAATGGGTCTGTTAGCATTTGGGTCTTCGGGCTGCGCGGCGTTCTCCGCTGGCCTCCTTTCCTCGCGCCGGTTCCGCACAAACCGGTTGAGTACTCCGCGGCGGATGAGCACCTCAATCTCATCCCGAAGCTGGAAGCAATCCTCCGTGTTATGACCGTGGTCTCGGTGGAAGCGGCAGTACTTCCTAGGATTGCGCCAGGCTCCAGGGTCCCGCATCGGGGGTGGAGGCTGAAAGTAATTCTGGCCCTGAATCTCCATTAGGATCTCTGTCCGAGGAGCATTAAGGGGAGTGTAATTCTCATACCTCCCCGAGAGTACTCGTGGCCGCGCCGGAGATCTCGGTCTGGATAGGGACCTTGGTCGGGGCTGCCCCCGGGGCCGAGGTGGACTCCTCAGCCGAGGCAGGTTCTTGTTCCGGCGAGAAAATTGGCTTTTAGGACAACCGCGCTCCTCGCGGCGTCTCTTCTACTTCTTGGAGATCTGCTCGGTCGCACTCCGCCTGAAAGCAATGGCCTCTTCGGCCTTCGCATACTTCCGAGCTCGGACGAGCATCTCTGTGAAGTCGGCGGAAAAGCTCTTCTCGATGGAGAAGAGGAACCTATAGGACCGAGCCCCAGTCTTTAGTGCCGACATGGCTAACGACTGGTCGAGCTCGCAGACCTCCCAGGTTGCGACAGCGAAACAGTCGAAATAGTCTTTGAGAGACTCTCCCTCCCTTTGTTTGATGTCAAGGAGGGAGTCCGAAGTCCGCCGCTGACGTCGGCTGGCAGCAAAGTTGGTGGTGAACTGCCTGTCGAGCTGCTCAAAGAAAGACACTGTACTGAGCTTCAGCTCGGAAAACCAGAGCTGAGCCGCTCCCCGAAGCGTCGCTGAGAAGGCCTTGCAGAGCATAGCTTCCGAGGACCCTTGCAACGCTATGAAGGCTTGGTAACTCTCCAGATGGTCGAGAAGGTCGGTCGTGCCATTATAGGGCTCCACCTGGGGTATTTTAAACCTTGATGGGACCGGCTCATTCTCGATTTGGCGGGAAAAGGACTTAGTCGTAAATTCGAAGTCACCCTCGCATCTCGCCTTCTTGCTGTGGAGCGCCTCAATCTGGCGCTCGAGTTTCTCGACCTTCTTGTCAAGCTCTCCGCTCTGGGGGACCGCCACGGTGGTTTGCTCTGGCGCGAATTGTCCTGGGACCGACTCAGCTTTTTATAACTGTGGATCGTTGCCCAGGCCCCTCGCTAGGGGTTCTTTCCAAGGGAACGCTCGGGCTGAATCCTGGCAGCAGCATCGCTCCTCACTGTTGGCTTTTGAGGAGCCGTGAAGATTCTGGCCCTGGAACATCAGTCCGCTCGGGGGAGGCACTGGTAGGGCCTGGGCCTGCGGAAGCGGCGCAGGTGGGACTCCCTCACGTTGCAAACCTTGGACGGCTACAACCAAGGCTTGAACCTGCTGCACCAGGGTGTCGAATTGTTCCGGCTGAACTTGCAGAACTGGATCAGCCGAAGGTGGCGAATTCTGGACAGAGCGTCCAGAACTTGGTGGGAGACACCGGAAGGCGTTAGAGACTCCCTTGCTTCTCAACTTCATGGTCGCGACTCGGGCCCTTCCTCTAGCGCCAACTGTTGCTGGAATTTGGACCCGAGGGCGGCCGTTGGCTGAGAAGGTGGAGCTCCGACGAGGATCAGCAGGCGGCGGTCCGTCGGCGGGCGGCATCCTCCGTGGCGGGGCCTGCAAAAAGCCGGTGGCCGGGGTTTCCGGCGCTGGCCCTCCGATGCCTAAGTCAGAGGGGGCAAGTGTATAATGTGGAGAAATCAATGTCCAAAGTTCTAGAGTCCAGCCTCCTCCAAAATAGTGGGATTCCCCTTTTATATGTGATGTGATAGGACGAAGTCGCCGTATGATTGAGCATGTCGGAATGTCGGATAAATTAGTGCACGAGGATATGAATTAATATCTTGCCGTAGGAGATCATGCCGGAGTCAGGAAGCTATCATGGCTGATCAGACGCAGCCGAGCTGTTTTGCCGTGGAGGACTCGCGATCCGTAGATAATAGGAGCCATGCGCATTAATTGTTGAGTAAGCCGGAGGTCTGCTGGAGCCATGCACATTAATTGTTGAGTAAGCCGAGGGTCTGCTGGAGCCATGCGCATTAATTGTGGACGGCGGTGACAGGACATGGTCCCTGGTCAGGCTGCGGAAGGACGTGACTGTGGCAGGTAGGTGGCGAGGTCGGGTTTCCGAGGTCGGGGATCGTCGAGGTCGGTTGCCAGGCCATGGGCTCCGAAGTCGGGCGCTCGGCCGGACGCCAGGTCGGGCGTTTCACGGTCGGACGCCTGGTTGGGCATCTCCGAGATCGGGTGCCTCGAGATCGGGCACTTCTGATCATGTGCCAGCGATGTGCTCACGTGCTTTGGGTTGACTTATATTCCCCCAACAAATACCATTCAGATTTCAACAGTTTAATAAAACATTTTTCCAGAGGATATGAGAATGCCTGCTCTGAACCAAGCCTTACATAAGTGGGCAAGCAGGCAAGCATTACAAACCCCAAAGACATGGATTCATAAGTGGCAACAGTCACACAAACAACTGAACAAGATAAAAAAGATTGAGAAACCATCAGAGCACCATAGTCTTAACTGTTAAGAGTTCATTCATACTGAAAATTTCTATTTCCTGAAAAATAGATGAGCATCCTATGCAGCAAATATGGACTTAACAATGCTGTACAATGCAAGGTTTTGATGCAGAATAAGTTTCTTCACTGCAAAACAAGATGATATCATCCATGAGCTACTCCCAAAGTAGTACATTCTTCACAACAGAGTGTGGGTCAAGGGGGTATTTGATAATCAATCACTGCTAACAAGAATAACTATTGGTGTAGATGATCTCCACAATAAGTCAGGCTGAAAAAAAGAACACAAAATCCACTAAATCTGAAGTTCAGCATATCGAGCAAGATCGAAAGAAGTAGTTATATGACAAAGAACATGAAGTTAGATTTGGCATCGAATCAAAAGACTCCACAGCTAAAAAATAAACATAAACAGGTTACTGCTATACAATAGAATAGGTTTTGCAACTGATGAGCATCAACCCAGACCTAAACCAGGTCAACAGAGAAAGGATACTGCAGGAAAAATGAATTATAACTGCATACTAAATTGCTGGCATCCAGCCTAAAGCCAACCTTCCAATTTCCCATACACCCTACAGGCTTGCACACCACATATGCAGTGTATTTGTTGACATTGCCAACATTTAACACTAACAGCTATGTGATATGCAAACAAACAGAACTGGTTAACAATAAAACTTAGCACTGAGGTGGACTAACATAATACACGAAGTCAGAGAAATACCAGTTGGAAACCAAGCAGCTTGCTTATACTGTCACAAATGAAGACCCTTGATGAATGGCTCCCATGCACCAAACTCTCAATGTGCATGTTACTAGAGAACTCTAAAATGTTTCTCTATGACACGCTCAGTAAATTTCCCATTTATTAATCATTGAGGGCATGTTAGCTTTTAGGTAACAGAGTTTACGAAATAGACCCCTATGTGTGCCATGTGGGTGAAGAATTTAAAAAAATTTGCTGACTGTTGAATAGGTATCTTCCTTATTAAATGCAGGCACTATCATACCTGCAGACTGCAAATAATGTGTTGGCTGTACAGCAATATAAACAATTGCATATGATGAGAATTTCGACAAAATCAACATCCGCTAATATCACATAATTGATCTTCATTCGCTTGATAAAGTATTTCAGCTATATATAACATACCAAGTCAACGAAATGTTAGGAAAACCTTAGCAATACATGTATAAATAAAATAACAAGTAATCAAGAAACATCAGGTCTCAAAAAATCGCTGCAGTGATATACTTGTATGTGCATCCATAAATTGCATCACAAAATAGATAGAAACAAAGATTAAAAATTGCATATTCTACGGTACCTAGTACCTACAGGATCAATCAAGTGCTTTTCATATTCCTCATCCGTGTACCTAAGAATGTCCACGGACTGCATCCATGTAGCAATAAGAAATGCATATTATTCCTCAACTGGAAGGACTGGGGCATAGCCAATTAATAGTGAAACAATAGAAAGAAAAGAGAAAAATATCACTGCTAGTATGCAATATAGAACTGAGTTAAGTTTCCGCTCTTACCTTGTTATACTTAGCAAATGAGTAATCACCAGTTGGTGGAACACCATTTACAACCCTGACCTGAATAATATAATGTTTAAAAAAAAAATAAGAGAATTGATTGCAGCATTTTAAGGTGGAACTCTATAAACCAAATATCATTATGGTTGTGTTGAAGAAGACATGAGAACAAACCCAATGATAAAGTTGCAAGTTATCTGTTCTTGCAGATGATGTAAATGAAAGCCACTGCCATGTGATCTGCACAGGTTGTATATAAGTTTGATTTTAGAAAATAGTAACAAAGTCAACAGAATTGGAGTAGTTCTCTGACTTAGTTCTACTATAATTACAACAGTCGGAACAAAAGAAAAGACACCCAAATACCAAAGTTCAACTCTTGGAACTTGCCATAAAAGCATAATAAGTGGGAAATCGAGCAGCCACACAAGTGTTGCATTTTTAATATCCTGAATTTCATGTCATGCATGTTTCCATAAAAACAAAGATGGGGACAAGATCCAGCTAGAGCCTTAGAAAAGAACCCACAGGTTACAATCAATTCTAGCTGATCAGATTGATCTAAAAACAAATCCCACTTGGTAGAGCGGAAAATTAATCATGCCACCGTATGAGTCCCACCTATGACCTATGCGAGTCTTAGTGTGGACCATAAAAAGAAAAAGGAGATACACAAAATACATTCAAAAACTTGAGGATGTGCATGCCTAGAACTAAAAACATATGCAAATTGGCTTCACACTAAAGCAAAGTTCAACGTCTCTGGTTTTTTTTGTTTTCATCATCTTCTTAGCTTGGATGAACCATCTACCAGCAAGAACTTCTTTCTCATTCCATGCTCTGTTTCTCATAAAGTGATCATCTATATCCACCTTAGCACAGCCAAGAATAGGACAAGCTTTTCTTAGGAGGACACCAGGACAATTAGGCCCATAAGTCAAACTAAAAGCACCATGAAGGATTGTGTTTCTTCTTGGGTCATTCACACTTTCTTCTTTGTTCCACACCATGCATTGAAATGAGAAGTTTGATGCTTCTGATTCGTTTTTCAGATCTCAAGCACTTGGCAGAAGCTTCGTGCTAATTTGTAAAACCACATGGTAAGTCTATTTAGCCAAGGCCTCACAATGTTCTCTAGATGGCCTAATTATTGCTTGATAGTTTGACCCAGGTGTTTCTTCAAAGTTCAAACTAAATTTAATTGCTCTCACGTAACTAACTTACATAGTTATTTCACGTAATAGTGCTTAAAATTACCATATTGTAGCTGATGGAACCTAGGGTAAAAGGGTTGATAGGGGGGAAGATTGAAAATGAGGCTTAAGACGAAAATTTGGCATAGTGCAATGAGGAACTAAAATGCTTTCCATTAAGGGAAAGTGTTGTTGCTTCTATATTACTATCTCGTAATTCTTGGGCCATTCAAATCTATATGAGCATCCAATATCCCTCATGCAGCCAGCCGGTCGGAGAGGTGATAATAGAGGAAAGTTTGGGTCTCGATAAGTCAAGTTCATTGATATAAATAATGGAGGCTTTCATTATGTTTTGTGTTCATTGAGTTTCAGTTCTCTTCATCCTCTTGAAATGAAAATGGGATTCTTCTTCACATCTTTTTCCTCACTTTGCAGTAACTCAATGCAATTGACTACCTTCCAAAGGGTTTAGGGAAAAAAATTAAGCTGTTATCACGGAGAAATAACACCTTATTCGGCTGTATATTCTGCTATTAGCCTTATCTAGTCAGTAATATAGCAAAAGGAACCGAAATCTACTGCGCAACTTCACCCAGTAAACCTAAAAAATCTGCACATTTCCTAGAGAACAGGTTCTTGCTACGAAACCCTAGCGATGAAAACAAACGGAATCCATTAGGAGGTTAAGAAACACTCTTACCTTCTCTTTCTCCGAATTGGGCCGCTTCTTCAAGTGTGAGACCTCGATGGAGGGCATGAGAGGCGCCATTCCTCCCGTAAGAGCATAAACCTAGAATCCAGAACGGCAAGAAGACGACAAATAAACCGACTATAAGAGGGATAACACCCGGGAGGAGAAGAGGACGCGGTGTTGTGGCAAAGAAGAGATTGGGGAAGGAGAAGTACCTCTCGGGAGACGCCATCGGGCTTCCTTTGGGAATCCTTCGGGGGCCGAGGCTTCTTCTCCTGGCCTGCCGGAAAGGAATTCTTCGGGAGACCGAGGATATCCTTCGCATCCATGGATTAGGGTTTAAGGAGCCTTTTAGGGTTAGAGTTCGCTCTGAATCGTTTGACGGAGCTCGGGAAGAAAGGACCTCTCGATCCCAAATAAAGAAGAACGACCCCGATTACCGCTAAAGGATTCCGAAGGCAGGAGTTATTTATAGGGACTGCAAACTAGTTCAACTACGAGAAAAAAAAATATTTTAAGGTCTCGAGCCGAACCTTTGCTTACGTGGCAGGTTTCTAGCGCAGGTTTCATGCCTTGCAGTAGTACGGCAAGATAAATTATATAGCTAATTAAACGAATTTGTAATTATTTTCAAGCCCTCATTTCAGTGGCGTATAAAGATTGCAATTGATTCGCATAAAGATTGCAAGAATAGGTAATGTTAATCTATACAAATACTAGAATGTTACAAGAAAAAGATCATTTTAAGTGTCCGATTCAATTTTAATTTATTTGTAGGTCTAATTTCATATGGAGACTTCATGCAGCCTATATTTCTAGATATAAATAAATAATTATTTAAGTCTAAGATGAATGATATCCTATGGCATTAAACCTTGATAAAAAATCTTAACATTCAGTCAAAAGTTATTTTTTTTAATAAAAATTATCCCATACTTAGTTAGTGTTTGGCTGCATAATGAGTTTTGAAAGAAATATCTCTTGTTTTGTTTTTTTTCTGTTACAAATACCCTTGGAGTAATTTTAGTCTGCAGAATAGGAATATTTTACTATTTGGTTGGAGAGATAGATAGGGAAAATAAGTAAGGATAATAAGGTGCCTTTAAGGCATATTGGATTTCAAGAATTTTTGGATTATCATAATGATAAAAAAAAAATCCACTTTTTATACATATTTATAAAGTTGACAAGAAAGTCTTTGAAGCAAACAAAAGCAAGCTTATTATGGGGTATAAGTGTACTCCACCAAAATGGTGGAATAAAATTATATCACACGATCTTACCTATATCCTCGCACCATATAAAGCGGGGGGGGGGGGGTTTGAGGGGTATTTTTGTAAAAAATATATTGAATTGAGGGTGTATGATAATACTCAAGGAATAAATTTGTCTTTTAGGAATCCATACACAAAATCTAAAAATTTCTAGACTCTAGTTGAACTTACTCCATTTCTGCAATAATGCTTCTATTTGCTCCCCCAATTCATTCTTTATGCAGCGATATTTCTCTCATTATATTTTTTATGATGGTGTAAATAAGTAGCTATTTAAGTCCAGGAGGAGCATAATACCTTTTTCCATACTCATCCTTGCAAATTTTTCACATTCAGTAAAAACTACATTTCTATGTGGAAATTTAGGAATATTGATGTAAAAGAATAAGATAATAATTATAAACTTTAAAAGCTATCTTCCGACACAATTGGCCGAGGGGGTAGTTTTAATTAAGGCTATATAGAGTAGTCTCCAAGGAATAAATTTGCAATAATCATACTTTTAGATGCACATGCAAAAAATTCGAAAGAAAAAAGATCCAGACCCTAGCCAAATTGTTTCTTATTTGTGTGCATTTAAATTAGTTTCATACAATGACTATAAAATTTTTCATTCCCCATACAAATATAATAAAATGTAAATAAAAATTCAAGATCCTCGATACCATGATGATTGATTTATAGAATTTAAAGGATAAAATTCAAATAAATACTCAATGATCTGCAATCATCTCATTTAGGGCATTAATAAAAAAATATTTATCTCTAAGAGATTGTTGAACCATCTTTGGAGTCCTAGTTCATGTTTCATATGGGGACCCCAAATGCTTCAAAGTCCTTATTTAGATCTCTCCTTAGTAATAAGTTTTCAATTTTGAGTGAAAGAGAGAGAGAGAGATGTGACAAAACTTTGAAACCTATTCGGAAGTAATAAATTTAGACTCATTCCAGTGGTAATGCCCCTTTGTATAACAACCATATAGGGATCCAACTAATTATAATTCCTTGAGTACAAGTTTGGTGCATAATAATAAATATTTAAAAAATTCTCAATAGATCTCAGAAATATTCAAAAAGGTCCCTAAGTTACAATTACCACATAGTATTGAGAAAACATTACTCGTGACCCCTAATTATATTTATAATACTAAGTTTCGAGCTTCATAATCAAGAGATACGACCTGCCCTTTTGTGCAAAAAGATTGCAAGAAAAAAACATGTGGTTAGTTACAAATCCTAGTCTGAGAAGATCTATTAAGTGGCACACTATTTGCAATCTCTTCATACAAGACCCCTCAAATGTTAGTACATGTGGCATATTTAAAACTAGAGAAAATTATATTGCAAAAGTTCTTTTACATTTTTTTTCTTTCCACTGAGAAACATGGATAGGTGAGTGCACACATTCTTAATCAATAATTTAGTTGCTATGTTTTCAAAGGCTTGTATACATTAATAAACCATGTCTCAGTAACACCCTCCTGAGCCAAACCACCAAGGAAAGAACAACATCTAATGAACCATCCATCGCGACACTCATAAACCATGTGTTTGACCACATGCATCTAGAAACCACACAACTTCAACTCGCACATTTTTTTCTTTTTTGGAAAAAAAACATCACCATGTCAAAGCAACATCCACATACCATAATTGAAGCTGTAGGTTCCTTAATAACATTATATTGTACTGAATCTCACTTAAACAACACACTTGTTATTTCACATTAATTTTACTATATGGATCATGTGGAAGTATCGTAGTTCTTTTTACAATGAGGTTAAACCAAGTTGACTGCAGACTTGAGTAAGACTAATCATTTGCTCATGTGAAGATATTAATAATTTGGATTAGTTCAATCAATATTAAATATTTATTGAAAAATTATTTGGCGACATAAATATTGCTACTCGACGTTCAATAGCAGTCATGTGCATTTGTATATGAATTACAACTATTCTAAAATGAGTTGATTATCAAGATCACATCTATTAATGAAATACTTCTTTCCCTATAGAGCAAAAGCACATGCACTTCACGTGCCAGGTACTAATTAAATATATACGCACAGCTCCATTTTATGTATCCGGCAGCATTTCTAATGGCACAGTAAGACTTTTTTTTTTTTTTTGGTACAACGGCCCACACATAATAAATATGGTGCAGTCGACAAAACCAGAAAACATGAGTTGATGAAAAGAAGGAGTTGTCACATGGTTCTTCCAGAAAAAATTTCTAGAGTGATCAGCCGAGTAGGAGGCAGCCTAATCAGTAACACTGTTCACCTCTCAGTAGACATGAGTAGCCCGAAAGAAGTTATACTCTCTCAAGAGTTTATACATGTCGTGAAACAACGTCATTCCATCAGCAGTGTTGCGCCGAGGACCCGAGTCTCCTTCGAGAAGGATACGGTCTATACCCAGAACAAATCTTGTATGGATGATGCCCTCCCATATGGCTTTAAGCTTGACACTGGTAGCGAAAGTATCGAAAATTCTCTACCCCTAGCCGCCACGTAAGATTTTCCCAAATATAATTTTCCCTATGATCCCGCAAGCCCTATCTCAGTTTGCCCAGCCCCCCAAGCAGCGCAAAGGGTAAATCGGCGGATCCATCCCTTCTCCTCGCCCTGCTTTCGATGGTGAGATGCACGCTGCGCCCGTCTCTGCTCTCTCACAGACTCTCTTGAAAGGATCTCCAAGACTTTTCTAGTGCTTCTCATAATTCCGATAGTCGTAATAAAATGGTTTAGGCATTGAAACCCATACCGAGCCCTGTTCCCGCTGCGTGGTAGCAAACTCTGGCCAACCTCACGCTGGTCGCTGGAGTCATCGGCACAGCGACCTTCTTCATGTAAGCCGTTCTACCTCCCTTGTCCCATTGCTTGTTTAGACGGCAGTCACAGAGATATATCTCTTAATTTTTTGAAAAATATTATGATATAAGAAATCAAGATAAAAAATTTTCGAATTGTAATTGTTATGATCTAAATCCTGGATGTTTTATTTTCCTTCACAAGCATGATTTATTTTGGAATGTTTGCTATGACGATGAAGGATAAAGAAAGGGTTTGGTACTTAATTACAGAGTTTTCTTCTAATCGCTGCATTTGGCCTTCATATATATGAATGGCTATTCAGAACAAGTGCGGTGTGGGATTATCTATGAGATGCATGAGCTGGATATGATCTTGATTGGATTCTGTTGCTGGAAATTGGATCCGGGGGCGACCGATCAGCCGAGAAGGAGGAGCTCCGACGAACACCGGCGGACGGCGATCCGTCGGCGGGCGGCGTCCTCTACGGAACCTGAAAAAAGTCGGTGGCCGGGGTTTCCGGCGCCGGACGACGTCCTCTGCGGAACCTGCAAAAAGCCGGTGGCCGGGGTTTCCGGCGCCGGCCCTTCGATGCCTAAGTCCGAGGGGGGCAAGTGTATATGAGGAGAAATAATGTGTGTCCCGAGTTTTTGCCTTCCAGCCCCCTCTAAGATGGAGGGATTCTCCTTTTATAGAGGGGCGCTGGGTTACCTGTGATGCGATGGGGCGAGATTGCCGTACGACTGAGCACGTCGCATGAATTGGTGCACGATCATGTGAATTAATGCCTTACCGTAGGGGATGAGGTCGGAATCAGGAAGTTGTCACGGCCGTCTGGATGCAGCCGAGCTGATTGCCGTGGAGGACTGGAGATCCGTAGATAACAGGTGCCACGCGCATTAATTGTTGAGTAAGCCGGAGGTCTGCAGGAGCCATGTGTGATGATGGTTGAGTAAACCGGAGATGTGCATTAATTGTGGAGTAAGCCGGAGATCTGCAGAGGCCACGTGCATTAAATGCTAGGGGCGGTGGCAGGGTATGGTCTCTGATCGGGCTACAGAAGGATGTGACCGCGGTAGGTGAATGGCGAGGTTGGACTCCCGAGGTGGCGAGCTTTGAGGTCAAGGGCTCCGAGGTCGGGCGCTAGGTCAAGAGCTCGGAGGTCGGACGCATCCGAGGTCGAGAGTTCCGAAGTCGGGCGCCTCTGATCACATGTTTCGTGATATGCTCACGTGCTTTTGGGCAACCTGTATTACCCCAACACTACCCCTTGACTTCCAAGTTCGAGCCGCTTGCGAGCTCGGACGCGGGAAGTAGTTGTCTTTATTGCTGCGGTGGGGTCCAGGGGGACTTTAAATTATTCCGGCGCTCCACGCGTTTTGGGGCGCTTTTAATGAGAGAAGATGGGGCGATGCCTTTTCATCCTCCGAGACCGCTTCGTGAGGCGGGCTCATGATGGGATCTCGAAATCCGACGGAACACTGCCTCGATTGCGTATTCGAGGCGCCAACCTAAAATAAATATGCTGTTTCGATTTTCGGGGCCGACATGTGGCGCAATCTGAACGGGACGCAGAATCCAACCCTGCCGATCCGGGCCATCGGAAAGGTCTATATAAACCCCTCGATCTGGCCCTAAAAAGGTCACACTTGGCTGCTTCCCTTTCTTCCTCTGCTTCTAACCTCCTGTTCATCTTTCTCAGTCATAACCAAGCCTTCCGGTGGCGCTTCAAGGCGAGTTCCGGCGACCCCCCTAGGTCATCTCCCTTCTTTAATTAAGGGTGTCCTCTTTTCTTTTTTCTTTGTTTTCCTTTGTCCTTTGCTTCCCCCTCTCTTTTTTCTGAAAATGGGTTCTAGTCCGAATGAAGTCGAATCTAGACTGTCGGAGGAGGAACTGGAGCTGGTTCACTTTCGGTTCTTCTTCTGGCCTGGGTTTCATCTCGAACCCGCAGGATCGGAGGATCGGGTAATGCAACCGCCTCCAGGTCGGCTCGGGATGTATGTCGAGACACTCTGGACCGGCCTGCAGTTCCCCCTCCACGAGTTTGTGAACGACTTGCTGGTGGAGTATCAACTCGTCCCAGCACAGCTTGCTCCAAACTCGTGGAGGATCATAGTTGGGTTCTTGTCCCTTTGCCTTGCTCATGGGATCCCGACTTTGGTAAGCATTTTCCATCGGTGTTGTCTATTGAAAATGAACCCGGCAGACAAGGAGTGGTTATACTTTGCCTTCCGAGGCGGTATGTCCCTCTTCCGAGGTGCCCCTTCCTCTATCCATAAGTGGAAGGGGAGATTTTTCTTTCTTGCGTCCGAGGTATCGTGAGGATTTGATCCGAGGTGGGGGCATCCCCGACTGAAGGCCCTCAACAGGCTCTCCTAGCTCACGGCGGACGAGCAGAGGATTTTCGATGCCCTGCGGGGTCTCGGAAAGGATATCAACTTGGCTGACCTCCTAAGCGAGGAGGCCTTGGTGAACGTCGGCCCGAGCTCGGCGCGCTCCGAGGATAAGAGTGGTCATGTTGCTTCGTTTCCTGCTTTATTTGTTTTTTTCTCCTCTTACTTAGAGTTTTTCTCCTTTCTTTGTTTCAGATATCCCACACATGTCGACCAGCAACGCATCTCTTTTCTTTCGGCTGAAGAGGAGGTCAGCCGAGGTCGGCGGGGCTCCTCCCGAGCCTCGAAAGAAAGCGAAGACGGCCTCCACTTCCGCCCCTGCCGGGGCAAGGGGCTCCGGGGCTGGAACGTCATCGGCCGCCCGAGAGAAGGTCCCAACGGCTGAGCGCGCGAACTCAGCTTCCGGAGGGGCATCCGAGTCGGCGCCTCCGGCCTGCCCCGCTCCCGTTGCTCAATGGGCAGGTCGGACTGTTGTCCGTTTACGACGATCGGGGCCCGAGCCGAGCAGGGGTCCCGAGGTTCCGAGTGCATCTCAGCCCGCCGCCGCGAGTTCGGCTGGACCCAACTCGTCGGGGGCCGGGGGACGTCCCAGGAAAGGGCCTGCCGATCCGAAATCCCCAGCTCGCGAGGGCAGCTCGGCCCTTGAAGATGCTGATGTTGTGCGTGCGGTCTTCCACCGCGCGATGCTCCCGGCCGACCGAGCCAAGTTCGAGGCCCTCGGGCTCGAGGAGATCGTCGACCAAACATACTGTAATGCCGCTCAGGTAAGCTACTTTTTCACTTTGCTTTCAGCCATCAGCATTTCCTTTACCCTTACTTATCGTCGTTTTCCTTGCAGCATTTTCATGAAATCGATACTCTGGTGTTCGTCGCCTCGGGATGCCAGAATGAATCTCGGCGATTTCAGAAATAGCTGGAGTCAGCCGAGAAGAGGCTTGCGGAGTCGGAGGCTGCGTTGGCCGAGGCCGTCGTGCGGAGGGAGGCCATCGAGGCCGGGCGGCTTGCAATCGTCAGTGAGCTTGAGGAAGAGAGAGCCGCCCACTCCTTGACGAGGTTCGAGCTGCGCACCGCCGAGGCGCGACTCGTGGAGTCCCGCTCCGAAGCTGTGGGGTATAAGTACGAAGGCGGAGTTCTCCGCCTGAAGGTCGAGCAGCTCGAGGCCCGAGAAAAGAGAGCGCTCGAGCAAGCGCAAAATGCCGTGGAGCTCTTAAAGGAGTCAGAGGAGTTTTGCGACAAGCTGGAGGAGGAGACCGTGGACGGGTTCCTCCAGGGCTTTGAGAACTTTCGATGGCAGATAGCGCAGTTCTGCCCTCAGCTTGACCTTTCAGGGATTCGGTCGAGATCGGGGCTCGGCGATGAGGGCGAGTCCGATCTGCCCTCACCGCTTGAGGAGGAGGAGGAGGCCGAGGTCGAGGTCGCCGACGCGGAGGTCGGGGTAGAAGCCATCGGGGCCGAGCAAGTGGTTCGGGCGACTCCCGCAGAGGGGACTTTCGAGGTCGCCGACGGAGCAGTACCTGCTCCTGCAGAGGAGGGTCCCGGGCCAATCCCTGCCGAGGTCCCCCAGGTGATCATCGTGGATGATCCCGGCGCTGGCGAGGCCGGAGCTCCCTAGGAGTTGTTTTTCTTTTTTTCTTTTGTTGTAAGCGAGGTCGGTTCCTAAATTTGTTGTACGGCCGACCTCAATTTTGTACTTCGGCCTTCAGGCTTTTATTAATGAAAAAACGTCTTTTGCAAACTTGTACTCGTTTTTCTTTCTTTCTTTTGCGCAATAAGTAAACTTTTACTTTGATCGTTCGAGTTGAACTCTTCCCGATGAATTTTTCTAAGCGTTCAAGCTCATCTGAGCTCTTAGACCTAGGCTTCATAGGCTTAGGTGTGGAACACATTCGCTAAGGTATCAAGCTTAGCTCTGATAAGGACGATGTTTTAGGTGCCCGGCTCAAATTCTAGGAAAATTCTTTAAGTCCTTGAGCTCGGCTAAGTTCGTAGACTTAAGTTTCGTGGACTTAAGTTTCAACCGCACTCGCCAAGTTCAATTCTCGTCGGCGATTTTCTCTAAGTCTTCGGACTCGGCTAAGTGCGTAGACTTTGGTTCTATAGGCCTAGACCAAAATCGTGTTTGCTAAGTGAGGCTCCAAGCTCTGACTTTAGAGATACCCTCTGAGTTTTCAAGCTTGGATTTGAATCTTGCCAAGCCCTCAGGCTCGGCCGGGGCATTGAGCTCGGACCTCGAATCCTAAAAAGGTTTCGTCGGGCCTTTAAATTTATCTTCTGGACAATTTAGCCAAGTCTTCGAGTTCGGCTTTCCAGATGTTGGCTCACAAAAGGTTTTGGGGTCGCTCTCTGAGGGGATCGTAGACCGAAATTGCGTGGTCGCTGAGACCTTCGTGGTAGTTGGTCTTGGGCTTGGCCGAGGTGCCAACAAGTAGAGTCGGAATTCTATGGTGAGTGCTTCGGCACTTTTGAGCTCAACCAAAGTATCAAGGTCATCACCGCCGATTAACGATGGGGAAGGCGTGCCTAGGGTAGAGGAGACCCCGGCTCATGGTTCACTCGGAGAAACATCCTGACCTTGGTCGGAGGAAGTCCTGAGCTTGATCAGAGATTTGCTGGCAATATGAGTAAATAAATGTTATGGAGCAGGTGCCGAGTAGAATATACCTCCTGCACCGTCGAAATCAGGCGCCCCATGCCGAAGTGGGTGACTTCGCTCTTTGGCCAGCTTTTGAGGGCGCTCTTTCACTTGGGATCCGCTTCAGGGACGTCGGCATATTGGGAGACATAGCTGTCGTTGGAGATCTGTGTAGACGTTGTTCTGCTGTCGTTCTCGAACATTTCAGGGGACCGCGAAGGTACTATCCCATCTTTTCAAGGTCGAGGGAGCTTGGGCTCACTGTCGACTTATCGGAGCATCTCGACCTTAGTCGAGGAGGTGCTATGGAAGGCCGTGAAGGTACTACCTCCCTGTCAATGTCGAGCGTCACGGAGGGCTGCGAAGGTACTACCCCATCTTTTCGAGGTCGAGGAAGCTTGGGCTCACTATCGACTTATCGAGGTATCTCGATCTTAGCTGAGGAATCACTATCGACACTCGGGACATCCCGACTTTAGTCGGGGAGGCGCTATAGGGGGTGCGAAGGTACTACCCCGTTGTCGATGTCGAGCACCACGGAGGGCCGCGAAGGTACTATCCTATTGTCGATGTCGAGCACCACGGAGGGCTGCGAAGGTACTACCCCATCTTTTCGAGGTCGAGGGAGCTTAGGCTCACTGTCGACTTATCGGAGCATCTCGACCTTAGTCGAGGAATCGTGCGTAAGGTCGAGGGGTCTGGGAACGCACTGTCGACCTGCGACGCTTCCTGGGGTTGAGGGATCTGGGTACGCACTATCGACACTCGGAGCATTCCGATCTTAGTCAGAGAGGCGCTACGGGGGGCTGCGAAGGTACTACCCCATTGTCAATGTCGAGCACCACGGAGGGCCGCGAAGGTACTACCCCATCTTTTCGAGGTCGAGGGAGCTTGGGCTCACTGTTGACTTATCGGGGCATCTCGACCTTAGTCGAGGA
>JAOXJJ010000725.1:806082-843077 GCA_025769935.1 Phoenix roebelenii | reverse complement strand
ACTACCCCATCTTTTCGAGGTCGAGGGAGCTTGGGCTCACTGTTGACTTATCGGGGCATCTCGACCTTAGTCGAGGAATTATGCGTAAGGTCGAGGGGTCTGGGAACGCACTATCGACCTGCGATGCTTTCTGAGATCGAGGGATCTGGGTACGCACTATTGACGCTTGGGGCATCCCGAACTTAGTCGGGGTCTTTGAGGAAGATCGAGACCGAGCTCGATGTCAGCGTGGCGGGGCATTCTAGGCTTGGCTGGGGCATCCAAACTTGGTCGGGCATCCGAGCTTGGCCAAGTAGTCCGAAGATCACAAATATTCTGATATCAGGAGAAACATAACATGATTAAGAGAGAACTGTAGATGAGTTATCATAAGAAGAAGACGAGACTCGTGTTCCTGATCACCAAGGACCCCTTAGGGTTTCACTGGTAATCTCCAGAAATCCAGCTTCATGGGATGAGGGTCCCTTCAAGGGACTCCAGCTTGTATGCTCCGGATCGCTGGACTCGTGCAATCCGGTAAGGTCCTTCCCAATTTGGAGCTAGCTTCCCTTGCTCGGTTGGCTGAGAAGCTTCAGCTCTTCTAAGGACGAGATCCCCTACTTTGAAAAGCTTGGCCTTGACTTTAGAGTTGTAGTACTGGGCCGTCTTTTGCGATATCTTGCCATACGGACTCGGGCGACTTTCCTTGCCTCTTCGACAAGGTCCAAGTTGTTCCTGAGCTGAGAAAAATTGGAGTCGGTGTCGCAGTACTCCACCCGCGGGGAGAGAAGTCCGATTTGCAGGAGGATGACAGCCTCCGTCCCGTACGCTAGGTTGAAGGGGGTCTCGCCTATGGGTAGCCGAAATGTGGTCCGGTAGGCTCAGAGAACGTTGTATAAGTCCTCGACCCACTGTCCCTTGGACTAATCGAGCTTGGCTTTGAGCCTCTACAAAATAGTACGGTTTGTTACCTCGGTTTCTCCATTTGTCTGTGGATGGACGACCAAGGTGAAACGATGGTCCATGCCGAGCTCGGAACAGAATTTTCTGAATCTGACATTGTTGAATTGACGGTCGTTGTCAGATATGAGGATGCGGGGGAGTCCAAACTACAGATTATTGACTTCCAAACAAAATTCTGCATCTTTTGCTCGGTAATTCGGGCCACTGGTTCAATCTCGATCCATTTGGTGAAATAGTCGATGGAGACAACCAGAAACTTCCTTTGCTCGGTTGCAAGAGGGAACGGCCCCGAAATATCAATTTCTCACTAGGCAAATGGCTAGGAGGCACTGATCGAAGTCAGCGGGGCCGAGAATCGGCGCTGAATGTTGGCGTTCCGCTGGCACCGGTCACATCTTCGGACGAAGTCTGTTGCATCCTTCTGAAGTGTGGGCCAGTAGTATCCTTGGCGAAGGATCTTATGGGCTAGTGCTCGACCTCCTAAATGATTTTCATAAATTTCTTCGTGGACCTCTCACATGGCATAGTCCACCTCTGACGGGTGGAGACACCTGAGAAGGGGAGAAGTAAAGGATCTGTGGTAGAGTTTGCCTTCGTACAATACGTATCGGGAGGCGAAATGCCTGATTCGGCGAGACTCAAGCTCATCGTCAGGATGGACTTCATTTTTCAGATAACTGATGAGCTTGTCCATCCAGCTCGGCTCCGTCTCGACACAGAGGGTCGGCTCAGGCTCCTCCGTACTGGGTGTTTGGAGATACTCGAGCATTGTTGCTTTGGGAAGCTCGCTCATGCGGGAGGTCGTCAGTTTTGACAGTTGGTCCGTCCTCGGGTTCTCCAACCTTGGAATATGTTGAATGTTGAAGGAGCTCAAAGTGGAAGTGAGATCTCGCACTTTTCGAAGATATTTCTGCATTGTGGGCTCTTTAGCTTCAAAGTCTCTCAGGATCTGGCTCACAACCAGTTGGAAGTCGCTAAAGACCTTTAGATCCTTCACCTCCAGCTCCTTTGCTAGTTTGAGCCCGGCGATGAGTGCCTCGTATTCCGCTACATTATTAGAGATGGAAAACTCGAGGCGCAAAGCTTGTTCCGCAACTACTCCGTCTGGGCTGGTAAGGATGAGGCATGCTTCACTACCCTCCGAGTTTGAGGAGCCATCAACATGTAGAGTCCATGACTGCCCCGGGGTCTTCTCTGCTGGTGTGGATGTGGGCTCGGGCTCGTCCGGCATAGTGCACTCGACAATGAAGTTAGCGAGTGCCTGGACCTTAATCGCTGGCCTCAGTCGGTACGCGAGGTCAAACTCCCCGAGCTCGACTGTCCACTTCGTAATTCTTCTAGCACGATCCGACCTCTGCAAGATTTGCTTCATAGGCTAGTCGGTCTGTATGGCCACTGTGTGGGCTTGAAAATAGGGTCGGAGTCTCCGAGCTGAGATGACCAAGGCGAAAATGGTTTTCGCCAGTTTTGAGTATCGGGTCTCAGCATCCCTCAGGATCCTGCTGGTGTAGTACACTGGTATTTGAAGCTTGTCTTCTTCTCAGACCAGGACCGAGCTCACTACAACCGGGGAGACGGCCAGATACAAGTAGAGAAGCTCACCCTGCTGGGGTTTTGTAAGAAGTGGAGGGGAAGCAAGGAGACGCCGAAGGTCCTCGAAAGCTTGCTGGCATTCCTCCGTCCACAAGAAATTCTTCGACCGCTTGAAGACTGCGAAGAATGGGAGGCATCTCTCGGCGGACCTGAAAACGAATCTTCCCAGGATTGCAACCCGGCCAGTAAGCCGTTGTACCTCCTAGACCGTCCTTGACGGTGCCATCTCTTGTAGTGCTTGGATCTTCTCAGAATTCGCTTCAATTCCGCGCTGGGTGACTATGAAGCCAAGAAATTTTTTCGAGGTAACTCCGAATGCACACTTAGCAGGGTTGAGCTTCATCCGATATTTTCTCAGTGTGGAGAATGTTTCGTTGAGGTCAGCTACATGGTCCTCCGCCATCCGGCTCTTCACCAGCATGTCGTCCATATAGACCTTCATATTTTGGCCTATTTGATTTTTAAAGATTTGGCTGACCAGCCTTTGATAAGTCGCTCCAGCATTTTTCAAGCCAAAGGGCATCACTTTGTAGCAATAGGTGCCTTCGTCGGTGATGAAAGCTATCTTCTCCTCATCTTCGAGCGCCATCCGGATTTGGTTATACCCCGAGAAGGCATCCATGAATGTCAATAGTTGATGCCCCAAGGTGAAGTCTACGAGCTGGTTGATGCTGGGGAGTGGAAAGCTGTCCTTTGGGCAGACTTTATTCAGGTCAGTGTAGTCCACGCACATACGCCATTTTTCGTTGGCTTTTTTGACAAGGACTACATTGGCGAGCCAGTCTGGGTAGGACATCTTCTAGATGAAGTCGGCCTTGAGAAGCTTGTCTACTTTCTCGGCCGCTGCTCGCTGTTGCTCTGGGGCAGAGCCTCGCTTCTTTTGCTGCATGGGCTTACAGGTTAGTTTCACCTGGAGCCGATGAACCATGATCTCGGGATCTATTCCCGGCATGTCGGCGGGCGACCAGGCGAAGACGTCCATGTTGGCCCGCAGGAACTCGATCAGGCGTCCTCTTTCGCGAGCGTTCGGGCCGGAGCTGACCTGCACTGTTAGCTCAGGGCAATCTTCTTGTAAGGAAATCTGGGTAAAAAGCTCACCAAACTCTACCAGCTCCTTTCGTGGGACATCCCGTGCTTCCAAAGTTTCGATGGAGAGCGCCTGGTCTGTTGTCAGAGTTGACGCCTCGGCTGATCGCTCCTCTTGGTTCAACGCCTTGGCCGGTCGCCTTACTTTGTGGGTTGCCATGTAGCACCGCTTTGCTACCGACTGGTCTCCACGAACTTCACCTACTTCTTGGTTGGTAGGGAACCGCATGAGCAGGTGGCAGATCGAGACCACGGCTCGAAGGGTGTTGAGCCCTGGTCGTCCAAGGATGGCGTTGTAGGCCGAGGGCAGACGGACCACGAGAAAATCCATCCTTATGGTGCTTTCTCGAGGGGCGAGCCCGACCGTGACTAGGAGGCCGATCTCGCCCTCAACCGGGACCGAGTCCTCAGTAAATCCAACCAGGGGAGTATTCATTCTCCGAAGTTGGCCTTCTATCATCCCCATTTTTCGATAGGCATCATAATACAAAACATTCGCCGAACTTTCATTGTCTACTAAAACATGCTTTACATCAAACTTGTTTACAATCATGGAGATGACCACAGCGTCATCATAAGGAGTCTCAACTCTTTCCAAGTCCTTATCCGAGAACGAGATGGCTTCAGAGGTGCGCGAGCGCTTTGGGGGGACCATTTTCTCGGCTGGTCCTCCGACCGAGGTTCCACCTCCAATGGTGTTGATGGTGCCGGCAATAGGTCTGTTAGCATTTGGATCTTCGGGCTACGCGGCGTTCTCTGCTGACCTCCTTTCCTCGCACCGGTTCCACACAAATCGGTTGAGTACTCCGCAGCGGATGAGCACCTCAATCTCATCTCGAAGCTGGAAGCAATCCTCCGTGTTATGGTCGTGGTCTCGATGGAAGCGGCAATACTTTCTAGGATTGCGTCAAGCTCCAGGGTCCCGCATCGGGGGTGGAGGCTGAAAGTAATTCCGACCCTGAATCTCCATCAGGATCTCTGTCCGGGGAGCATTGAGGGAAGTGTAATTCTCATACCTCTCCAAGAGTACTCGTAGCCGCGTCGGAGATCTCGTTCTGGGCAGGGACCTTGGTCGGGGTTGCCCCCGGGGCCGAGGTGGACTCCTCAGTCGAGGCAGGTTCTTGTTACGACAAGGAAATTGGCTTTTAGGACGACCACATTCCTCGCGGCGTCTCTTCTGCTTCTTGGAGGTCGCTCGGTCGCACTTCGCTTGGAAGCAATGGCCTCTTCAGCCTCCGCATACTTCCGAGCTCGAACGAGCATCTCTGTGAAGTCGGCGGAAAAGCTCTTCTCGATGGAGAAGAGGAACCTATAGGACCGAGCCCCAGTTTTTAGTAACGACATGGCTAACGGCTGGTCGAGCTCGGACCTCCCAGGTTGCGATGGCGAAACAATTGAGATAGTCTTTGAGAGACTCTCCCTCCCTTTGTTTGATGTCAAGGAGGGAGTCCGAAGTCCGCCGCTGACGTTGGCTGGCAGCAAAGTTGGTGGTTAACTGTCTGTCGAACTGCTCAAAGGAAGACACTGTACTGGGCTTCAGCTCGAAAAACCAGAGCTGAGCCGCTCCCCGAAGCGTCGCTGGAAAAGCCTTGCAGAGCATAGCCTCCGAGGACTCTTGCAACGCTATGAGGGCTCGGTAACTCTCCAGATGGTCGAGGGGGTCGGTCATGCCATTATAGGGCTCCACCTGGGGCATTTTAAACCTTGATGGGACCAGCTCATCCTCGATCTAGCGAGAAAATGGGGACTTAGTCATAAATTCGAAGTCACCCTCGCATCTCGCCTTCCTGCTGTTGAGCACCTCAATCTGGCGCTCGAGTCTCTCGACCTTCTTGTTGAGCTCTCCGCTCCGGAGGTCCACCACGGTAGTTTGCTCTGGCGCAAGTTATCCCGGGACCGACTCGGCTTCCGATGGTTATGGGCCGTTGCCCAGGCCCCTCGCTAAGGGTTCCCTCCGGGGGATGCTTGAGCTGAACCCTAGCAGCAGCATCGCTCCTCGTTGTTGGCCTGTGAGGAGCCATAGAGGTTTTAGCCTTGGAGTGCCGATCCGTTCGGAGGAGGCACTGGCAGGACCTGGGCCTGCAGAAGCGGCGCCGGTGGGGCTCCCTCACGTTGCAAACCTTGGACGGCCACGGCCAAGGCTTGGACCTGCTGCACCAGGATGTCGAACTATTCTGGCTGAACTTGTAAGGCTGGACCAACCGAAGGTGGCAAATTCTGGATGGAGTGTCCCGAACTTGGTGGGAGACGCCGGGAGACGTTAGAGGCTCACTTGCTTCTCAACTTCATGGTCGCGACTCGGGCCCTTCCTCTAGCGCCAACTGTTGCTGGAAATTGGATCCGGGGGTGATCGGTCGGCCGAGAAGGAGGGGCTCCGGCGAACATTGGCGGGCGGCGATCCATCGGCGGGCAGCATCCTCTGCAAAAATCTGTAAAAAGTCGGTGGCCGAGATTTCCGGCGCCGGCCCTCCGATGTCTAAGTCAGAGGGGGCAAGTGTATATGAGGAGAAATAATGTGTGCCGAGTTTTTGCCTTCCAACCCTCTCTAAGATGGAGGGGTTCTCCTTTTATAGAGGGATGCTGGGTTACCCGTGATGCGATGGGGCGAGGTTGCCGTACGACTGAGCACGTCGCATGAATTGGTGCACGATCATGTGAATTAATGCCTTGCCGTAGGGGATGAGGTCGAAATCAGGTAGTTGTCACGACCGTCTGGATGCAGCCGAACTGATTTGCCGTGGAGGATTGGAGATCCATAGATAACAGGTGCCATGCGCATTAATTGTTGAGTAAGCCGGAGGTCTGCAGGAGCCATGCGTGATGATGGTTGAGTAAGCCGAAGATGTGCATTAATTGTGGAGTAAGCCGAAGATGTGCATTAATTGTGGAGTAAGCCGAAGATCTGCAGAGGCCACGCGCATTAAATGCTAGGGGCGGTGGCAGAGTATGGTCTCTGGTTGGGCTACAAAAGGATGTGACCGCGGTAGGTGAATGGCGAGGTCGGACTCTCGAGGTGGCGAGTTCTGAGGTCAAGGGCTCCGAGGTCGGGCACCTGGTCGGGAGCTCGGAGGTCGGGCGCATCCGAGGTCGAGAGTTCCGAAGTCAGGCGCCCCTAATTACATGTTTGTGATATGCTCACGTGCTTTGGGCGACTTGTATTACCCCAACAAATTCAACTTGGGATGGGTGCTAGCTAGCTTTGCTGCATTTTGCTTTTTATTGGTCAGTAGATGTTCATGCTGCACTTAGACCTGTTATGCGGAAATTTGTCTCTTTTTGGCTAGAATAGAACCAAGTTTCTTACATCCTTCCTTCAGTTACTGCAATGACAACTGCAGCCTCACATAGTGACGTGAAACTGTCTGTCTCATTGAGACAGTAGAAGTAGAGTTCTGCAATCTAGCTCTATTGTATTGCCAGGTGCTCCTCTCATTCAGGAGAACCTTTTATTTTCTATCTTTTGCTTGATGCCTCACTTGCCATGGCATTTAGCTTTACTAAACTGGCCCCAGGTTTGCAATTCGGGGTGAAACTTAAATCGTATCATGTGTTCTAGTGAGTTGTGACTTGCACAAGGATCCGACCCGACTCGAATAATTTGTTGGATCAAAAATTATAGCCGTAGACCCAACGTGACCCGATCTTCTATGGGGTTGAATTTAGGTCCAAAATTAGAACCCAAACAAAAAACTGAATTGGGTCGGAACTACTCGAGACTTAATCCAACCATAACCCTGAGTTATGGTGGCCATTGACTCATTTGCGATAGCGACGCGGTAGCATCGATGACCACCATAACTTTTACAAACCCCATCCTTTTCTACTTCTCCGTAATGCCATCGGCGGCTAGCGGCCAACCAACAACGGCGGCGATTTGCATATCTCTCATTACTCCACCAGGAGCTTCGGCATCCGGATCCACACCACTACCGTTTTCACTGTGTTCTGACCTGAGACAAAGTCGGGAGCTCAAAGCTCTATAGCTAGGAGCTGCCTCGGCACCACTTAGGAGCTGCCGATGCGGGTGATGTCCTGATCAGCCTCCATCTTGAATTTGAGGACCAAATGATCCTGAGCGAGTGGAATAGCCTCCACCTCATGCTTAGTCTTCCCCCATAGCATCACATCTCAGGCCACTTAGTTTGCCAGAACTCGGCAGCCAAGGCTCTAGATGGCCACCACCAAGTTCTCCCAAGCCTTCCTTGAGGCTTTGATCCGATCCTCTGGCAATTCAAGAATCATCGTAAAATGCCGTCGGAAGTTCTCCGCCATCTTCTTTGAGATCCAATGCATAACCCATCCATCCGGCTTCGCCTGGCTTTCCTTTTCCTCGCCAAGTGCCGGCATTCCTCGACTCCCTCCGGTGGATGGGCTGTTTGCCGCTTTGCCCACTCTCTCAGTCATTATCGCAAACACTTGAAATCAAAGCACCGACTGCGCACGAATATTGAAGAGAGCACCCTTCTCTCGCCAAGCCTTTTATATGTACTGTGGATGCTTTGTATGGAAAAGACAGACGCACATGAGCGCTCGTGGACAAAGCCAATGCAGCAGTTGGAATTTGTGCTGATTACTTGTGATCGTGTTACTTTAAATTCTGTGCACGAGGATGCACAGTGTTATTTGTCAAACTGTTAGCTGTTGTTCTCCTTATGTAGTATTCTATTCGGCGAACGACGAATGTCGCCGAAACTTGTGTTGAGAGTGCCTGCATTCAGGCAGCAAAGCTATGTCACACCATCCCCGTTAGAGGGATCTTGATATTTCGGGACATTTAGGGTTTTCACTCTTTTTCGGCAGCATTCCGTACGGTATTTTTCATCTGGGAGCTTCCATCTCCGAGCTTCCTCAAGGTCAACTTTGATAGGTCAGTCCTATATGGTGGCACGAGGGGAGGCATGAGTTTTGTTATTCGGGACCCATCTGCCAGGATTGTGGCTGCTAGTGGTAATTAGTTATTTGACACTTCGGTTCCGAGTGCGGAGCTGAGAGCTGTCTGGGCGGGCCTTCGCCATGCCCAGTGCGTGTTACAGGCCAGGTCCATCATCTTGAAGGGTGATTCAGCCACCATTATCAGTTGAATCCGGGGGGTCCAAGGGGTGATGGTGGTGACCATCCCTTGCTTCGTGATATTTGGGCTATGGTGAGAAATGGATAGACCTTTTAGGCCATGCATAGTTACTATGAAGTCAATGGTGCTGCGGATTGGGTGGCTGCGTATGTAGTTTATCACTCGGGAGGTACCTTCTAAATTGGAGATGGGGAGTTGTCCTTAGCGCTCCAAGGTATCCTATTTTTTGATTTTATTGAATGTATCCGTACTCGTCAGGTATGATCCATTCGTATTAAGAATAAAAGAAAGAAAAGGAGAGAGAGAGAGGAGGAGGGGAAGGAGGAGGAGAGAATAGCTACAAGGACGGAAAAAAGAAATTTGGACTAGTGTTTTGTCTCTGCTTGTGCTGAAATGAATAAAAATAGGCATTTTCACTCATTTCTTGCGTCTTATGTTAAAAGAGAGATTTGATTCCATCTAATCTCGTTCCACTTCATGCAGCACTGAGACCTGTCAGATGTCAGAAAACTTAGTGATTGCTGACGTATTTTGGCAGAATAAGGGAATCGATGCTGAATTCTATTATTTTAGAAACCTTAGCCTGGAAGCTTTTATTATTATTATTATTATTATTATTATTATTATTATTATTATTATTATTATTATTATTGGTTCAACTGCTCATGCTACTCTAGCATAGATACAGCCAGCAGGATCCAGAAGACCTCTTTATAGTGCCGAGCAACATACGCAGTGACTCAGTCGGCGGCCATGTTCGCCTTTTGGTATATGTGCACAGTCCGGAAGGCGTTGCAGTCCTCCACCATCTGATGGAGATCACAGAGCCGAGCCCTCTCCTTCTGAATCCAGACGATCATTATCGTTGAGTCCCCCCTGAAGAGGATGCGCTCCATCCTCTGCAGTCCCCTTGCATAAGCGATGCCCTTCCAAACAACCCTGAGCTCTGCCCCTGTAGCTGATTGGCATATAGTGCTTCGCCTCCCGACAACGATCAATTTAGAGTCATGGCTCCTGATCACAAAACCAATGCTTACTTCGTCTCAATTACTGGATACACGACCATCAAAGTTCACTTTAAGATGGTATGGAAGTGGAGACTCCTAAAAGATAAGGGCGATCCTGGGCGTTGTAGCAGCATAAGAAGGGTCTCAGATGTCTCTGACCATCCCAAATGAAACCGACGTGGTAGCACTAGTAATCTCTGCTACCTGAAAAAGAGCACGCTCCATAACACACCTCGAGGATGCCCACTTATCTTCAAAGATCCAGAAGTTCCGTCTAACTATATATGGTATGCCACATAGGTATATGTGACACCCCACTCAACATCCTCAAGCTACGCATGGCCTTCCTCATCTATCATAGGAGGTCATCAATAGATTGGACAGCCCAAGCCAAAGCCCTCCTCTTTATTTGTGCTGCCGTGGGCAACTAATCAAGCTTTTAAAGGGGCATAGAAGTAATCTGATTCTTTTAAAAAAATAAGTTTTCTTATTTTCTATTTTATTTTAAATATTTTAATTTTTTTTTCTGAGATGTTTCTTTCAGAAGAGTTTTGACTCTTATTTTCGAAAAGATACAGTATTTCTGAAATATTACGTATCTTTCGGATAGAGTCTATAAATAAACTCCTCTGAGATTAATAAAAAAACTAATATAATCTGATTTCTCTTTTTCTCACTAGTACTCTATCTTCTAAAATTTTTTTCTATAGATGAGAGTTTTTTTAACTTTCAACTTTTTTGCTTGCTACTTTTTTTTTATTTTTTAGATAATTAAAAGAGTATTGTTGTACTTTGGAGATAAAATATCTGCAGATTTGCACGCAGGGGGTAAATCACATTCTTAAGGTAGTCACACGCCTCGATCCAGATAAGTTCTTCTCAATCTTCTGATTTTATTCTAGTAGATAATTTTTTTATAATACTTCTATAAAATAAAGATATCGCAGTTTCTAGGTAAATATTTCTTAAAATTTAATGATAAGAAACATCAACCGATCACCATGGCTCAGCATTTATATGCTCTTATCGAAGGTGAAACCAGATTTTGATGCTTACAATGTGGTCCGTTAATTCTTTGTTGCCAGCATTCGGTAAAAACAAAGTGCAGAGGAGCCAAAGAAATTAGAGTTTGCAGATGGCTGCAGATCTATGGGGATAAGGATTCTCTTAGAAAATAGACTTATGGACCCTCTTCTCTTTCAGTTGAAAATAGGTTGATTGGGACCAGTCTAGTTTCACGTTAGACAACAGCATGCTGAGTTTTGGATTTTGCTGGCTGCTGCTGATCCTCTTAGATAATGGGTCAAGAAGGGAAGGCGTCCTCGTTTTAAGAATTGGTTCTTGTGAACGGTCCCAGGGGCTGTGCTGTCCAATTGGGCACATTTCAAATACCTACCACATTCATATACACCCCCCATACATACATACATACATACATACATATATATATATAGCATGGATATTCTTTTAAAAATTTAAATTTATATGAATACTCTCTTAAAATTTATATTTATTTCTATACTCTTATAAAACACTTTTTTTTGCATAAATATCCCTAATATGACGGTTCTTCTAACACCGTTAATAAAAACTATATTTATTTTAATTAAAAATAAAATAAAAAATTGAAATTACTTTTTTGTCCCCATTATAATTACTTTAAAAATATTTGTGATTGCACGTCTATCCATTAAGGATATTTTAGTTATTTTAATTTAAAATCGTTAATTTGTTAACGTCGTTTGATGACATGGTATATATGCAAAAATAAGGATAAAAGAGGAGCAGAATAGCAAAACGAGTGTTTTACGAAGGTATACATGCAAATATCAATTTTGGAAGAATATTCATGCGAAATTTGATATTTAGAAAAATATTTATGTAAAAAACCTATATATATATATTGTTAGGCTGCTTTATATATATATATATATATATCAGGAAAATAAATGGTAAGTGTCATATAATTCACTTGCAAACCCTTCATATCATTTATAAATCAACTATGTTTTGGGCTCGTTACGCTCGTATCTTCCAATATACAGCCAGGGCATATAGCGTATACAGGGGCCATACGGTAAATACTGTTAT
This sequence comes from Phoenix roebelenii, assembly GCA_025769935.1. Classification (NCBI taxonomy): domain Eukaryota; kingdom Viridiplantae; phylum Streptophyta; class Magnoliopsida; order Arecales; family Arecaceae; genus Phoenix; species Phoenix roebelenii. Next base: position 831,287 of record JAOXJJ010000725.1, on the reverse strand, counting down.
TCCCAAATGGCAAGGAGAAGGACGCCTTTTGGTTGGCTACCTGTTTATTCTTTGGAATTGGCAGTCGCAAGCTTTCCGCAGGCTCGCATCAGCCGTCACCTTATTTTAAAATCCCACCTTTTAGACCGTGAGAGGTGATCCGGCGACACCCGACCCAAGGTGCTTTCAGATCTACGGTGTAAGATCTTTCTGTCCCCCCTCAACTACATCAAAACAACAAAAACCGTCCGATCGGACAATCACGCCACAATTTAATGTTCTCTCTAATCATATCATATGGAAAGTGGACCCAAGGATGACCACTTGGCTGAGAAAGAGGAGCTCCGATCATGAGATGGTGGGCGGCATGGTGGGTGGCGATCCGTCGGTGAGCGGCATCCTTCACGGAACCTGCAAAAAATTCGGTGGCCGGGGTTTCCGGCGCCGGCCATTCGATGCTTAAGTCAGAGGGGGCTAAGGAGGAGAATGGCCAGAATATTGATCCTGGAAATTGATGGGGGAAGAAGACCTCTTTTTTAGGGGAGAGAATTTCTCCTTTTATAGGTAGATATGGAGTTATCTAAGATGTGACTGGGCGAGTTATCGTCATAATTCCGCATGATCGTGTGCATTAATGAGTTGCCGTGTATGGCCTGAGATTTGGAGTAGGCCGGAGGTCTGCAGAGCTCGTGTGCATTGATTGTTGAGTAAGTCGGTGATCTGCAGAAGCTATATGTATTAATTGTTGAGTAAGCCGGAGATGTGCAGAGGCCATGCGCATTAATTGTTGACAGTTGCTCAGGGCATGGTTCCTGATACGTCGTAGCATGGTCGGCGGATGGAGCATGACGTGGTGAGGTCGTCGTAGGGTAGCCTTAACGCATAAACGACCAGGTCCTTAGAGGTCAGCTCGGCGTTTTAAAGTCGGGGATACTGAGATCAGGTGCCTTTAGGTCGGGCGCTTCTAGGTCGGGTGCCTTCAAGTCGGGCGCTTCTAGGTTGGGCACCTTCAGGTTGTGCACCTTGGTTTTTACCGTTGAAGCGTTACACGTACGACGTCAAGTTACGAGGATAAGAAAGGAGGGAGAGGGCGGTGAGAAGTCTGAGAAGACGAGATGGAGAGAGAAAAGTGGGCGGAGTCAGGTCAGGTGGGCGGTTCCTGAGGTCGGTCCGTCTGAATTGCGTGGGTCCCACTTCCCCTTACCACCATCTTTTTTTTTTTCTTTTTCTAAAGACTCTTTTTTTTTTAAAGCAAAAAAAGACTCTTTTTTTTTGAATTCAAGAAAGAAAAAATTAGGAAAATAAAAGAAAGGAAGGAAGAATTGTGTCCAAATACGACGTATTTTACCTCTTTCGCGATTCTTCGGACCGTACGTATATTTATTTTTTAATCATTTTTTTAGGAGTAGGTGAATCTGGTTTATACTGGTTTAAAGCGTGGAGCGATGGCGATGCTGGACCGGTCTCTCTCGTTCTCCCCTTTCTCTTTTTCGGCTGCCGGAGACGCAGGCCCGGCTTCTCGAATTCACCGCGATAGGGTCGCCGCCGAGGATCTCCGGCTCTACGAACCTCCCCGGCAGATCTATTCTTTTCCTTCTGTGGGTACGGCTTCCCAAATCTCGCGCTCCCTTTCGATTCGAAGTTCATGGTTTTTTTTTTTTTAATCTGCACTTAATTTCTTGAATTCTTGACGCTTATTTCAATGAGATTTAGGTCCGATCTTTCCAATGATGAGGGTTCGATTACCTTTTACTTTTTTCCGCCTATTTTATTCTAGTCTTTCTATATTCCTTTCTCTCGAAAGTGGGACTGATGAGTTTTTATTCAACTTGATGCAATGTTAGGAGTAGGGGTTGATCTGTTAATTGATTCTTGAGATGGATTTCAATCTTGAAAGCAAAAAGTTTTTTGTTTTTTGATAAAAAGATATTTGATTGGTCTGGTGTTGTTTCTTTAACGGATCAAGAAGTTCGCTTTGAGTGGAGGATCCTTTCTTTAAAGGGGGAAAGAAATTTCCCTTTCTTGGGATCAAATAAAACCTTTTTAGATGGCATGCATAAGGATGTAGCTTTAAGGGAATGAACTTATTGTTTTTTTCTTTGGATCAATGATTAGACTTGCTCGAAGAACTAAATGATAGGAAAAGATGCAGATATTATACATGGTTGTCTGATCTCAAAAACAATTAAAGCAAGAAATCCTCGCACCGGTTCTTGTAACCTCTGGAGTTTCCAGTGATTTGATTATCCACAAGAATCTGTTCTTTCATCCCGAGGCAATTTTCTGAGTTTCAGCCCTTCTTAAAAGATCATCCTTGGTATTGAGGGATCTTGAGGCAAGTTCGTGAAGCTTTGATATCCATGCTTCAGTTAAATCATCTAAACATATCAAGAAATTTGCAGCAGCCGACCTTTGCCTCTAACTCCTTCATCTTCTTTTTAAAGCATATTAATGATTAAGTGAAAATGTTGACTATTAACTTTTGAGACCTGTTTCTAATTGTGTTTATTGAGAAGCATGCCCTTTTAGTCCACAATAATTGTTAAATTGGCATCTTATTTCAGTCCATAAGCTCTTATATTCTATGTTGTTTATTTGAACCTTGTAAGAAGAATAGCTGATAAGCTTTACTCTGGAATTCTGTGTACTATTTGATTTGTGAGCATTCTAAAGAAATAGTAGCTGCATACCAGCATATGGTAAGGTCTTATTTTGAACAATTGGAAAAATGGTGGGACATTAATTCTCTTTGCAACCTGTCTCATATTTTATGATTTTCAAGATATTTTCCTTTTGTTCTTTTGAAGTTTTAGCGAGTTGCCAAGCAGTATTACTTTATGATTTTTTTTCCTTGCTGCAGTTTTTCCCCCTTTTTGTGCATGTTTCTTTCCTATTTTATTTGTTTCCTCTGATATGCTCACAAACTTGGTGCTAATTTTTGGAAAGAGAAATATATTTTTCTTGCTTGCTAGTGTGCAATAATGGTCTTACCTTAGACTATGGCTAGGATCAAGGTTCGCCGTACCGGTGCCGCACTAGTATAGGCGTACCGAGTGTCGGTACGGTACGGTATGCGGTACGCCAGGCGTACCGATATTGGTGTATTGATACCGGTACCCATCGGTACGGGTACGGTACACTTGGTACGGATACGGTACACTCGGTACCGGCTATCTAAAGACTTATGTTCGTTGAGAACTGGAATGTAAAACATATGCATTGCCTATTAATCTCCAGAATCGAGATCCTATGATGTGGACAAGCATTGCCTATTGTTGTGTGAAATTTTGATGACATGCACTTGTAGAACCTGTTTAGAGTCTGATTCAATGACATTCCAAAAATCCCTTTGTAATGGCAATTAAATTCTGATTTTGTTAAATTGGAAAACTTTGGAAAATGAGAGCTATTTTCTGTTTTTAATTTCTCACTTCTCAATTTTTTAATCTCTTTCTCTCTCTCTCTCTATCTCTGTATGCACGTGCATTTGCGTGCGCACCCCCTTCCAAGCACTTTCTTTGTGTAACTGTTAGTAACCACATCAGATAATTTGCTGACAAGTTGAACTCCTGTCTTCCCCTCTGCATAAAAAAGGTTGGCAAGTTTGTGATCTAATAACAGCATCATTATCTGCAATGTTATCAAATATCAAATCAGATAAATTAGCTTCTTTACCTGGTGATTTTTTGTTATAGGTTAACTGTCATTTCTACCTTTGTTCTTTTTTGAGTAGTTCCATAATAACTTCTGATATTGATTTTGTCATTCCATTCCAGAAATGGGTGCAGATTGTTGTTCTATCCAACTCATTAATGGAGATGGCATATTCAATGTTTCTGGTTTGGAAAACTTCATGAAGACAGTGAAGCTGGTTGAATGTGGGCTGTCTTATGCAGTGGTCTCTATAATGGGCCCTCAAAGTAGCGGTGTGTTTGCTAGTCTTGTGAATGCTTTTTTTTTTAAAAAAAAAACTCTTTGTTTTCATTTAATACAATTGTTTGGATAGCATGTTCTGTTTGGCTTTCTTAATGTTCTTGTTTCCATTTTCACATTTCTGACTTGGTTTGGAGTGGTTGTGCATAAGAAATAGAGTTTTCCTGGTGTGGTCAATATTGTAAACTATCTGAAAGTTGAAGACAAATATTTCCTGTTTTCCTGGAACTTGAAGATTGTATGCTCTTGTAGATCAAGTGTTTTGAAAGTGATATTTGTGATTGATGAAGAGGCTTGAGGAGAGAAAAGTTCAGGTCGAGAACTCAAATGAGGTTCTTGCTCTGCGATTTTTCGAACCTAGTAAACTGAATTCAAAGATTTGTGTAGGTTATTGAATTCAATAGAAGGCTTGATATCATGTAAGACTGGACAAGGCAAAATACATTGTGGCCTAGGTGCTTCCAAAAGAAAAAAGATCTAAATTTGAGAATAACTCAAATTTTAGATTGATGCTGTTGCCTTCAAATTGTCATATGATGCATGATCAAATATCTTTTGCAGGCTTTCAGGTATTTTCTGCAATGCATCTTAAGATGGCGGACATATGTATTGTTTGGTATTACTGTTTATCTGTTCAAGGTGTTACAGTGCTTTGATATTCATCACACCTCAAAATCTAGTAAATCTTGAACTAGGAGCATTTGCTTATTTTGTCTGCTGGAAGTTTACAGTGGTGGCACAAATTATACACTTCTCCTCCGATTACTTGTGTCTAACAATCATGCTTCTGTTGCTGCTATTACTAGTATTGTTTTGCTGTAGGCCGATCATATGATTTGCTTCTATCTATTTAGGTTAATGATATATTGCTGGAAATATGCTCAACTTTAAATATCGTGAATGATTTATATGCTTTAATTGTGCAGTAATGCTATAAATATTTGTTTTTTCAAGGATAGGAACATCGAAGCATATATATGAAACAATGTGCGCAAATTATGTATTAATTGATGTGCTTAGGATCCATGTGTCTGAATTAAGTTCGAAGTTTCATCGGCACCTTAATGTCAGGCTTCTGCCAGCTTATGAATTTCTTATTTCCAAACATTGCATACATGTAAATCAGCCATGTTAGAATGTATGATAAGGTTTCTTCATGATTCTTTCTTGATTTTGGACAGGGAAGAGCACTCTTTTGAATCACCTATTCCATACCAACTTTAGGGAAATGGATGCTTTGAGTGGAAGGCAAGTTTCAATCGTCTCCTATTTGTTTTATCAGCATTACCAAATCTGTTATTTATAAGTTGAGTTTACTCAGCTTAGGCATTTTCTCTTTAGGTCACAAACTACTAAAGGAATTTGGTTGGCAAAGTGTGCTGACATTGAGCCATGTACACTTGTAATGGATTTGGAGGGCACTGATGGAAGAGAGCGAGGGGAGGTATTATTTTAGTTTATGCAGTATGACTATCTCATTGAAAAATATATTTGTAAATACAATTTTTTCTTTCCATTCCAGCATTTGTTTACATGTTACCCAAGGTGTATACGGATTTCCTTAGTCTATGTACTCCACTGTCCATTGTTTGACAATTGGAGTCTAAATAAGTCCTGTGGGAAGTATTTTATTGATTTATTGTCTGGTTCAGAGTGCTTCCAATCTATTTGGGGGACTTGTGATTTGGTCCTTGTAGATCTGTAAAGATTACGGAACAAGTGATTTAAAGGTGTTTAACCAAATGAGATGGTGAATTAAAAGAAATGGTCTGAGCAAAGAGCATAAGAATTAGGTTCTGGCCCATGCCTTGTATTTTGCAGACACAGGAAAACATATTCAGAAATAATCTATAACCAGAAATTCTTCTTATTTGTCGCTTCTTGTTGGGAGTGTTTCCTGCCACACCAAGTTAATTGTTTCCTTGATTTTCTATATAAGCATCCTCTTGCATTAATTTTCAATTAGAAAAATGAAAATGATTGGTCATGAATTTATTATTTGTGGTAGCTTTTGAATGTAGCTTAAAAAACTTCCATCTTTTTTTTCTAAGAGTATTGTTTGCCTTTTCCATCGCATTGCTATTCTAAATTTCTTGATCAGCTGTCTGGATACTCTTAAGATCTGATTCATCATCTACTTTGTTTCCAGGATGATACTGCATTTGAAAAGCAGAGTGCACTTTTTGCTCTGGCTATTTCGGACATTGTGCTGATAAATATGTAAGCCCACTGGTCATCACACAGCATGCATTTATTTCCCCTTTCTAATCTTGTTTAGATTTCTAAATTTTGCAATGATTTAAATTTTATGTGTTGCTGAAATGCCTTCTTAATGTAGGTGGTGTCATGATATTGGCCGAGAACAGGCTGCGAATAAGCCTCTTTTAAAGACAGTATTCCAGGTAAGTTTGAGGTGTGAAATCCATGTAGTTATGTAGTGCTATAGTTTTACTTGTTTCACTTTAGTTTTTACTGTGCTTCATAATAACAGGTCATGATGCGATTGTTTAGTCCTCGTAAGACAACATTATTATTTGTCATACGTGATAAAACCAAGGTGCATTTTTTTCATCATAATCTGAAAAGGTATTTCTTTTTTTCTTACCATTCTTACATGTTTTGATTGCATTTTTTTCTCTTTTCTCTTTTACAGACTCCTCTGAAAAATTTGGAACCTGTTCTGAGGGAAGATATTCAAAAGGTTTGTGTTATCTAATGTTGATAACTGCATATACGCTATTTCCTTTTTTCTAACATCAAAATATTCTTGGCAGATATGGGATTCTGTTTCAAAACCACAAGCTCTCAAAGAAACTCCACTTATCGAATTTTTCAATGTAAGCTGTCTTAAAGGACTGATATGAGATAAAGATCATTATATTTATCCATTGCTCATGAAATTGGATTTGTTACTTTATTATCAGGTCGAAGTTGTGGCTCTTTCAAGTTATGAAGAGAAAGAAGAGCTATTCAAAGAACAGGTGCATTGCTGCATATGGGCACTGTTTGCCATTCTATTAAATCAATTCAACTTACCTTATTTGGAGCATTTAGATGGCATGCTCTTGCCATGAAAATTAGCAATAGACAATGTAAAATAATAGATAAGCGAGGTAGACCTATTATATCATGGGGTTAAAATAGCCCTAGGTTACTTTTAGAAGGTACACATACACCCAAACCTAAAATATGGCATAGAATAGAAGAGAAATGGTGGGGGGAAAGGAGTTACAGGATTTAAAAGAACCCAATTGTTAAGTCACTGTGGAGAGAACTGGTGTGCGAGTGTGGGACTATTTCCAAGTTTCAACTACTTTTATATAGAAGATAAAAGGTTATTGTAAATTCATCATAGTTGTATGCCGGTAACTATGTATTTAAATGAGAACTGAGTGGAATTCGTAGTTTAATTCCCAAGCAGAAGTTGGTCAACTTAGTGTCTCCTATTAATAGTTTGGATTGTAAATTGATGGATGCCCAAATTGTTTTAGAAGGTAGAAAAAAATTCAGACTTCGCAAATGAACTCCAAAGAACAGGACTGGATGTAAAAATTGAGTATCAGGCTTATAAATAAGAGAAGTTACTTCTAGTGTAGATTTTGCTTCTTTTCAGAACCAGCAGGTAAATAAACTTCATCAGATTGCATCATCAGTAAGACTTGTCATCTAGAAAATTATTCTTGAAAACTAGCCAGAATCATTTTGGTTGAAGCATTCTATCATCTACTTTAAACTCACTGCCTTTTGTGGAAAATAAACCTGCAGTAAATCAAAATTTTGATGCCTGCTGTTTTAATCAACTAACAAGTCTTTTGTTGTGCTTTGTGCATGAGGTGATATGTTGAATTGCTACTTTATAAATAAGAGAAGTTACTTCTAGTGTAGATTTTGCTTCTTTTCAGAACCAGCAGGTAAATAAACTTCATCAGATTGCATCATCAGTAAGACTTGTCATCTAGAAAATTATTCTTGAAAACTAGCCAGAATCATTTTGGTTGAAGCATTCTATCATCTACTTTAAACTCACTGCCTTTTGTGGAAAATAAACCTGCAGTAAATCAAAATTTTGATGCCTGCTGTTTTAATCAACTAACAAGTCTTTTGTTGTGCTTTGTGCATGAGGTGATATGTTGAATTGTTAAGAGCAAGGTTCGCCGTACCGGATCCGGTAGGCGTACCGGTCACCTACTGAACCGGTACGGTTCCGGTTCGTTGTAGAATCGGTCGGTACGAACTGGCCAGCTGTTCCCCGCCGGAGCTGGGGAAGAAGAAGAGGAGAGAGAGTGCGGAGAAGAGAGGGAGGGAAGAGACCCATCAACGCCATCAGAGAGCCACGGAGGCCCGGGGGGGGCGGCTGCAAATTTTAAATTTGGGTTCCCCCGCCCCCCGCGGGCTCTGCCGTCCCCTGGCCTCCGCCGCTTTCCGATGGTGGCTACGGGTCTCCTCCCTCCCTCTCTTCCCCTCGCTCTCTCTCCTTCTCTTTGTCTTCGGTACAAAATCGGCCCGTACCGGTTTTCATTGCTCTGGCGTATCGGTTACAGGCCGGACCGGTTCGAACTAGCCGGTTTGTCAGACCTTGGTTCAGAGCATTCAGTAGTGCTAATAATTCGGGGGCTACTATGATTTTTTCATCCTTTTGGCATGATATGTAGATGAGATTATTAGAGTCTATGAAATTTGTTTGCAAGAGTTATAATTTCAAGTAATCAATAGTTACTACTAAAACATAAATTCTAATGCTTGATCGGCTGAAGCCATGACAATAATGTCATCATGGCTTGGTGTTAGATTATGGAGCCATTTTGTCTGTATTAGTCTTCAAAAGAACCACAAGTTGATGGCCTTGCCTAATTTTTGTTGTTTCTATCATTATCATGCTTCACCATGCACTCATATCCAAGGTCAAGTCCACCTCATTTTGTCAAAAAGTGTAAATTCATTGATTTGGAAAATGAAGTGCTCGATCAACTTGAGATGATGTAAATTCAATCTAGCCGTCATTCTTTGGTTAACTTGGAAATCTTTTTGTGTTGACTTATTGATTTTATGCTGTAATTAATGAAGGTTGCCAGTTTAAGGCAAAGATTTTTTCATTCTATTGCACCTGGTGGACTTGCTGGTGATCGTCGTGGGGTTGTTCCTGCTTCAGGATTTTCATTTAGTGCACAACAGATCTGGAAGGTTATCAAGGAGAATAAGGACCTTGATTTGCCTGCACACAAGGTGGGTGATCTGATTATTTTCTCGTAGCAGGACTGAATTTCTAATGCTTATGGGTTTAAATTTTGTTTTTCTTCCCTCTGTCTGTAGGTTATGGTAGCCACTGTACGCTGTGAAGAAATTGCTGATGAAAAACTTGCTTATATAAGTGCTGATGAGGTAATGGATGTCCATCCTGTAATTCATGTCTACGTATTCTGTCAATGAAATTTTCAAACATGAGTGGTATATCATTCTTTGTGTCATAATAGGAGTGGCTTCAACTTGAAGAGGCTGTTCAACATGATATAGTACCAGGGTTTGGGAAGAAGCTTACTGCAATCTTAGACAAGTGCTTATCAGGGTGAGCATCCTTATTATTTATAACTATCTGCTGAGTAGTTTTCCAGTTTTAATGGTTCAAATCGTGTTTAGGATTTAGGAAAGGTAGTCCAGTTTTCTGGTTAGTATCTATAGATTAAAGTGTCTGAAAAAATTGAGTAAGAGAGCTCCTAGAGAAGTTGATGTTCATAGTCTAAATTAAATAAATTTCTATCCTGATAAAAAATATATATTATTAAGGAAGGAAGCAGACATGTTATCATCATACTAGGTGAGAAATTCAAAATAATCTGGACAACAGAGCTCAAGAGAAACCTAAATATTTTGGAAGAAACCTTCTGGTTTGCCTTCAGAAAAGTTAGTATTAATATATCAGCTTTAAACTTTAAATCTTGACAAATGTTATTGCTCCATTAATCCCCTATATGGAGGACTAGCGTCCCACATGAAGCGTATCTATGAGCTGTCAACTAGTCCGTCGTTTATTAAAACTAAAGAGCGATAAAGATGAGCAAATGCCAGGAAGTGTAGCAGTTGCATTGTTGGTGCATATAGCTATGGAGAACCACTTATAATGGTATGGGTGCTTCCAGTGATGCATCATTGGAGGAGGCTCAAGTAGGAAATTGGTATATGGTTGGTGCAGCTTAGGAAAAGGGGGAATAGATAGGAAAGACCTTTATGGAGATCTTGTGAAATGATAAAAGGGAACTTCTATTGTTAGAAAAAAATGATTTTTATAGGAACAAATGCTAAAGGGTGATTCTTGAAGCTGACCCAAATGGATGGAAGAAGGCTTGTTGGTTGTTGTCTGCTTTGGCAGAACACACTGAAATATGAGTTTCTTGATGCTATAACATCTGTACGGTTAATGGTACTTCATGCACTTCCAAACACTTCGTATCGTCAAAACTTGGTATCATTTTCCCATGTCATCATGTGACAATTCTAACAAAAGATGTCGAGTCATATGCTAGATGTATAGCCCAGATCTTGTTATGATCCGAGTTCAATGTAGCTGATACTACCATAGGCATATATGTTATAGCTGCTGTGCTTGCCTTATTGGAATTTGTTAGTTTGTCCTATTAGATTATTTTGGGGACTTTGATGCTTGCTATTTGGATATGTGCTTGAGGAAAACTGGTTATAATTGTTCTTACACCCAGTTGTAGTTCGTTAAGTGTCTAGATTTCATTTTTAAATTTAGGTGATGGTTGAAGTGATTTATTTGTGGACACATAACACCAGTAGTTTGACTTGCCAATATCTACGTTTCTAGTCTTATTTCAGAGTTATTAAATTTTATTCTGTTTTTTCTTTGCAGATATGATATGGAAGCTTTTTATTTTGATGAAGGTGTCAGAACTGCAAAGAGGCAGCAACTTGAATCAAAACTTTTGGAGGTATTATTAAATTCTAGAAATTCTTATGTCTGTACTGAGTGAATATCAACATGCAATCCAAGTCGATGTGCCATTAATGTTACTTATGCCATGCAACATAGTGGTATTGCACCAAGGTTGGAGGAACCGGTAACGGACCCCGTACCGGTTCTTCGGCGGGACGGCTTTGTGCGGTCTTGCGCCGTGCCGTGCCGTGCCGGGCTCGTACTGTCACGATTGAATAGACGGGGGAGAGGGAGAACGAGAGAGGAAAAGAGAGACAGAGAGAGTAGGGGGAGGGAGGGAGGGACGCCGGCGGAGCCCGCAAGGGGCCGTCATCGGCAATTGATTTGCCGACTTCACTTACGAATTGCGAATTTTTTTAAGCGGCCGACCTCTGTAGACCCTTATAGGGCTCAGCTGCTTAGGCGCCCCTTCTTCCCCAACGCTGGCCTCCTTGCGGGCTCTACCGGCCCTCCACCGGCGTCCTCTCCCTCTCCCTCCCTCCCTCCCCCGCTCGCTCTCTCTTTTCTTTTTCCGGCTCCGGCTCCGGCTCCGAAAATGCATCTTGTTTTTTGAGCTGGAACCGTACCGGTGGCTAAACCGTACTGGTGAGCCGCCGGTATGGTTCGAAACGGGTGGAACTGGTTGGTTCCGCCGACGTTGTACTGCACAAATATTCCACTGCCATATAAACATGTAATCCATGTTGCTTGCACTTTCCAAGAATTTGTATATATTCACCTATATAATTTCTATATGACTTTTCCCAAACTTTCTTTTCATATATGATTATTTTCTTTTCATGTTTGCCTACTTATATTGCTAATATGTAATATCTGTACTGTCTTTAAATCATGCATGGTTTGCCGAGTTTTTTAGCCCTATTTGGATAATTTAGATGATGGCTTGGCATATTTGTTAGAATCTTTAGCTCTAGATGAAGCATGGCTTGTGATATTCTATGTTGGAGAAGTCCTTGTCACAATTTTCTTGTATCTTCGATACAAATGATACCTTTAAATGTAGACTTGTTGAGTTGATATGTAGACTTGTTGAGTTGATATGTATTCTTGTTCTTCACGACAGCCACAACTTCCATGTTTGAGTATCAGCAGTTTGTAGATAATATTTTCAACAATTATTTTCATGCTTGCAGTAATATCAGTATTCCAATCTACAAAGACCTTGTGCCACTCTTGGATTATTGAAAATAATTGTTGTACATCAACTGTGGTGGGATATGACCAATTTCTTTGGGTTTGCCATGCCCAGTGGGAGCTTTGCCTGGTTGAGTCCGCATAGGGAGCACCATAGATTATCCTGAGAGATTTTAGCTTCTTACATCAAATTTATAATTTGGAAGAGATGCAGTTATATCCAAATTGTAGGCTGAAGAGTTGGTAGGCATCCATGTTTGTTCCTTGCTATGTTAAATTATGCTTGTGCATTCTCAAATTATGAAAGAGGTATCAGTGCTGGAAAATGGTAAGGGACTTGTTATATTTCGACAACTCACAAATTTGTTATGATCCTGCAATTCAGCTTGACAAGGCATTAAAGAGCACACCAAACTATGATTTTGTCAAATTGTAAGCTAGCCAAATGCTTGGACTCTTGAGATACTGAAATTTTTCTTCTAATTGGCTAGGCTAGATTTTTCCTGCATAAAAAAGGTTCACCAGTTGAGCCTTAGCTCATGCAGTGATATTGGATGCTGGAGCTGGGATGAGGGATCTTCTATTATGAAGTATAGAGTCTCATGTGCTCGGAGAGCCTAAGAAATGTTTGTACGACACATATAGATGTTCATGTCTGTTCTGCATGCAATGATGGTCCATGATGTGTTGAGTGGCAGCATATTTCCTTATTTGGAATGTTGTCCCTAAAGGTATATGCTTAAGTGCATGATTGCATTTCTGAAGCAGGAGCCATTGTGTATTTGCAAGCTTTCTGCAACTTAGGTTTTAGCACATTATAAATTGACTCAAGTACTCCAGTTCTTTGATGTTTTCTGGGCATATTATTCGATTCATTTTGAGTTTGTACAACTTATTTTGAGGCCAGTTGTTTCTGATGGATTGCATTTATTGTACTTTCTAGATGGTCTATCCTGCTTACCAATCTATGTTGGGGCATCTGCGGTCTAAAACTCTAGATGATTTTAAGGAGGCTTTTGCCAAGGCTCTGGAAAGAGGAGAAGGATTTGCTGTTGCAGTTCATACTTGTACTCAATCCTTCATGTCAAAATTTGAGAACGGCTGCAAAGGTAGCATTTTAAGGGAGTTCAATTATTTTATTTGTTTTCATGTTTTTCCCATTCTTTACAGGGTATATCTTATTATTGCCTTGTTATGTACTATTAGCTTTTATTCATCTGTGCAACTAGCTAATCATTTTTTTTTCTTTTCTTTTTTTCCCCTGCTGGTGTGGTTACCTGTTGGGATTGCAGATGCAGCTATTGAACAAGCACGATGGGACCCTTCGAAATTTCGGGAAAAGCTTCGGCGTGATATTGATGCACATGTTGCCTCAGTTTGTGCTGCAAAACTGTCTGAACTCAGTGCGCAGTATGAGGTATTCCTTTTCTTGATTGAATCCCAGCATTGGGGCATGCGAAATGCACAAGGGCGTACGAATTACTATTTCTATGCTCTATGGGTATAGTTTCCAGGAACATATATCTTAAGATACTAGTAGTTTTATTAAGTCTGCTTTCCAGTTTAGGATCATAGAGATCAAATTTTAAAGCTGTCATTTGATTTGAATGAATTAGTAGAAATGTAAAATAGCTGCCACTTTTATACACACCTATTATGTGTGCATGTCATCGACATCTTCAAAATTGTTGCAGGACCAATAACATGATAACAATCATTATTTTAGACCATAATGCCAACTGATTGCAGCGTATAAAATCCTTTCTTTTGCCTGCTTTTCTTGGATCAGTTCCATCATAACCACCCACTTTTTTTTTGAGCATGCACTATTATGTGTGCATGTCATCGACATCTTCAAAATTGTTGCAGGACCCTAACATGATAACAATCATTATTTTAGACGATAATGTCAACTGATTGCAGCGTATAAAATCCAGATTGTGGTTTTTCTTTCCTTCTTTTGCCTGTTTTTCTTGGATCAGTTCCATCATAGCCACCCACATTTTCTTTGAGCATGCACTATTGGCGAGCCACATAATACACCTGCAATTTCATGCATTTATTCTTCAAGGCAAGGAAAAACAAGAATATTAAAAATCTTACATCCCTGTTGGAGAGATTGAAAATAAAAATCTAAGGTGCTTGGTTTTGTAGTTAGGGCTGAAAACAGGTTGGATACTATGGAGTAGATAGCGCTTGAATGTGAGGTATGGAGGCAAACTACACATTATGGCCATGACCAGCTAAAGATCATTGCCATCTCATGAATTGGATTTGAAGCAAGGAAGCTACTTTCCTTTTAGTAGATTGTGAGTGGGATATCCGCTGTACAAGGGATCGAACTTAAGACCTCTTGGATTGATGTCTGCCACTCAGCCACCTTGATAGCATTGACATTTGGTATATAGTTATAGTTTATTATATCATTCAAAACTTATTCACCTTATAAAATATGACCATTACAAATATGTAATGGTATTTCATATTTTAATAATTAATTATTTTCTTGAAAATTCAATCCTCTTTCTTTTGGTTAAAAATAAAAAAAATGAATAACTTCATTTTATTCTTTATTATATTTTGAAAATATTTTTGTTTAAAATATTTAAAGGCATCAATAATTTCAACATATTGCTATATTCGTATATTTTTATAATATTTTTTTAAAAAAGATAATTCATGTTTCTTTTTATTCATGCTGCAATTTAAATATAGAAAACTTTTAATACTTTGTGTTATATATTTTATTTAAATAGTTTTGGTTTTCAGTATATTTTTAATTCGAATCAGGTTGATTTAGTGGTCCAAATCCTTGGTCAAATTGGTCTTTATGCAAGTCTAATAATTACATCTTAGACTATTACTTGGCTATGGTGCATCACTTAGCAAGTTTGATAGTAGATTTTTGACCCAACCTTCATAATTATATCATTTATTTAGTTTTCATACTTGACATCTGATTTGCATCTAAATAATATCTGACTTATATTTGTATCAGATGAGAAAATATGGATCTAACTAATATTTGACTTGTATCCATTTTTTTTTAAAACAAATATGGATATGCTTATATTGTGTCTAATTTTGGTATCCTTTTAATTTCCATATTTATGTCCATATTCGTTGAAAAATATGGATACAAATATGAATATACTAGTATCCGATCTGTGTCCTATCCATTTTCAGCTCTATTTGTAGTCTACACCCTCTTATATTGTGTTTTGTACTCGATCCCTCTTGCATAACCATCAGACAACTAAACTTCCTATGTTCTCACTTTTTTCTTCTAAATCATGGCCATTCCCTCAATAATTTTTCTTCCTTTTTAATTCAGGGTCATCCATCTGTTGTTTCTTTCTCATTGGATTCTAGTAAAAATTAGCAAGGTACGTTGTACCGTCCTGAATCGGATGGTATAGGGTATACCATACAGATTCGATACTGGTACTTACCAACTTTGAAAATTAGTGAAGAGACAGAAGCATTAGTGGGGGACGATCAAGATAGATTCTAGCTCGAATCATGCTAGTTTATATGTTGTAGAATGGTGAGATAGGATTAGATCAAAAGGGAACGAAAAAGAAAGAGGAGAAAGGCAGGGCATGATTGCAGTTGGAGTTGTAGGAAAGCAAAGTGGCTGACGGAAGATCATAAAAATTAGATAGGGAAAATAGGTGTGCTATTCCTAAAATTTACCAAAATGTACCCTCTTCAGAAGATGCTTTTAACAGCTTAACTATAAAAAAGCTAGTGGCATTTATGTGTAAATTTTGATCAAAAGTAAAAAGGTACTTGGGAAAAAAATGTCAATACCTTTGGATTTTAGATGGCCATCATCTCACAGAATGTAATTATAGGTGCTGTCATTAATTAATAAGGAACTGATACACTTGCAGGGGCAACTGAATAAAGCTCTTGCAGAACCTGTGGAAGCTCTCCTTGATGCATTTAGTGATGATACCTGGCCAGAAATAAGAAAACTTCTCCAGCGCGAAACTAAATCAGCTATCTCTGGTTTTTCTTCTGCCCTCTCAGCATTTGATATTGACCAGGCAACTACAGATAAATTGATTGCAAAACTACAGGAGTATGCTAGAAATGTTGTTGAATCTAAGGCTAAAGAAGAAGCTGGAAGGGTTTTGATTCGTATGAAGGACAGGTATCATGCTCTTGCCCCTTTTCTTTTTCCTTTTAGACTGTAATATCCTTTGTTTTCAGACTTGGATTAACTTTGTAGCTTTTAACAGGTTTACGACATTGTTCAGCCATGACTCTGACTCAATGCCAAGAGTTTGGACAGGAAAGGAAGACATTAGAGCAATTACAAAAGCTGCTCGTTCTGCAGTATGTCATGGATAGTAACTCTGTTATAAGCTTATGTTATTATTTTGACACTGCAAATTGAATTTGTAATATGAATATTTAACGGAAAAAAGTTAGTTTTTTGCAGTCCCTGAAGTTGCTCTCGGTAATGGCTGCAATTCGTTTGGATGATGAGTCTGATAACATTGAGAATATTCTCTCACTTGCTCTGGTGGATACTGCTAAGCGTAGCAGTGCAAATAGAAGCATCCAATCATCTGATCCACTAGCCTCAAGCTCATGGGAAGAGGTGATCAATTTTCTGGACACCTGTTTTAATATCTTCAAAACATATATTTGCTCAAGAATCATGTCTTTGTCAGTTAAACTCACTTAGTGTTGGATATCAGATTCCACCAATTGCATTTGGCAATGTCTTATTTTTTGGTAACCCAGTTTGCATTTCTTTTAGTTTTCTTTTCAATTTTGATAACTGTTATAAGCTTTACTTCAGGTTCCTAAAGCTTTTCTTGTACTACCCATGGATGTCATTTTTACATTTGTAACTGCGACCTTCTATTCTATAAGCTATTATCTTATGGTATTGTGATCAAGTCAGTGTTCGTTTGGTGGTCAATTGGCCCCCTTGTTGTGGTAAAGATGGGAGTCTAATCTCAGTTTTCTGGTTATCGGTAACCTGCCTTCACTGTTCAACAGCACATAATTCTTGTGGTTTTGCATAAATGAGCATAAAATCTATAACCTAATTATAGTGTATTGACTGCCTTTGCAACACCAAGAATCTTATATATGTATGTGTATATAGGTATATATATGTATGTATGTATGTATACATCTGTATGTGTACATGGATAGATAAATAGTGTATTGACTGTCTTTGCGACACCAAGAATCTTATACATGTATGTATCTGTACGTGTACATACATACATATATGCATGCATGCATGCACAAATAGATAGATAGATAAACTTTGCTCCTCTTGAGATGGGAGGGTATCTACTCCTCTCGAGTCCAACGTAATAATGAGATAGGTGAACAACAAAAAATTCGAGATAGAGGTATCTATCTCCACAAAATTCGAAATGAGAGGATGTCTACTTCTTTTGAGTCCATAGAAAGATAGAAAGATGAACTTTGCTCCTCTCGAGATGACAGGGTATTTACTCCTCTCGAGTCCAAAATCAACAATGAGATGGATGAACCCAAAATTGTTCAACAACACAGAATTCTTGTGGTATTGGTGCATGCATGCATGAATTACTACATGCATGCATAGATGAACTTTGCTCCTCTTGAGTGAGAGGGTATCTACCAAGGTCCGCCGAAACAGTATCGGGACTTGTATCAGTCGGATGGCGGGTTGGTATGGTTTCGGTTTGGTATCGTATTGACACACGGTACGCTTAGGTGTGGCTAATTTTTTTTATTTGAGTTTTTCAAGTTAATTGGTAATCAGTCTTTTGTAGCATTTTCAATAATTTTAAGTCTAATTAATGTTATTTATACTTTTGGATATTTTTTTGAAGTTTTTTGATGTTTTTATGATCTCAGTTTAATCTAAATGATGACTCTTGTTTTAAAGTGATACAAAATATAAAATGATTAGTGAGATGTTGCATGCTATAAGAAGCAACATGAAATATTCTAAAATCAACTAGTGAGGTGAAAAATATAAAATAATAGAATCAATTACATATATTTAAAGTATAACATGCATACCAATATTTAAAATTTCGTCGAGTGGCGATGCCTCTTGTAGACATTCGGATCATTAGCATAGTCAGAAGATACATCAGCCTATCCCTTTAACAAAGCAACGTAGTCTTGTATGTTTATCCCATAAGGAATGCGCTCTGGGTTATAAGCACTCTTGAATCTCTCGCTGAAGTTCTGGCTTTGAGAAATATCATCTGGCTGATAAAACGACTGTGAAGGGGCATATTTGAATAAACCGAAAAGAAAATTGGATCTGTAAGATCCTCTGGATTGAGTAGGATAGTAATTACTGGAAAATGCCTCAGACGCACCATATCCGTATTTGTATGAGTCATATGCTGTCGTGGCTGCGGGTAATAAGATCCAGTGTACGACTTGGAACTTGATACGTCTATGGATTCTACTCCACGTGCGAGGTCCTTATCCTGTGTAGCATACGTAAATTAGGACTTACCAGTGAATCAAAGACCACCCTGCGGCTATCTCATAAACAATAGTCTCATGTCTTTCACTCCCTCTCTGACCAGTAGATCCGTGACTACTAAAATTGCTGCTCCTGATCTCTGAATCTGAGTGAATTAACTCCACTCTCTATTGGGGCTACAACTGCTTTTTATTTTTCTTTTTTTTGGTGCGCTGAGCAGTTGCCTGCTTACCTTTTTTGCCACTCTCTGCCTGCTTACCTTTTGTGCTGCTCGTTGCCTGATTATCCTTTGTGCCACTTGTTGTCCGCTTACTCTTCGTGCTACTCTTGGCATGTTTATCCTTCGTGCCCTTTTTTCTGGCTATATTAGGAGGATGCATGTCGCCTTTCTGTCTGAGTCAACTGGGTAGCGTAGTGGTCTCGTTTATGCATCTCTCGATCATATCTTTGAGAGGATGTCTTGAACAAAGAGTCATGTGGTGATCGACTCTCCAATGACTCTTATAGCTGTGGCTGATTAGCTGGAAGGGTGCATGGAATATTGCTTTCTGCCTATTGTCCTGTATCGAATTCTAGCCTCATTGGCTACAAAATTGGCCGATCATGGAGGCGATCCTTGCTCATTTATTTTCAACTCTTGCTGCTGGCCCACAAGTCATCCGATCATAGAATTATCCACATCATCAATGAAAGCATAATAGATCGGATCTGTGTACTTTAGTTTCACTTCTCCTGAATACACTTCATCCTCAATCTCAGATTGTAATGAACATATATAAGGTTGCTGAGACGCTTCTGTGTCAAACGATTCCTCTACTGACTGTGGATGAGGGCGATGGAGAACCAGTTGCACTTAGCTATTCGAGGAGACCGTCTGGGAGAGGATCCGGATAGCTAGCTATTTAAGATTTTTCGCGGACAAACCAAAATGAATCCACTATTCAGTTACAAAAATATTGAAATTTTTTTTATAGAAGATAGTATCATATTAATAACCATCTAACGCCAGGTAAATGCCGTCTTGATGTGTAATATATATGGATTCATACTTTTCTTACTTACGACAGTTGTCGAGACTTTAAAGCTGTTAGTGCCCTCTCTAATATATTTTGTTCTAATATGTTAATAATTGAATGTATCAGTTAACTTATACGTTACTTAAGTTAACTTATTTCTTCTAGACGTAGGGTCGCAACTTCTGGATCAGGCTTCATCTTGTAGATCACATTACGCAGAGCGGCCAAAAGTTTGTCATTCATATCGAATCTAGCTACGGTATACTGAAATCTCGGATTTATGTAGTATGCTGCAGATAGAGTTCGTTATTATCTTAGTAAAATTGTACAGGTACATGTGCAATCTAATTTTTAATATTTTTGCTTACCTGCTAGATGCAAGTTCCTACCCAGCTGGTAGTCCCACTGTCGCTTAATTTTTTTTCATATCCTTTTTCAACATTGTGTCAACCCTCTGCTGGTTCGAATTCTTGCTAGGAAAGACATGGATCTAAATCATGGATAGTGGCTTTTGGTGGAATCTCCCTGGATGATTCTTTTTGCTACCAAAAAGTCTAGCATAAATGCGGTCACCTCCTCTGCTGACGGCCTCCTTGACTGAGGTCCTTCTAAACTTTAGATCTGCCTTGCTGGTTGCAAAATCGGAGCCAGACTTGTAATATGAGGGCCCAAATCGAGCCCTATGCGAGGCCACCTCATCCTGCTGCCACTAATCATTTAGGCTTGCCTACATGTCAGCTTGGATCTGTGTCTTGTTATTTGGAGCGGGTGCCTTCTCTGTCTTCCTAGAGTGATAGGAAGGTGGCTTTGTCACTCAACAATCTACCTACGCCTTTTTGGCAGTTCTCTCCTTAGTTCTTTGAAATAAGTGAAGTGATTCTTCATCAGCTGTCGAACCTCCTGTGGGCATTTTCGACCCATAAATACGTCGGGGTAATGACTAGCTAAGTGCTGCTGCAGTTTGGTTATTCCTTCTTTTTTGAATTCTGTGTTGCACCAGTTGTCCATGATCCCAACCAATGTCACGCTCTAGCTCTTTTTTGTTTGATGGTTCCATTCCTACAGGTTTATCAATTACATCAGTTTAATAATTATTTAAAAATAGCAAAATTTCGTTACAATGAAGATTTTTTTACCTCAGAAAATGCATTTGATTTATCTAATAATAATACCAAATATTCATATATTTTTGTTTCTTTGTATGTTTTTAATAATTTTTTAAATTAAAAAAATATTTAAATATCATAAATTTAGATAATATATTTTTACTTTTTTGTGCTAAGGTGGGTGGATCATACGTGACGAGTACGGATACATCCAATAAAATCGAAAAACAAAATACTATGGAGCGCCAGGGGCAACTCCTCATCTTTAGCCTACAGGGTACTACCATAGTGACTTGCTACATAAGTAGCCACCCAGTCCGCAGCCCCATTAGCTTCAAATATATTACTTTAGATAATACTTTTGAAATATGTATTACATACTTTTAAAAAATTAATTTCAGCTCAGATCCATGTAGAAATCAATAATAGATGCTACATATATTTTTTAGGCTCGTGGGCATACGTCAAAGACTGCTTATTTCTCAATTTTTTTTAAATTTAGGCATAGGCCATGGTGCGCATGATCGCATCAAAATTCGAATAAATGGACACCAAATTTTGCTAGAGAGTAGCTTGCATGATCCTAAATACACTCCTAATTTTACAATTTTTTAAAATTTTATTTTGTTTTATATTTTTTATTTTTTAATCCAAAAATATATTTTTAATTTTTAAAAATTATATATAATTCAAAAATTAAAAATATTTATATCATCATGTAGATCATCTATAGATCTATAACATTTCGTAAAATCAAAAATTTTGGCATGATCTCTTTTTATTTTGCGAATTTCGAGCTTTTTTTTTGACCCTCCAAAAATAGAGGGAACGAGATAGGAGAGAGAGCATACCATTTTAGGCTTGGTTCTTCTTTCAATCGTGCTGAATCGGTATGATTTTTGCCGGAGGGGAAGGGAGAGAAGTTTATAGAAAGAATTGACGTTGGGAAGGCCCGAGACAAAACATTCTCTTATGACAAAACAAAGAAAGGAGAGGGCCAGTTCCGATTGGGCCTGACTCGATGCGAACCGTCCGGTTCGCACCGAGTTCAACCGGAACTGGTCGGTTTCGGCTAGTTTATGATTGGTTCTGGTTGGTTTGGGACCAGTCCCGATTTTAAAAGCCGAACCGACTCGGTTTTCCACTAGGCCGGTTCGGTACGAGCTGAGCCGGGCGGTTTGGTCCGGTTTGGCCGACCTTAGTATCTACTCCTTTTAAATCCAAAATCAATGATAAGATATCATTGTTATTTATGATAGATAGTTGAATACAAAATTTGTTACCTGCCTCCATCATTCAACAACACAAAATTTTTTGGTTTTGAGTGAATTATCCCAAAATCTAGCTAATAGTTTATTGACTGTCTTTGCAACCTACATACAGACCTATATAAACTTTGCTCTTCTTGCGATGAGAGGGTATCTTCTCCTCTTGAGTCCAAAATCAATAATGAGATATCACTATTGATCATGATCTGTATCATAAAGAATGTTTAAAAGCCAAAAATCATGTATTCTAGTAATTTCTAACTTATACATCTAGTGGGTGCAAAAATAAATGGTTAAAACTATGTAAGAATTGGGTGGCAATCAGGTTGGGTTGGATGGGATACGGTTCTGGGTCAGATACCGGATAGATAAAAAAATCTGTCAATCTGATCCTGACTTATTAAATGGGTTGAAAATCCAAACTCGAACTTAAACTATTTTATTAAACATGTAATCTAACCCAATATACAATAGGTTAAAACAATTTAAACGGGTTAAATAGTTACGCATTGCCACTAGGGCTGGAAGTGGATCTGAACCGGTGGGAGGCCCATCAGGCCGGGCCAACTTCGGGTCGGGCTATGGGCTAGGTCTAAGAGAGTTCGGATTGGGTTTGGGCTTAAATATGGAGACCATATACTTTTTGGGCCAAGCTTGGGTATATCCTTGGCCCAAGCCCAAGCCCGGACAAGACTTGAAATGGAGCTTGAACTCAAGCCCAAAGCTAGCCTGAATTAATTTCCAAAATAGTCCATGTCCTGGAATCATCTTTAGTTGTGATCACTAATCTTCTATCTCCCTTGAAGGCTCAATTGCTAGTCTCCCATCTCCCTCGGATGCAATGTCCCTAAGATAGTCATCCATGATGGAGGATGAGGAGCTGCAATCACTATGTAGATTCTTCGCTGCGAGGGCATAGCAGATCAGCCTTGTGGCTTTTGAGCTAAGACTTGAGGGGGGAGCAATGGTGGAGTGTCGGGGCTCGTTGAAGGACTCCATAGTACTTTTGTGGCTACGGGAGGCTAGCCACTGCGACGATGGTTGCCATTGCTGAGGGGAGGGGTTCTAGGGAAGGCAGCGATGGTGGTAAGGAGAAGAGATTGGGTGGACCGCGGCTAGAGGGGAGGGCATGGTGTGTGGAAATTGGTCTTGGCTTTGTAGCCATGGAGGCTAATGGCAGCAATGTTGTAGGCACCAACAGCCTCCTCGGTGGAGTTGAAGGTGCTGAGCCAGATGCATGTTTTCATCACAAGTTCACGGATCTCCAATACGAACCACCCCCATGGCCTCTCTTGACACAACAAAATGGACCTCCGGGCCCAAACATTTGATTCAAGTCAGTGCGATTGGGTTTTGGGTTGGGCCCGAGCCTAGGATCGCGTTGGGCTTGGGCCTCATGTTTTCTAAAATTTTCGGACCAAAGTCGAAGCCCAAGAAAATTTTTCAGGCTAGGCTTGGGTGGAGGCGTGGCTCGGCCTGTTTCTAGCCCTAATTACCACCTCTAATGCAAGACCATGTTAGCTATGAGCTAAACATTAAAATTTATTGATTTTGAATTTGTATATGTTTTAACATGTGTAGATCATGACCACTAAGATAAATTCTCAATTTAAATGTTTTATCATGTATTATCGCACACTAGCACAACGAAAACCGTCTATTTTTCTGTTCACATGATGCATAAGTTAGAGACTATCAAAATATATGATATTCTGTTTCTCGGTATTCTTAACAGTATGTATCATAATCAATAGTGTGGACTTTCAATTTGGATGACTTATTATTGGTTTTGGTCTCAAGAGAAGGAGATACCATCCTTTCTTGAGAGGAGTGCCCCTGCCCCCAACAACATATCCCAACATCCACACATATATGGATGCAATATTTAGCCCAAAAATTCCAGCTACTGCACTAACTGTATATTCTGAGATTAGTCATAACTATGCATTACTATATTACTAGTTTGCACTTAATGATCTTGCTTGTGTATGCATTGAGAATTGCAATAATTATGGTCATCTTTCTTCAACCATGCAAATTCTACCTTGTATTTTTCCTTTTGAAAGCAAAAAATTCGTCATTGTTCTGGCATATTCCATTTTGTCTGAGGTTGCTACTCTCTTAATTTTGATTTGGTAGTTTAGGTTGCTACTCTCTTAATTTTGATTTGGTAGTTTAGGTTGATGTGTTTTATTTTTTCACCAGGTTCCACCAACAAAAACTTTGATTACACCAGTCCAATGCAAGTCTTTGTGGAGGCAATTCAACACAGAAACCGAGTATACTGTAACTCAGGCCATTGCTGCTCAGGTATGTTCTCAAGCTTATCTTTTTGACATAGTTTATGTCGTTTATCCTATCTATTCAAATTATGGATGCCATTTGTTAAAAAAATTATATGAGTTTCTGGAGGTTTTGATATTTTCTACTGTTATGGTTATATGGTGATAACTCGGTGGTATTGTGATAAAAAATTCATTGATGTATCGAATGCTGATATGAGGTGTCTTCTGGGAGTCAGATTCAAAAATATTGTACCTTCTTTTTTATTAAAAAAAACATTCAATTTATGCTGTCAAAGTTTGTTTTTAAGAATATGCAGAAGAGATTTATGGCGAGGTGATAAAATGTATGATGCCTTTCAGTTTGAACTGAAGAATTTTGCCTGGACTGGAAGTATCTTATTGATCTGAATGTTGATTGGTTTTAGCTCATGTAGTGTCTGCCACTTGCTTTGGCTTTCATTATTCTCAGTA
This sequence comes from Phoenix roebelenii, assembly GCA_025769935.1. Taxonomy (NCBI): domain Eukaryota; kingdom Viridiplantae; phylum Streptophyta; class Magnoliopsida; order Arecales; family Arecaceae; genus Phoenix; species Phoenix roebelenii. Next base: position 806,677 of record JAOXJJ010000725.1, on the reverse strand, counting down.
TTGGCTGGCTCTGATTCAATCTATTGTATATCTTCATGAGTTTACAAATGAACAGATAACTCTTGCTTGGTGACGTAGAAGGGTTCTATTAGCCATAATTTGTTATAAAACTACATTATATTGCAATTTTAAAATGAATAATGTCCTCTACTTGTGAATGGATCCATTCTTTTATAGGTGGTTTATCGCATTTTATTGTCTTCCCAACCATTTCTTTTCTATGGTTGCATCTAATTATCGAAACAGTTGCATCTCTAGTGCTTTCCTTGTGATGGATCAATGCCATACTTATACAGCACAAATATAAAACAAGTAATTGGTAGAAAAGCGGACTTGCATGCATACATGCGCGCAAACAGATGTCCTTGCTATAACTTGTGCATTTTACCTGACCTAAGATATAAGAAGATATTATGGTGTTGCTATAGGATTGCTATTCTGTGATGTTAGATCATCAATTTCAGAAACTTTAGACATTGAGGAACCTGGCTCTTTCTGGACCTCATCAACTGCCAACCCCCTGTAAACATGAGCAATAGGATACTGGAGATGGTGCCTTCTGCTATCTGGTTTAAAGCCAAAGCTGCCAATCTAA
>JAOXJJ010000725.1:777113-806056 GCA_025769935.1 Phoenix roebelenii | reverse complement strand
GGGGGGGGGGGGGGGGGGGGGGGGGGGGGGGGGGGGGGGGGGGGTAGTTGGCAGGCAGTGTGTACTGTATGTTTGTTAGATCATCAAAAAGAATTTTAAGGACTTGGAGATTGAGGAACCTGGTGTCTGCTGGGCCTCATCAGAAACTGCCAGATCACTGCAATCAAGGAATTAGTCGTTGGAGTTGGTGATCTACCTATCTGATTTTTCAAACATGAAACTCTACAGGATAACAAAATCTTTGGCTGTCTCATGGCCAACATCATGAAGCTGTCCTTACATGACAACCTCATGAAGAGGGCTTGGTGTTTGGCTGTTTGAAATTACTATATATTGTGCAATTGAGAGCAAAGCCATCGCCTACCTATCATTACAGTATGGAGGATTGATATTACACCTTTTGTGTAGATTTTCTCCCTTTTTTTGGATAAGGTAGGGAAATTCGTAAACATTTTGATGAGTGGGGAAGTGCTCTGAAATTTTAGTAGGGTCTTGTTCGAACGTCTAAAGCACAAAGCAGCGAACCTTTTTATCTTTTGTTGCTGGTGGTCCATTTGGGAGCAAATGGGCAAGTGTAAAATGCCTTGGTAGGATCAAATTGCCGAGTTCTAGACTTTATCATGGTGTTCTATGGTGGAGCTGATGGGGACTCGTTTATTCTGGTCTTTGGGGTTTCTTTTGGCTTGTTTATGTGTTTCTGCTCTATAGCTTCATACTCATTTACCACGTTGGCATGGCATGCGCAGTCTTTAGTTTTTGTTATTTTGTTGTATTTTTTTCAAAAAAAAAGAAGGATGCAAGAGATGGTAGCATTAACAAAGAGAAGGTTTCTGCAGTTTATTCTCTTTTGGAAATAGCAGGAAGCGATTGATTTTACTACTTCTGAGCAATATAGTCTTGAGGTCTCCGCAGCTATCATTCTCACATTGTAGATTGTACACCTTTACACATAAATACATGTGTAAATAATAATTGGTAGATTTCGTTCTTGAAAGAAAATTATAACGTTTCTTCCATGCATGCCTTGCATAATGGTAGCATTTGTTAAAAATATATGTCACGTGCAAACTTTATATGGAACTTGTTTGTTAATACCTTATTTCAGGAAGCCAACAAGCGTAATAACAACTGGTTGCCCCCTCCATGGGCAATTGTTGCCATTCTTGTTTTGGGATTCAATGAATTTATGACACTTTTAAGGTAATTTACTTGAATTTATGAGTTGAATATATCTGACAAAACTCCGCCTCTTCCTGGCTTGAATTAAATCTTTTGCTGTTTCCTTTTCAGAAATCCTCTTTACCTTGCTGTCATATTCATTGCTTTTCTAGTGGGCAAGGCCTTCTGGGTCCAGCTAGATATCTCGCATGAATTCCAAAACGGCGCTGTGAGTGTTAGAATAACAGTCTAATTGCATTCTTTTTTATGGCCGAGCTGAAAATACCTTTTTAGTTCTGATTTTGAGTATTTGCCTATATACGTTCCTTTGCAGCTTCCTGGTCTCCTCTCCTTGTCCACGAAGTTTCTCCCGACAGTAATGAACATACTAAAGAGGCTAGCAGATGAGGGTCAAAGGCCGGGAGCTCCAGAACCCCAGCGGAACCCGGAACTTGCTTCAAAAAGCTTCAGGAATGGCATATATGACAATTCAGCATCTGATGCGTCTTCAAATGTAACCTCATCAGGGAGCGGGGTGGAGTACTCAAGTGAAGGATAGACTTTAGACTACCTCATTTGTTGTGTTTGGCTGTGGTTTTTTAACATGTAAGCCAATTGCAAGTCTCCTGTTTTGCTGAGATGCCCTTTCGCTAGGTTAAGGTGGGAGCTACGGAATGTATCTAGATTATGTAGTTGAGTATATGACACTTGGTTGTATGAGAGAAAATTGGATGTTAGTTTTCACCTTTTTTTTTAATTTATAGGGTTTTTATGAGGGGTTATATTTAGTGAAAAAATGACCCGATAACGAATAATTTCATCTTACTTTGCATCATTTTTTTTGTTTTTCGTGTGTACCTCGTCGATAGATGTATAAAGCTCATTTGTTTTCTGTAAGTGTTTGTGTTCTGACATCTCAGTTTGAAGTAGCCTCCATTAAGATCCAAGGGTCTCTCTTGTGCATGAAAAATGTTCGGCAAGATCGCATATACATGCATTTGTTGGATTAGTCGATACATTTGTTTCTGATACCGCTCTGTGCTTGAAAGGTAGATAGCTGAGATTACATTCCTGAGGTGTTTGACTGTCACAGGCAAGTTACTGGTCTCGTGGATGTTCTTGGATATCCATGTCCTGCAGAATACGAGGCCAGAATGCGATGAAACTCAAGGGGATGAGGAGGACATCAGCACATTGTTGGAATCAGGAAGAATCGAGGACCCTGTCTTGGCAGGTTTTAGCTTGATTTATAAAGGGTTTGGCTTGGTATGAGTGACGTACTCTATTGTGGTCTGATGGGTCGTGCACGGTTTGGCATGGTTTAGGCCAATTGTATCCGGTTGGCTGTTGCCAGCCCTAGTTACTGGTCTCGTGAGTCTTCCAGCAGAGTTCCTTGCAATTAAACTGAAAAATAATAAAATTAAACAGAAATAATAAAAGTAAGACATGTAAGAAAACATGATTTATGATTTATCTATGAATCATTCACTACTGGCGGACTTCTTGTCTTTTAGCTGCAAGCTTACTGAGATTCATCATGATATTGTTGTCTTTTGGTCCGATTGGAGGTCAAAATACATTACAAGGTGATGAGAATTAGTTCCGAGTTCGTTCGTGATTATCACTTTCTGGTCAATTTGATTGGAGCACAATTTCAGAGTTTCTAGGGGAACAAAAAACCAGCCAGAATGCACAAAAAAACAGCAACCTGTTTCTCCTCCAAGGCAGAACTCAATGGACCTCTGATAAGAAACAAAGTTTTTGGACCAATTTTCTCTACTCTTCATATTTGATATTTATCTTTTGTTTTTTAGGTTTTTCATGTTCTCCGTCTGGCCTTTGTCGCTTACTTCCGCACCATTAGAGCTGACCAGGAGAGTTCCAGAAACAGCAGGATGGAATATAACATCCGCCCTTCTGTTATTCAAAATTTTCGAGTCTCCTTTCTGGTGAGAGCACAAGAACGACAGACCTTGTACGGAGATGCACCAATTACCGGTGCACCGAACCAACCAATCATGGTTAAAGATGTTTCAAGGAAGAGGAAGAATAACTTTAACCAAATGTTTTTAAGTCCTCTACCCCTCATTTTTCTCCCCATTTTACCACCTTTTACCGTTCTTAATTGTTACCTTTTCTTGTCCATATAATTCAAAAGATGCATTTAACTACTTACTTTTTTTTTGCAACCAAACAATAGTCCTGTCATTTCTCCAAAAAGATGCGGTCAAGTGAGTTATAGCCAAACATCACTTCATCCGGTTTCACGGTTCCGTGGTTGAGTAGTGACACCTCCTTGGCCATCCAGGAATCGAATGCACCTAGATATAAAGCAGATAGATAGTTGGAAGAGAGGGAAATGGTAGGACCGGAGAGAATTGAGTGATGTAGAGACGTATGGTAGGATGGCAATTGCAGAACAACAGTTGAGACGAATTTGAGAGCTTATTACCTGAAAACAATTGAGAGCTGTTGAGGCAGCTCTAATAGCAGACAAAGGGCAGTTCAGTGGACTCCAGAGAAATCAGGCATCTGGCAATTTGTGGGGTACAAGGCATCTACTACAGCAAATGAACCTCGTAGTCATCCACTCCCAAGATGCCTTAAGGTTCACGAGCAAATCGCATGCTGCAATCCAATGTCAAATGACTTGAACATACTACCCAAAGAGAAAAGTTAAAAGACCAAGGGTATAAACAAAAATGACGTATGCCAGAGAAAGAGGGTAAGTAAAATCCAATGGTCGAGCAAAGACAACAGTGACCAAACATATCACCATGTAAATCTTCACTCAATCTAGCAACGACGGTGCAATCAACTGTATTGGTGAAAGACCGAACGAGAAGACTAGTCTGGCATGATTTCCATTTGAAGATATATAGTTGCTTACTGAATTGGTGTAGTCCAAGCAAAAAGTTACAACATATGAAACAGAAATGAAAACAGCAACCAGTTCCAAGAAAACAGGAATATGAAGATACAAACAAGTCCTAGCATGCTATCCTGATTCCTACAATTAAAATAATTAACTCCTGAAATTGCTCCAAAGCCCTCCAGCAGGCACTGAGATAACTTTCTTCCTTCATCTTTCATTCTTCCCCCATCTTCACTTTTTCAACCAATCATCCCTCAGCTCAATGAACCAGCCTTTTATGTTGAAATGCCATTTGGAACCTGATAAAAACTCACCAGCTCACCCTATCATCAGTCTATCTTTACAGAGGAGTATATCTTGCGGACAAACCAGAAGCAAGAATAGAAGCCGATGGTCCCCGTCAATACAAAGAATGCATAAGATACGATCAACATGTAGCCAAAGTACAGGACCCCAGAAACCACCTTTGTAATCTCAAGCTTAGTGAAGAAATAGAATGCTGAATATAAGAAAAGGTACAATGCAGAAGAACCTGCAGTCAGATATGCTCTCCACCACCAGTGGTAATCCTCACTGCAAAGCTGGAAGTAACAGAGCACAATGGTAATTTCCGCACACGTTATAACGAGGATTACAAAGACTATAAAGAGGAAGCCAAATATGTAGTAGAATTGGTTCAACCATATTGAGGTCAAGATGAAGAAGAGCTCAATGAAGACAGCACCAAATGGAAGAATACCCCCGATCAATATAGAAAATGCTGGCTGCATGTACCAAGCCTGCTCAGGTATCTGTCTTGGGATCTTGTTGGTCTTTACAGGGTCCTCGATCGCTGGCTTCTTGAAACCTAGGTAACTACCAACAAAGACTAGTGGTACTGATATGCCAAACCATAGGAAAACCAGCGCAAACATGGTCCCAAAGGGAACGGCACCAGAAGACTTTTCACCCCAGATCAATGCATTCAGCACAAAGGAGATGGTGAAAACAATACCTGGAAACATGAAAGCCGTTTTCAAAGTAATCTTCTTCCACTCTGTACCTTTGAACATCTTATAGAGACGAGATGAGGAATATCCAGCAAATAGGCCCATGAAGACCCACAAAAGGACCATGGCAGTCATCAAACCCCCACGGTTGGAAGGAGAAAGAAATCCTAGTAATGCAATTATCATGGTGACCAGGGTCATCCCAAAGAACTGAACCCCTGTCCCCACATACACACAGAGCAAACCAGAGTTGATTGGCGGCCGGAACACATCACCATGGAGTAATTTCCATCCAGTTTCTTCTTGGGCTTCATCCTGAGTCTCCAATTGATTGTAGTTTGCTATATCTCTGTACAAGGTTCTCATCATAATCATTGCCACCATGCCGGACAAGAAGAGAACAATCATTAAGGAATTAATAATAGAAAACCAGTGGATCTGATCATCATTCATGAGGAGGTAAGTGTCCCAACGAGATGCCCATTTGATATTACTAGTCTGAAGAGGCAAAGCCATGGAAGTTAGCACCGCATCTCGTCAAAGAAAGTAAGTTTGAAGAAGCGAGTAAATACCTGGAAGATAACATCATAAGTGAATACAACAAATGTATCATCAGCAACTTCCTGTGGACTCTGGGCACTTGGAGTTAATTTGGTGCTTGGGTTGCATGTCAATAATCTAGGGTTCTTATCATCCCACTCGTTGTACTCATGGCGTACACTGTTTGAAAGAGCAAATGACATATCGGTTCAATGCATGCATGCAAAAGCATGAATTAAGATTAGGTTCATCATAGTCCACTAATAATAGCAATCTGGTACTTTGCATAACAGCTACTAAAAGTATAAGAGATACTAGTGCAAAGCTCATCAAGCAGATCTGAATTGAACAAAAGAGAGAATTTTTTTTCACATGGAATTAGTCCAAGCTATTCTTTTTCCAACAATTCCATTACAATGATTATTATTTTTTTTATTACTATTAACCTCCTCAAACTACTCTTAGCATATCTTATGGAAGCACCATAACTCGTGAAAGAATCCACAATACAATTTTGTAACAGATAACCTCGAATATTAATTAAGCATCAAGCAGATGCTAACCACAAAACAAAGAAATGGTTCAAATGGCATCCAAACACTGTGACCCCTAATCTAGCACATCAGACACTTTATTAAGAAACTCCTAATATTCAAAAAGACAACTTTCCATACATTAAGCTGAAGCCAGAACTAAAGCAATCCCCTAAAGCGCATATAGAAAGTTACAATATCTGGTCATTTTTTTAGTATAATAAGAACCCCAAAGCACCTATTGGCGGTGGTACAAGTAGGAAAAGGCCATGTCACAACAATACTGACTGATATGACTCCAATCCTATGGGTTGCATGAGCAGAGCCAATCCTTGATAGTTGAAACCATAAGGATGGCTAAACACCAAATGTTTTCTACCAAGCAATTCTGAAGGTTATATTAAAAACTTGTATGTTGTTGCAAAGATAGAAAATGATAATTGGGTTACCCATTCTTTTAGGAACATCAGTTACCAGCTTTGTGGAGAACTGGGTGGCAAGGGCAATAGTCTGATCCATCTGTCTTCTATCAACATGGAACAAAACCCTGTCCTTACCATCACACTACTGCATCCATGATACTACCTTCTAGTTCTTACTGTCTTTATCTTTCAGAATTATAGCTGCCATAGGCATCATATCCTACCTACATAGAGTACCTAATTCATTAATTTTATCAAACAACATGGCACAACTAATGCACAAAATGCAGCACTCATCAGCCCCTATCACCTGCCTGCCGCGCACAAACACACACCTTTTTTTTTTAAAAAAAAGGAACCATCATGGGCTTCAATGACCTCAAACATTATGGAGTTCATGAGGTTGCAAAAGCAGATAAGAGAAGTCACCTTAGTAATAACTAGTGTTATCGCGCTCTATTGAGGCTCAACACAAGGACTTGTAATAAAGGTGTTCCCAAGTTTGAGTTTCATTGTATGAATAGTTCGCATATGGAAGATAAAGTAATGAATAAACATCGAACTACTCTCTTTAATAACAGTTAAGAATTTAAGAGAGAGATAAGGCACTCAACAAGCAAGTATGACTCAACATTATCATAGAAGTAAAAAGAGAAGAACTATTAAAAAAGAAAGAAAGAAAAGAAAGGAAGGGAGAGAGAAAAAAAAAAGAAGAGCATTTGCACCTGCTTGGAGTAACCTCAAAACCAACTACACGAGCGTCCTCGTTTTCAGTGTCCTTATGGTACATAACTCTAAAGCTCAGGTGGTTATTAATGTAATATTTCTCACCATTATTCTGCTGTTAAATAACATATGTTAACTACAATTTAAGCACAAGCAAGAATCACAGAGAAAACACCACATGCAACTTACAGCAGTAAACTGGCTTTGTTTGTAACCAACACGGAAACCATGCTCATAACTTGGTGGTTGACTTGCATCTCTCCTTGGCCTCGGAACTGCAGCAGGAAGATTATCCAATATCCTGTATAGTGCACAACAGGATGGTCAAATGTTGAAGGACATGGTAGATTTACATTAAGATCTTAGACTGTCAGTTTTTTTAAGTAAAGAAAAATATTCATGTTCATAATCAGGAAATATGGTTCTCTTCCCAATTTGGTATGAATATAACATCTATCATAATCTCATTATGACATAATCACATTTAAAAAACTGATGATTTTAATGCTGTAAGCGAGATTAGATCAAGTAATAACTCTAACAACTGTACAGATGTCATAATATTAGCAAACATATTCAGTGAAAAAGCAATCTGTACAAAGAAACTTACATGTTCACCCGATACTCATCATCAATTTTCTCCTTAAAATTCTTTACAGCTTCTGGGGTAAGCTTTGTGCCACAGGCTACTTTGCATGTCTCGTCCGTCCTCATTTTAAACTGATTTGGACACCACAGATTTACAGCATCATGTTCAGATGGTAACTTAAATATTGAAGCCTTATTATTCCCGTGATTAAAAATGAATTGTACTTGTTTATTGGACTAAAGTTTTGAAGCGACTCACAGTATAAACAGAGTTCTCAATGCGATCACCCCGTAGGACCTCTCCCAAGTTCTCAGCACTGTTCACGATTTTAGAAGGCTTACAGTAATCCAAGAAATAATAATCATATGGAAGTTGTGTCTTTGTCGATGAGAGTTTATTCACTTTCACTTGAAGTTCATCACCCTGAACAGAAATTTATACAGCAAAAATGTACTTAAATATAATGAGGAAGACGAATTTAAAGATTGAAAGTAAAAGTGAGAAGAAATACCAGGCTCAAAAAACAACCCAAAAAAAAGAAGGATTCTGGTCATAGATCTATGACAAAAAGGAAGATCGGAAGGCAGTAATGTAATATCAACAAATTAATGGATAACTAAAGGTCAACATGTTAAGAAAGATACAATATAAGATCAACAAATTATACACATCAAGAAACTTATTAATATAGCCAATATATGCCTCAGGTGATAGATATCAATCCATATTCAATTTAAACCTTAATGAATGGCATCTCTAAATAATTGGGAAGCATATTTTTTCCTCATGCTTAACACCAATAGCTTCCTGGTCAGCGCCGCTGATGGCATTGACAAGCAATACACTTGAGACACCAAACACAGACCCAAAAAGAAATGTTCAATATCACTGACATGTTAATGCATAAAGTCAGAATCCTCGACCGAAGTTGGAAATAAGAAATTCATGTCTTTGATTGAGGTAAAATGTGAGCTAGCATGGCGATATCTTGGATTCATAGTTCAGCAGCCTCAACCCAAAGGAAATGTTTCTATTGACATAAGGCTCTAATTATGGAGGTTACTCTCTCCAACTCTAGCCACAAGATTTTCATAGAGGCAATATCTCATTATGTCTAAACATGACCGTTTAAGCCTATTGGCACTCAATGAAGAAAAGCAATGCTTAAAATGCAAAATGTCCAGCTTAAACATGTTTTGCAAAAATACAAAAAGACCTAGAGATTGCTGCTTGCAGGAACTCAAAATCTATGATTAGATAGATAGAGAAAGAGAGAAAATAGTGCTGAATAGATAGTACTCCAGAGTACTACATCATATAGAATACTCCGGGAAGAAGCTATCTGGGAAGAATTTCCCCATCCAAGCACCAAAAAAAAAAACATAGATAAAAAAGGACGACTGAAAAAAGGGGTCGAGCAAATCACAGTTAAAATGGTCGCAAATTAATTAATAGGAACTTTTGTATAATCTCAATGAGTGTTATGGCCTTATAAATTCCAACAGTTCCAAACTTCACATCCCCACAATCTCCCAAATGCAGCAACAGAAAACAAATCTCGAACATTACTACCAAACTAGAAACAAGTCGGTCAAACAGATCAAAATGAGCAATATAAAGATCACCCAAATGTGCATCACATGGACAAATCTATAAAATAATTGGCAACAGAATATCATAAGCCTTAAACTCGATTTTCAGATAATTAAACATCGCAATATTATGTGTACATGACCAGATCTTTCAAGTATTTTATATAATGAAGGGCAGTAATGCAACGAAGAGAAATAATCCAGCGTAATCAAATTATTGATGAAGACAAGTAATCAAAAACCCTCGAGTATAAGAGCAGTACAGGAGCAACAACTAGAACATCTAAAATCCTAAAACACCATTTCTTGGCCCTGATTTCCGTGGATCCCTATATAAAACAACGATCCAACAGAGCAAGACAGGGAAAACCTAGATCCACGAAAGATATCGATTCGGAGTTGTAAAACCCTAGCCAGATCCGCGCTAATTCGATCAAGATCGCCCAAGAAATCACCTGCCGAAAGTCGCGAGGTGCGACGCCGGGGAGATAGAAGGCATCCGCCAGTGGGAGAAGCAGGAGATAGGAGAGGAGGACGACGGCCATCCCCCCGAGGTTCCCCATCTCGAGTGCTGGAGAGAGACGAGAGGATTTGGCCTGAGACCAAGAAGAGGGCGTGCCCGCTGAAAACGACGAGGGTTTATATTATTATTTTGGAATGCAGCGTTCAAACAGTTTACCCGGACAGGCCCTTAAAGTGGCACCGATATTTTTTTGAAGGAATTATTAGTTTAATTAGGGAGAAATTACTGGTTAGACCGGATCTACCAGCTCAGGTAGACCGATCATAGCATGAAAAGCCACGTGTCGCATTTAAAAATTGCAAAAAAAAGGAGGGCCCATATGCATCCATCCCCGCTTGTTGTTTTTTTTTTTTTTTTCTGACAATGGAAGTATCATTACGGATACATCCAAAAACACCAAAAAGTAAAAACATTTTCGTCATGCCCATCCACAAGTGTACCCCCTCAGGTGCTATTGGGCTGACCTCCTACCTTGCTGACGAGCAAAAATAGGCAGTGAGGATAAAATGTCAAGGGAGATAGATACTTCAATTTTTTATTTCTTTTGGAGTCGGATAAAAATTTAAATTCAATATGATTTTAAAAATTAAAAATTATTTGATTTTGTTTTTTGTTTTTTTGGGATCTAAAATCAAACCTAATACCGAACATAAATCAAATTTAACCAATATCTCTTAGTGCCATTTATATTTAATATAAATTCTATGCTATGTCCCGTTCAATCTAGACCATCCATAGGCTGGGATTATTATTGGTAGCAGAGCCTTTAGAAGTAGAGATTTTGGAAAGTAAAGCTTTTATAAAAAAATATTTGTTGTTTGGCAACTACATTTCCAAAGTGTTTTAGAACTTTAACATGTTTTTGATGCCTAAATTGAGAAAATACTTTTAGAATGATAAAATGACAGTATTATATATTATTATATATATATTAAAATATTAGCATATTATAAAATATTATTATAGTAAATATAATATGATATAATATTTTAATATAATATAATATTATTATAATATAGTGTAATATAATATTGTATACCACAGCACAATAATATAACATAATATAATCTAATATAATATAGTATAATATAGTAATATATTATTACATAGTATAATATTATTATAATATAACATAATGTAATAAAATATTCTAACAACAATATTATATTATTATAATTATAATTTAATATAGTAATATTGAATAGTATAATAATATAATATGATAATATATGATATAATATAATATAATAATATATTGTTACATGTTAAAATATCATTACATAGTATAATATTATATTATAGTACAATACAATGAAATATATAATTAAAATAGAATACAATACAATACAATATAATATAATATAATAACATAGCTAATGTTAGTTAATAATTATAATATAATATTCTGATATAAAGTATTACAATTATAACCATATATTAATATACTCTTAGATAGTATAATATTTTGATGGTATTTATTCATGGGTAATTTGACCACTATGAAAAATTTTACTAAAATTAAAACAGCTTCCGAACATCTATCAAAAAGTATTTTTGGGAAGAAACTCCAAAATAGACCTTCTTCCGAGTATATGTTTTTAGCTTTATGGTGAAGCTAACAACTTTCAGATTTTTTTACCAAATGCTACAATACTATCCAAAAATACTTTTGAAAAGCCAAAGAGGGTTTTCTAACCCTCCAGAAACTTGTCAAATAGAGTCTAAATGGATAAACCCTACAGACCAGAGAGACGACAATTTTCCTCCCTTCAATTTTTCTTCGCAAATATTATGTTTGTTGGACTTTTTTTTTTTAATGCAGTTGGACTTGTTTTTAACTTGAATTCTTGTGTTTGTTAGATGATTGCATTATTAGTTTAGAATAATTGAGTTTGTTAGATGGCTGTGTTAGTATTTTAGAACTATTGAATTTATTAGATGGTTGTGTTATTATTTTTAGATATATTTATTAGTTGAGTTAGTATGAATTATATGAAAAATATAAATATCTTTAAATTGGATGTCTATACATAACTTTTTGAAATGAATAAAAAAAAATCGGGAAGGCACGTCAATTTAGGACATATTTGGTTGTCTCTATAGATCAGGGGAATTGGGGAAGTCATTGAACTCATTTCGTCCAAGCTACTTTGGCTTTTGACAGACCAAAATGATCAACTTTATATAAGTGAATATTATGTCCTTTATGCGTCATCTATGATAAAGGTTCTACGTTTTAGAACAAAGAAACGTTGAGATCTTGACATGTAATTTTTTAATATGAAGGTGATCTACCTTGAGAGGAACAAAGTATATGAAACCAAGGATCGATCTTTCTCCTGGTTACACCTACTTTCATACATTATTAATACATCTTGGTTAGTTGACTGAGCTATAAGTTGAAAAGCTAAAATATATTTATTGAATGGCATGGATTGTTCGGTGGATGAACAACAATCATCTATGATTCTCTAACAAGAACGCTGCAAAAATGCAACCACTAAAGTTATTTGTAGGATTAAGAGGATGCTGCACAGCTGTTCTCATTAAGGTTGCATTTAGATACTAAATAGCTAATTGGAGAGTAGATGGACCTACTTAACCATTGATAATCACCCCCAATTAACTAACCAGCAGCAAAAATTAATCGTTGTCCGGCCGACATTTCCATGATTAGTTGGATAAGTTGTGAAACAAAAGGTGAAAAAGTAAAATAAAAGAAGAGAAAGCTTTAGTGATTAACTCCCCTATGAAATAAAGTTAATCAAATTTGCACCAAAAAAAAAGTTAATCAATTAAATAATTTTTCAGGAGTATTGATGGAATAGCTTTAGCTCCCATTCTTGGATTGTTTGTCTAGTTGAACTGATAATTTGTTCTTAACAAGTAGGTAACCAATAACCACAGGAAGCCTAAAACAACAAATTGATTAGATCACATGATATTCATGCTAGCATTAGTTAAAATTTGTTTCAAGAATGGACTTTGATAGTAAAAATAGATAAATACCATCTCCAAATAAAACAATAAGAAATAAAGAAAACCTATTAATCCCATCCCCCACGCTACCCCATCCTCTTGCTCTTCTTTCTCATGTGGATATGCTTGATAATTGTCATGACCATGACAATAAAGGAAAATGCTACTTCAACCATGGCCATTACGGATGCTCGTTTGCCCAATATATCCTTCTCTCACCCGCCTTCTATCTCCTCCCGCACCTCAATTGACTTTTGCTACTACTTTTTCCTCTCTTCATCCAGCATTGACTTATACCTTTTTTTTTACTCTCTTACCCTCTGATTGATACGAAGGACGAATTGGAGAAAAGATAGATAGGAGATGAAAGATGGATGAGGGAGATGGTAGATGGGTCTTTCATCTATCCTCCAGTGTGCTTGGTAAAACATGAAAGAATTGATGTGAATGATTTCCTCCTTTGTTTGGTATAGAAAGAATGAAAGAAAAGATAAATGATATTTGTGTAATATTTTTACTAAACCATCTTTTGATAAAAGGTATTATTATTATCAATTTATAGTACTTATTTATACTAAGGAGTAGGGCAATATGTAAGCTTATAATCTTTATAACTTATAATTATAAAAGTATTTAATTTTAATTTAATTTAATAAATAATTCTATAAATTAATTATATATAACTTTATTTACATATTAATTAAATAAATAACTAATTAAATTTTATTTTTATTTAAATAATTGATTATTTTTATATAAATAGCTAACTAAAAATAGTTAATATAGATAAAGAAGAAGAAAATTATAATTACTTACTTAAAAAATTATGTATTAAAATTAAAATAATTAGCAATAAAAGAGTGAAGAAGAGTTGAGGAGAAGAGGGATGGTGGTTAAAGTACAGAAGGGGCATGGATATCTTGTGTAGGAAAAGAGTGAAGAAGTATTAAGGTTATATCAAAAAATTAATAAGGGATAATTTTGTCAATGTAGAAACTCACTCCTCGTATGCTTCATCTATTATTTCTTGCATCCTTCTAATTTGGGAAGATGTAAATTGGTGGGCTAAGATAGATGGGCAATTCCTCATTTTTATCCATCATTCCTAATTTTTTTTTGGACCAAACGGTGGATGGGGGCCATCCATCTTTCCAACCCCATCCATCTTCTCTCTCATGATCCTAACCAAACACAAAATTAGTGTTGAAATTCATTGCCGAGTCCATATTTTATTTGAAATTTATTTTTAGTACTAATCCACTTTAGTAAGTTGAGCCTTAAGCATAGTGTAGGGAGTTTATTTTTTAGTTGAAGTAGGATAGTGATGTTTTTGTCTTGTAGTTAGAGATAGTGATATTTTTATTCTCTAATGTGAGAGAGAGTATGTGGTTTTATTAAGAGGAGAGAGATTTACATAAAGAGAGTTGGGAGAATTTATTGAGACATCATAGGTAGAGAGAGAAGTTTTTTGGTGAGGTGAGATACATTTGTCGTTGAGAGCCAAACTCATTGTTTAGCCATTGTTTTCTTTTTAATTAATTTATCTTTATCTTTCATTTTTTTCCCACTATTATTGCTTAATTTAATTAGGTTTGCTTCGGATCCTAGATCAACACGTTTGATCTATATTGAGTAACATGCCATCCTATATAGTTTCAGAGCTACAGATTTTGAGATTGGTGGTTCGTGAAGTTGTTACATATTACTATTATTGCGATAATGATAGCAATGGGTAATGTGGCATTTCATGACATTGGCAAATTCAATATTATCGGTATAGACTTTGTAATGAGGGGCCATGTTGAGATTCATTGCCAGGTTTTTATTTTATTTAGAATTTATTTTTAGTGCTAGTCCACTTTAGTTAAATTGAGTACTAAGTATAATATATTTGAGTTTGTTTTTTAGTTGAAGTTGGATAGTGATGTTTCTATCTTTTAGTAGAAGATGGTGATATTTTTTGTTTTATAGTGTGGGGGAGAATGTTTGATTCTTTTAAGAGACTATGTGAGTTATATAAAAATAGTTGGAAGAATTTATTGAGAGATCATAAGTAGAGAGAGAATCCTTTTTGGTGAGGTGAGTCATCTTTGAGAGTAGAAACAAATTTATTATTTTAGCCTTTATTTTCTTAAAATAAATTTATTTTTTTTCCTCAATTTTTTCTTTTTCTTCCACTATCATTGCTTGATTTAATTTATATTTGTTTTGGATCTTGAGCTAGCACATTTAATTTACATCGAGTAGTGTGACATTCTACACCTACTTACCTCCACTAAAATCCTCTCCTCTCACTTTTCACCTCCATCTTTTTCCACTTTTATTATTGCCTCATCTTATTGATATCTATCTTCTCCCTCATCCTCTCCTTATATATCCATGCCACCCTCCTTAATTTAGCTCCTCTTGTAGACCCATGCATTGCACAGAATTTGGTATGCATATATATAGAGAGAGTTTGTAAATATTAATTAGTTTAAAGAATATGATACAAAACTTGAATAATGAGCTGAACATCTACAATAGCGTGTAGAATTTGTGAACTATATATGCATATATAGAGTTTGCGAACTATCTTTAAATGCTTTGGAGACACAAAGTTTGGATAATAATAGGCTAGCGCTATCTGGAGGGCTATGAGTTCTTTGGAACCAATATATCTTTGTCAAAATTTGGAATGCCAGGCAAACCATCATTCATATGAAAGTGGAGGATGGGGAAGGCAAGATCTATCTTTGTTCTGGCATTTATGTTGATTTAGATGATAAGAAAAAGAAGCAAGTTATGACAGAATTTAAAAGTTATGGTAGCTAATATTTTTGATTTGTGGCTTTTAATAGGAGACTTTAATGCTATTTTAAACAATGATGAGAAATGAGGCAAAACTAGACCAAGATGGACTTTGTCTGATCTCAAGAACTTTCTTAATGGTTGATGGACTTAGGTTTTGAAGATTATCCTTACAGCAATAGAAGGGAAGGGGATTCTTTAAAGTGAGGTTGGAAGTTGTAGCAAATGCTAAAGAGAGACTTGCCTTTGATGATGCTTAAGTTATGCATATTTCATCTAATTGTTGAGATCACTATCCTGTCATGGTTGATATCAAACCAACATTCCAATGGAGGAAAGATATTTTCAAGATTGATGCTTGTTGGACTAAAGATGAATATTATAAGGAGGTGACAGAGGAAGCTCAGAATAAGGAGAAGATTGGCTCCAAGATGTTTAAAGTAAGTCAAAAGAAAAAAGCTTGCAAGGAAAAACTTGCGAGATGGAACAAAGGAAAGCATGTAAATTTTGCAGAAAGAATCCAATGACTCGAGGATGAAATCTATACCAAGCTTGTAGAGGTCCCAAATAAGTAGCAAATGATTTAATCAAAAAAATAAGTGGCAAATGAAGTAAGTCAGGACATTGGACATAGAATTTAATGAAACTCGGACCAAGGAAGAAGCATTTTGTAAAGAAAAAGCTCGATTGGATTGGCTAAAACTAGGCGATAAACATTCTACCTGTTGCTGGAAATTGGACCCGGGGGTGACCACTTGGCCGAGGGGGAGAAGCTCCGGTGCAAGTTGGTGGACGGCGGATCGTCGGCGTGCGGCGTCCTCCGGGAGACCTGCAAGGAGCCGGTGGCCGAGGTTTCCGGCGCCGGCCCTCCGATGCCTAGGTCAGAGGGGGCAAGTGTATGAATGAGAGAAGTAGTATATGTCCATAGTTTCAGCCTTCCAGCCCCCTCTAAAATGAAGTTGTTCTCCTTTTATAGAGGGGCGCTGGGTTACCTGTGACGTGATGGGGCAAGGTCGCCGTACAGCTGAGCGTGCTGCATGAATTGGTGCACGATCAAGTGAATTAATGCTGCCGTGGGAGACGAGGTTGGAGTCAGAAAATTATCACGGCTGACTGGACGCAGCCGAGCTGATTTGTCGTGGAGGACTGGAGATCCGTAGATGGCAGGTGACACGCGCATTAATTGTTGAGTAAGTCGAAGATTTGGAGGGGCCATGCGTGATGATGGTTGAGTAAGCTGGAGTTGTGCATTAATTGTGGAGTAAGCAGGAGATCTGCAGAGGCCACGCGCATTAAATGCTGGGGGCGGTGGCAGGGTATGGTCTGCTACGGGTGTGACCGCGGTAGGTGAACGGCGGGGTCAAACTTCCGAAGTAGTGAGCTCTGAGGTTGGATGTATCCGAGGTCGGGCACATCTGAGGTCAGGCGCCTTTGAGGTCAGGCACCCCCGATCACCTGTTTTGCGTCGTGCTCACGTGCTTTGGGGCGATTTGTATTACCCCAATACTACCCTCCGACTTTCGAGTTCGAGCCGCTTGCGAGCTCGGACGTGGGAAGTAGTTGTCTTTATTGCTGCAGTGGGGGCCAGGACTTTAAATTGTTTCGGCGCTCCACGGGTTTCGGAGTACCCTTAATGAGAGGAGATTGAGCGACGCCTTTTCGTCCTCTGAGATCGCTTCGTGAGGCGGGCTCATAATGGGGTCCCAAGATCCAACGGAACACTGCCTCGATTGCGCGTTCGAGGTGTCAACCTATAATTAATTTGCCGCTTCGATTTTTGGGGCCGACATGTGGCGTGATCTGAGCAGGAGGCGGGGTTTTGCCCCGCTAATCCGGGCCGTTAGAGAGGTCTATATAAACCCCTGTTCCGGCCCTAAGGGCCCTCATTTGGCTGTCATTCCCTTTCAACATCCTTCTTCCTCCTCTTGCTCCTTTCCGGCGACATCCCGAGGCGATCATCCCTCAACACTTCGGGTTCCCGGCAAAGATTCCAGTAGGTATTCTCCTCTAGTCTGCTCGAAGAGTTCCCCCCCTTTTTTTCTTTCTTCCTTCAGCTTTTCTTCTGGGATGGGTCATGGTCCGGACGAAGTCGGGTCCACTTTGAGTATCGAGGAGATGGAGATGGCTGAGGAATGGTTTTTTCCTCAGCACGGGTTCCGTCTGGAACCCGCAGGGGCGGAGGATCGGGTCACGAGACCTTCCCCGGGCCGGATCGAAGTGTATCTTGAAACGCTCTGGGCCGACCTGCGATTCTCCCTCCATGGATTTGTGAACGAGCTCCTGGCGACGTATGAAGTCGTCCCGGCGCAGCTCGCTCCGAATGCATGGAGGATGATCGTCGGTTTTTTATCCCTATGCTTGACGCACGGGGTGCCGACCTCCGTCAACATCTTTCGGTGGTACTTCATATTGAAGTCCAACCCGGAAGACGGGGAGTAGCTCTACCTTGCCCTTCGGGGTGGTTGGCCACTCTTTCGGGGTGCTCCGACATCCATTCATGAGTGGAAGGAGAATTTTTTCTTTTTATCTTTCGAGCGGTCGTGGGGGTTCGACCCTAGATGGAGGCAGGCTCGGCTTAAGACCGTCAACAAGCTCCTCCAGTTGTCCAAGGGCGAGGAGGGGATCCTCGGCACTCTTACCAGCCTCGGGAAGAACATCCTGCTGAACGACCTTGTGAGCAAGGATGCTTTGGTCAATATTGGCCTGAGCTCGGCACGTCCTCAGGGTAAGGGTAGTTCTATTGGTTTTGCTCTTCTTTCATCTTTTTGATGTCCTAACCTCTCTTTTTGTGCCTTCAGACGTCCCAAAGATGGTCACCAAGAGTCAATCTCTCTATGCCCGATTCCGGAAGAGGTCGGCCGAGACGGGTGGAGCTCCGCCCGAGCCAAGTAAGAAGGCTCGGCTCTCGTCCGGCACGGCCACCAGGGCGAGCTCGGCTCAGGCCGGCTCTTCCAGGCCCGCTCGGAGGGAGGCGCCGAGCTCCGACCGAGGGAGCTCGAGCTCCGCAGGAGCTTCTGCGGCACTCGCCAACCCGACCCCTATTTTCCAGATTCCTGGCCAACCGCTCGTACAACCTCGGCAATCGAGGGATGGGGCGGGAAGCAGCCGAGGGGCTGCAAGGACGTTCCTGCCGAGCCCAGCAAGGCCTGACCCGCTGAGCTTATCAGGGCTCAGCCTCCCATGCCCCTCGGGGGGTGACGGCCGCCAAGAGATGAGGCCGTACTGCCCAGAGTGGTCGATCCTCGAGGGCGACTTGGCCCTCAATAACATTGAAATGATGCAGCAGATCTTCCGCGTCGCGCTGCTCCCGGCCGATCAGGCCGAAATTCGGACGATGACGTTCAACAACTTCTTGGACGAAACTTGCCGCTCCGCCATCCGGGTAAGTTCACTTCCTTCCTCTCCATCCCCTTTCCTGGTAATCTGCTTTAAATTCTAACTTAATTCTTATTTGCTGTTTACAGCATCTTCACAAGATCGACACATTGATCTCAGTGGCGATGAACTACCGAGACCGATCCCGGAGGTTTCAGCGGGGGCAAGAGAAGGCCGAGAAGAAACTCAGCGAGGTCGAGCTCTCGCGAAGGGAGCTCTAGGCAAGGGTGGAGGCGGGTGAGGATGTGCTTCGATCGCTCGCAACGCAGCTTGAGGAGGAGAAGGCTGCGCACACCCTGACTAGGTCGGAGCTGTGGTCCGCCGAGACCCGTTTTGCCGAGGCCCGCTCGGCGCTCGCTGTCCGCGAGCAAGAAATAAAGGGCCCTCAACTCAAGGTGGAGGAGCTCGAGGCCCGCGAGAAGAGATCCCCATGAGGAGGCTCAAAATGCGGTGCAGCTCTTCTGGGAGTCGGAAGAGTTCCGTGATCTGTTGGAGGAAGAGGCTGTGGATGGGCTCATCCGCGGCTTTGATGACTTTCGGAACCAACTGAAGCAGCTTTGCCCCGACTTCGACCTTAATCTGCTCGAACCAGGAGCGGGGGTCGAGGAAGAGGAGGGTACGGCTGAAGACCCAGCCGGCCGAAGAGGCAACGGAGGAGGCGCTCACCGAAAGTCTTGAAGGAGCTTCAGGCGCCGCCCCCAAAGCTGTTGGCGACGAGCAGGCCGAGGCCGCCGTGGGAGAACTAACGGAAGCTCCAACAGAGCCCGCTGCCTAGGGTTTTGTTTTGTTCCTTTTGCTTATCTTTTTTTATTTCTTGAGGTCGGCCTTGGAACTTATTGTACGGCCGATCCTCGACCTTGTACTTAGCCCTCAAGTTAATGAGAAGTTGCTTTTTCCTAAACTTGCATCTTTCTTTCGCATTTCTGATTGGTCGGGCTAAATTCCCTCAAGTGAATTATTCCAGGTCTTCCATTGTGACCAGGTTCGTACACATCAGGAGGATTCACGAAGTTTTCAGGCTCGGGATCGAATTTTGTCGAGCCTTTGAGCTCGGCTCCTAAGTCACCGAAGTGTTGTGCTCAGACCCCAGACCCGCTAGGTCCCTTAGGTCGCTTAGGTTCGATTGATGTCTTCGAGCTCGGATTTAAACTTCGTCGAGCCCTTGAGCTCGGCTCTAAAATCGCCAAAGCGCTATGCTTGGACCCCGGACCCGTAGGCCGCTTAGGCCCGATAGATGTCTTTGAGCTCGGATTTAAACTTCGCCGAGCCCTCGAGCTCGGCCCTCGCTTAGGACGCTTAGGCCCGATTGATGTCTTCGAGCTCGGATTTAAGCTTCACCGAGCCCTCAAGCTGCGCTTTCTGGGTATAGGCTTGTAAAAGCTTCGGGGTAGGTTTCCGAAGAGACCGTAGATCAGGTCATCGTCAAGGTACTTCGCGGCTGGTTTTGAGCTTAGTCGAAGTACCAATAGGCCGAATTAAATTGTGGCAGGTGCATTTTAGAGCTCGGCCAGCGTGTCAAGGCTTGAAATTGTCACTACAAACCAGCGACCTTCGGGCGTTTGGGCTCGGCTGAGCCCTTATCCAGCAGGTTTTACACGGGCTGGACCGGAGATCACTGATGAGGAAAGCATGCGCGGGGTCGACGGGACCCCGGCTTAAGGTTGGCTCAGCGGAGCATCCCGGTCTTGGCCGGAATTTTATCAAGCATCCAGCAATATAAATGAATGAATGTGGTGATGCAAGTGTGTACCTTTCACTGTAGGGGCTAGATGCTTCGTGTTGCGACCAGCTCTTTGGGTCGCTCTCGGGCTCGTAGCCCACTTCAGGCGTGCTGGCTCGGAGTTGCCGTCAGGGGATCCACATAGGTGCCATCCCTCTGCTGTTAGTCGTCACGGGGAGGTCGCGAAGGCTCTGCCCTGTATGTCTTCCCGAGGCCGAGTGGGATCGGGCTCGTCGTTGGCTTCCGGAGCATTTTGGCTTTCGGAGCATCTCAACTCTAGTCGGAGGATCGAGCGCGAGGTCGAGGGAGCTCGGGCTCCCTGTCGACCTGGTATCGCTTTCCGAGGTCGAGGGGTCTGGGAATGCACTGTCGACCCTCGGGGCATCCCGACCTTAGTCGAGGGATCGTGCGCAAGGTCGAGGGGTCTGGGAACGCACTGTCGACCTGTGACACTTCTCGAGGTCGAGGGGTCTGGGCACGCACTATCGACACTCGGGGCATCCCGACCTTAGTCGGGGAGGCGCTACGGGGGGCCGCGAAGGTACTACCTCGTTGTCGATGTCAAGCGCCACGGAGGGCCGCGAAGGTACTATCCCATCTTTCCGAGATCGAGGGAGCCGGGGCTCGCTGTCGACTTATCGGGGTATCTCGACCTTAGTCGAGGAATCGTGCGCAAGGTCGAGGAGTCTGAAAAAACACTATCGACCTGCGATGCTTCCTGAGGTCAAGGGGTCTAGGCACGCACTGTCGACACTCAGGGCATCCCGACCTTAGTCGAGGAATCGTGCGCAAGGTTGAGGGGTCCGGGAATGCACTATCAAATTGCGACGCTTTTCGAGGTCGAGGGATTTGGGCACGCACTATCGACACTCAGGGCATCCCGAACTTCGTCGGAGTCTTTGAGGGAGATCGATACCGAGCTCGATGTCGGTGTGGCGGGGCATTCCAGGCTCGGCTGGGGCATCCGAGCTTGGTCGGGTTTCCGAGCTTGGTTGGGCATCCTCGCTTGGTCGGGCATCCGAGCTAAGTCGGGTAGTCTGAAGATTACAAATATTTCAATATCAGGAGAAGCAAAATATGATTAAGAGAACAGTAGACAAATTGTCGTGAGAAGAAGACGAGATTTGTGTTCCCGATCACCAAGGACCCTTTAAGGCTTCACTGGTAATACATCCGGAGATTTTTGAAATTTCAGCTCCACGGGATAAGGGTTCCTTCAAGGGACTCCAACTTGTACGCTCCGGGTCGCTGGACTCGTACGATTCGGTAAGGCCCTTCCCAGTTCGGGGCTAACTTTCCCTGCTCAGTCGGCTGAGAGGCTTCAGCTCTTCTTAGGACGAGGTCCCCCACCCTGAAGAGTTTGGCCTTAACTTTGGAGTTGTAGTATTGGGTTGTCTTTTGTTGGTACCTCACCATACGGACTCGCGCGGCTTTCCTTGTCTCTTCCACGAGGTCCAAGTTGTTCCTGAGTTGGGAAGAGTTGGAGTCGGCGTCGTAGTGCTCCACCCTCAGGGAAGGGAGATAAATTTCCAGAGGGATAACAGCCTCTATCCCATATGCCAGGTTGAAGGGAGTCTCGCCTGTAGGTAGCCGAAATGTAGTCCGGTAGGCCTAGAGGATATTGTATAAGTCCTCGGCCCACTGCCCCTGGGATCGATCGAGCCTGGCTTTGAGTTCCTGCAAAATAGTACGATTTGTTACCTCTGTTTCTCCATTTGTTTGTGGATGAGCGACCGAGGTGAAGCGGTAGTCGATGCCGAGCTTGGAACAGAATTCTCTAAATCGAGCATTGTCGAATTGGCGGCCGTTGTCAGATATCAGGATGCGGGGAGTCCAAATCTGCAGATTATTGACTTCCAAACAAAATTCTGCATCTTTTGCTCGGTGATCCGAGCCACCGGCTCGGCCTCGACCCATTTGGTGAAGTAATCTATGGAGATGACCAGAAACTTTCTTTGCCCGGCCGCCATGGGGAATGGCCCCAGGATGTCAATTCCCCACTGGGCAAATGGCCAGGGGGCACTGATTAAAGTAAGTGGGGCTGAGGGCCGGCGTTGAATGTTGGTGTTCCGCTGGCACCAGTCGCATCTCCGGATGAAGTTCGAGGCATCCTTCTGAAGCGTGGGCCAATAGTACCCCTGGCGTAGAATCTTGTGGGCCAATGCCCGACCTCCCAGATGGTTTCCGCAGATTCCTTTGTGAACCTCTCGCATGGCATAATCCGCCTCTGACGGGCGAAGGCACCTGAGAAGGGGAGAGGTAAAAGATCTGCGGTAAACTTTACCTTCATACAGTACATATCGGAAGACGAGACACCTAATTCGGCGAGACTCGAGCTCATCGTCGGGGAGGACTTCGTCTCGCAGATAACTGGTGAGCTCGTCCATCCAGCTCGGCTCGGCCTCGATGTAGAGGGTCGGTTCAGGCTCCTCCGTGCTGGGCGTTTGGGGATATTCGAGCATTGTTGCTTTGGGAAGCTCGCTCATGCAGGAGGTCGCCAATTTCGATAGTTGGTCCGCCCTCAAGTTCTCCGACCTTGAAATATGTTGAATGCCAAAGGAGTTCAGAGTAGAAGTGAGGCCCCGCACCTTCTGGAGATATTTTTGCATGGTGGGCTCCCTGGCTTCGAAGTCTCCCGAGATCTGGCTTACGACCAATTGGGAGTCGCTGAAGACCTTTAGGTCGTCGACCTTCAGCTCTTTAGCCAACTTAAGCCCGGCGATGAGTGCTTCGTATTTCGCCACATTATTAGAGGCAAAAAACTCGAGGTGCAAAGCCTGCTCCGCCACTACTCCATCTAGACTGGTGAGGATGAGGCCTGCTCCACTACCCCCGAGTTCGAGGAGCCATCGACGTGCAGAGTCCACGTCGGCCCCAGGGTCTCCTCAGCTAGTGCGGACTCGGGCTCGGCCTCGTCCGGCACAGGGCACTCGACTAGGAAGTCGGCGAGCGCGTGGGCCTTGATCGTCGGTCTTGGTCGGTACTCAAGGTCAAACTTTCCGAGCTCGATGGCCCACTTTGTAATTCTTCCAGCACGATCCGACCGCTGCAGGATTTGCTTCATAGGCTGGTCGGTCAGTATAGCCACCGTGTGGGCTTGAAAGTAGGGCCGAAGCCTCCGAGTTGAGATGACCAGGGCGAAAATGGTTTTCTCCAGCTTCGAATATCGGGTCTCGGCATCCCTCAAGACCCGGCTGGTGCAGTATACTGGTTTTTGGAGTTTGTCCTCTTCTTGGACCAGAACCGAGCTTACTGCAACCGGGGAGACGGCCAGATACAAGTAGAGGAGCTCGCCCTGCTGGAGCTTGGTGAGTAGCGGAGGGGAGGCAAGGAGATGCCTAAGCTCTTCAAAAGTTCGTTGACACTCCTCCGACCACATGAAGTTCTTCGGCCGCTTGAGGATTGCAAAGAATAGGAGGCACCGCTCGCCCGATCTGGCGACGAAACTCCCCAGAGCTGCGACCCGCCCTATGAGTCGCTGTACCTCCTTAACCGTCCTCGGGGGCACCATCTCCTGTAGTGCTCGGACTTCTCGGGATTCGCTTCAATTTCATGCTGGGTGATCACGAAGCCGAGGAACTTGCCCGAGGTGACTCCAAAAGCATACTTAGCGGGATTGAGCTTCATCTGATATTTTCTCAATGTGGAGAATGTTTCGTTTAGGTCGACCACATGATCCTCCGCCATCCGGCTCTTCACTAGCATGTCGTCTACATAGACTTTCATGTTTCGGCCTATTTGACTTTTAAACATTTGGCTGACCAGCCTTTGATAAGTTGTGCCAGCATTCTTTAAGCCAAAAGGCATTACTTTATAGCAATAGGTGCCCCCGTCGGTGATGAAAGCTGTCTTCTCCTCATCTTCGGACGCCATCCGAATTTGGTTATACCCTGAGAAGGCGTCCATGAATGTCAGCAGCTTGTGCCCCGAGGTGGATTCCACAAGCTGGTCGATGCTGGGGAGTGAAAAGCTATCCTTCGGGCAGGCTTTGTTCAGGTCGGTGTAGTCCACGCACATACGCCACTTCCTGATGGTCTTCTTGACGAGGACTACGTTGGCGAGCTAGTCCGGGTAGGATATCTCTCGGATGAAACCGACCTTGAGAAGCTTGTCCACTTCCTCGGCCGCTGCTCGCTGTGGCTCTAGGGCGGAGCCTCGCTTCTTCTGCTGCACCGATTTGTATGTTGGCTTCACCTGGAGCCGGTGCACCATAATCTCGGGATCTATCACCGGCATGTCGGTGGGCAACCAGGCGAAGATATCCATGTTGGCCCGCAGGAACTCGACCAAGTGGCGTTTCTCGTGGGCACTCAGGCCGGAGCCGACCTGCATGGTTAGTTCTGGACTGTTCTCTTGCAAAGAAATTTGGGAAAGAAGCTCACCAGGCTCCACTCATTTCTTTCGAGGGTCATCCCGTGCCTCCAGGGTTTCGACGAAGAGATTACGGCCCGATGTTGGGGTTGACGTCTCGGCCGATAGCTCTCGATCTGGTGCTTTGACTGGTTGCTTTGCCTTGTTGGTTGCCATATAGCACCACTTCGCTACTGATTGGTCTCCACGAACTTTGCCCACTCCTTGGCTAGTTGGGAACTGCATGAGCAGGTGGCTCGTCGAGACTGCAGCTTGGAGGGCATTCAGCCCTGATCGTCCGAGGATGGCATTGTAAGCCGAAGGCAGGCGAACCACCAGAAAATTCATCCTTACAGTACTTTCTCGGGGGGCGAGGCCGACCGTTACTAAGAGGCCGATCTCGCCCTCTACCGGGATCGAATCCTCGATAAATCTGACCAGCGGGGTATTCATTCTCCAAAACTGGATCTCTGTCATCCCCATTTTTTGATAGGCATCATAGTACAAAATATTTGTCGATCTTCCATTATCTACTAGGACGTGCTTTACATCAAACTTATTTACAATCATAGAGATGACCACAACGTCATCATGAGGGGTTTCGACCCTTTCCAAATTCTCGTCCGAGAATGAGATGGTTTCAGAAGTGCGCGGGCAATTTGGGGGAACCCTTTTCTTAGCTGGCTCTCCGACCGAGGTTCCACCCCCAATTGTGTTGATGGTGCCGGTAATGGATCTGTTGGCATTTGGATCTTCGAGCTTTGTGGTGTTCTCCGCTGGCCTCCTTTCTTCTCATCGGTTCCGCACGAACCGGTTCAGCACTCCGCGGTGGATGAGCGCTTCAATCTCGTCCCGGAGCTGGAAGCAATCCTTCGTGTCATGACCACGGTCTCGGTGGAAGCGACGGTACTTTCTTGGATTGCGCTGAGCTCCAGGGTTCCGCATCGGGGCTGGGGGCCGAAAGTAATCCCGCCCCTCGATCTCCATGAGGATCTCCGTTCGGGGAGCGTTGAGGGGGGTGTAATTCTCATACCTCCCCAAGGACGCTCGTGGTCGTATCGAAGACCTTGGCCGAGGCGGGGACCTCGGTCGGCACTGTCCCGGCTGCCGAGGTGGACTCCTTAGTCGGGGCAGATTCTTGTTTTGGCGAGGAGACGGGCTTTTGGGGCGACCGTGCTCCTCCTGATGTCTTTTTTGCTTCTTGGAGGTTTGCTCGGTTGCATGCCATCGGGAAGCAATGGCCTCTTCAGCCTTCACATACTTCCAAGCCCGGGCTAGCATCTCTGTGAAGTCGGCGGGGAAGCTCTTCTCGATGGAGAAGAGAAACCTATAGGACCGAGCTCCAGTCTTGAGTGCCGACATGGTTATCGACTGGTCGAGCTTACGGACCTCCCAAGTAGCGGCGGTAAAGCGGTCGAGGTAATCTTTAAAAGACTCTCCCTCCCTCTGCTTGACATCGAGGAGGGAGTCCGAGGTCCGCCGCTGACATCGGCTGGCGGCGAAGTTGGCAGCGAACTGTCTGCCGAGTTGCTCAAAGGAGGAGACAGTACTGGGCTTCTGCCTAGAGAACCAAAGCCGAGCTGCTCCCCGAAGAGTAGCCGGGAAGGCCTTGCAGAGCATGGCCTTCAAGGACCCTTGCAGCGCCATGAGAGCTCGGTAACTCTCCAAATGGTCGAGGAGGTCGGTCATGCCGTTGTATGGCTCCATCTGGGGCATCTTGAACCTCGACGGGACCGGCTCGTCCTCGATCTGGCGGGAGAAAGGGGACTTGGTGGTGAACTCAAAGTCTCCCTCACATCTCGCCTTCTTGCTATGGAGCGCCTCAATCTGGCGCTCAAGCTTCTCGACCTTCCTGTCGAGCTCTCCACTTTGGGGGATCGCCACGGTGGTTTGCTCTGGTGCAAGCCGTCCCGGGACTGATTTAGCTTCCGATGGTTAGGGCCTGTCGCCTAGGTCCCTCACTGGCAGTCGAGACGTCCGAGCTGAGCCTTCGCAACAGCATCGCTCTTCGGCTTTCGAAGAGTCATGGAGGTTCTGACATTGGGGCGGTGGTCTGTCTAGTGGAAGCGCCGGCGGAACCTGTTCTTCCTGGGGCGGCTGAGGCCCCATACGTTGCAGGCCCTGGACCGCTGCGGTCAGGGCTTGAACTTGCTGCATTAGGATGCTTAGCTGTTCCGGCTGGACCTGGGGGGTCGGGTCCACCGGGGGTCTTGTTGGTGAATCCTGGACAGTGTCCAGGACTTGGCGGGGGATGCCGGGAGGCGGTGGAGGCTCCTTTGCTTCTCAACTTCATGGCCACGACTCGGGCCCTTCCTCTAGCGCCGACTGTTGCTGAAAATTGGACCCGGGGGTGACCACTTGGCCGAGGGGGAGGAGCTCCGGTGCAAGTTGGTGGGCGGCGGATCGTCGGCGTGCGGCGTCCTCCAAGAGACCTGCAAGGAGCCGGTGGTTGGGGTTTCCGACACCGGCCCTCCGATGCCTAAGTCAGAGGGGGCAAGTGTATGAATGGGAGAAGTAGTATATGTCCAGAGTTTCAGCCTTCCAGCCCTCTCTAAAATGGAGTTGTTCTCCTTTTATAGAGGGGCGCTGGGTTACCTGTGAGGTGATGGTGCGAGGTCGCCGTATGGCTGAGCATGCCGCATAAATTGGTGCACGATCAGGTGAATTAATGCTACCGTGGGAGACGAGATCGGAGTCAGAGAATTGTCACGGCTGACTAGATGCAGCCGAGCTGATTTACCGTGGAGGACTGGAGATCCGTAGATGGTAGGTGACACACGCATTAATTATTGAGTAAGTCGGAGATCTGGAGGGGCTATGCGTGATGATGGTTGAGTAAGCTGGAGTCGTGCATTAATTATGGAGTAAGCTGGAGATCTGCAGAGGCCACGCGTATTAAATGCTGGGGGCGGTGGCAGGGTATGGTCTGCTACGGGTGTGACCGCGGTAGGTGAATGGCGGGGTCGGATTTCCGAAGTAGTGAGCTCCGAGGTCGGACGTATCCGAGGTTGGGCGCATCTGAGGTCGGGCGCTTCCGAGGTCGGGTGGCTGTGAGGTTGAGTCTTTGAGGTCGGGCGCCTCCGAGGTCGAGTCTTTGAGGTCGGGCGCCCCCAAGGTCGGACGCCTCCGAGGTCGAGAGTCAGGTGCCCCTGATCACATGTTTCGGAACATGCTCACGTGCTTTGGGACGATTTATATTATCCCAACATACATGTTTTCTATGTTGGAGGAAGTATGGCCTTTTATGACATCGGTGACATGGGAAGCATGCGTTATGACAAGTTACAGAATATCGTGGAGAAGCAGCGTGAGGCTAAAGTTAAAAGCATTTTCTTTAGGGTGTATATTCTGAATAATGATGAGAGAATGAGGATTTGTATCTGAAGGCGGTCAACTTAAAAAGATGATAAAGCTTGATTGGATAGAAGCGAGATTGTTCACGTACGTTTATGTAGAACGTGAAGAGATAGCTATCACATCTCGTGCCCACTAGTATGAGCGGCACATCATAGACGGGCCGCACGCCTGCAAGGTGTGACTCGTAAGGCATGCAAGGCTTAAGAAAAAGTTACTTGTAAACTTAAATACTAAGCTTTTCAAAGGATAACGATTATTCATAATTTAAGAACCAACATTATTTTTCAAACAAGTTCTATGTAGATTTTATAGATATTTATTACAAAAGAAAAGATGTTGTTTCTAGTCCTCCCGCTCACGGCCCAAGATTCCATCCGCACTAAATGTTGACATATGAAAAAGAAGGCAAAAAAAATAAAAGTGAG
>JAOXJJ010000725.1:747345-768627 GCA_025769935.1 Phoenix roebelenii | reverse complement strand
TTTTCAAAATTTGCATATATCAACATAGTTCAAATATTTTAGTTTGACTAACCAAAATTCTAATTTTAGCAAAAACTCTCAAAATCTATCGCACTCCTCAATCCTATGCAATCAAACTTTTGGATCTGAAAAAATAAATAAAATAGGATAATGAGCTACACTAGCCTAGTAAGCAACATAATACCCCAGAGTGGGGTCAAAGCATATCAGATAATTAATCAAAACACAAAATAATGACTGAAAATTAAATCACAGATAAGCACTTTTTTTTCAAAACTTATCATCATTTTCACAAAAACTCTGATACGGAATTTCCAGCATATGTAGGCTACGGCCACGAAATCCAGTGGCATGGGTCGCACAAAGTGCCAAACACAACTATTATTATACACCGGTGGTACGGTGTCCAAACACCACTATTATTAAACATCGGTGGTACGGTGTTCAAACACCACTATTCTAATCATCGGTGGTACGGTGTCGAAACCAGTCTCTCACAGATACAAGTCGACAGGGCCAACGAATAATACCCATTGGCGGGGCCAGATCATAGCCATGCTGAGAATACATACATGTATACAAAATAGATTTTTCATCATTTGCCCAGTCACATTTTCCAGATTTCATAACATATAACATAAATTTCAAATGATATTTAACATGCATGACCCATTTTACTAGGTATAAAATATATCTCAAGATTCAATCACTAATAATTATTTTATCAAATACTTTGAAAAATATACTTTGAAGTATTAAATTACTTACCTTTCCTTGCTTAAATCCCACTTCAAACAAACAGATCAAGTGCACCTGTTTAGATATAATAAATTTCTTTGTTAATTTCAGGGCGAAGCAAAATCTAAAATACTATTGGACACGACCCAACAGGGCCCCACACGACTGAACTGAGCCCAAGTTGAGCCCATAATGGGTACGACCCAAATAGGACCCAACAAAGCTGAAGTGGGCCCAAGTTGAGCCCATAAAGGGTACGGCCCAACTGGGCCCAACATGGCTGAACTGGGCCCAAGTTAGGCCCACGATGAACAGAACCCAAGCTTGGCCCAGTTCGGCCCACGATGGGCCTTTTCTCTTTTTTTTTTCTTTCTTTTCCTCTCTTTTTCTTCTTCTTTTTCTTTTCTCTTTCTTTTCTTCTTCCTGTTTCTTCCCGAAGCTTCCCTGTTCCCCTCTTTTTTTTCTTCTTCTTTTCTTCTTCCCGAAGCATCCTCTCCTCCCTTCTTTCTTTTCTTTCCCGAAGCATCCTCCTTCCTCCTCTCTTCTCTTCTTCCTCCCACCTTCCCACTCTTCTCCTGTGAGAACCTTTTCTCTTTTCTCTTCTTCCTCTCACCTTTCCATGATCACAAGGAAAATCCCACGCTGGAGCTTAGAAGAACCCCTTCTGCGGAGAGGGAGCTCGGGAGAACCCACGGCGGAGAGGGGGCGCGGGGGAAAATGACCTGAGGCCAGTGGCGCTGGCGACGTCCGCAGCCCGACCTCCTCCTCCTCTTTCCCGTGAACACAAGGGAGCGGTCCATCGCCGGAGTGCTCGGGAGGCCTAGGCCGAGACCGGCGGCACTTGCGGCGTCTGGCCCTTGCCTTCTTCCCACGGAGGAGACGCACAGGTGAGCCCCCCTTCTGTTCTTTCTTTCTCTCTCTCTCTCTCTCTCTCCCTCCCTCCCTCTGTTATCCCGAGTAAATCGGAAAGTAGAAAGGTACGGAAAAAAGAAACGAGAGGGTCAGGAGGCTCACCTAGTTTTGGGGAGGAGTCCGCATGCACCTTCTCTAGCGACACCGACGGGGTGCCAAGATTCAGCAGCTTCCAAATTTGGGAGGGCGTGTACAGGGAGGAAGGCATAGGGGATTCTAGAATGGCGAGGTTTAGAGGGCTTTTAGGCGGTTGTAACTGCATTAACACCTGACAGGCGTACCTCCCTTTCTCCCTTTCGAAGTAATAGATAGTGGCCTCCAGATGGGCTGCCGACTTTGGCCTAGGTCAGCCCATCTGGGGCCCAATCGTCACATGTAGTGAGCAGGATGATCCATTTTGCCCCCCATCATTCGCCCCCCGACTTCCGAAGCCGAGTTGCTTTTTAGCTCGGGCGAAGGAAGTATTTGGATTGTTGGTCGGCCTGCGATGAGGTTAAGCGCTCATGAAGATGTTTGCGCCAAGTCGGGCTTTCTGAGCCGGTCTTGGGTGGCCTAGGCCGCCACGTAGCTCCAAGTAGGATCGGCCGTGGGACCTTTTTAATGTACCGCATACGCACTCCTTTTCGAGGCGTTGCTGGATGGAATGCGAAAGGGGCCAATTATTAATACCCCATCCTTCGAAGCGTCCCGCCTGATGGAACGCGAAAGGGTGGTTATTAATGTTCCATCCCCCGAAGTGCCCTGCATGATGGTCGGCCTTTAGTGCCGCGAACTGGGAAGATTTGCTGAGGTCGTTTCTGGATCAAACACATAGTGGGATTTGGCCTGCTTGATCGCTCGAGTTAGCCGATCAGAGTCGTTGTACTGAGCTATATAAGGCCTAGAGGGGACCTTAGGGTCGTTATTTGATCCTTTTCGCCCCTATTTTTCTTCCCGACCGCCACCATCGTGGTGTTCGAGCTTCTCCTTGGGTGTTTCTGGAGCTTTCCGGCGACCTTCGCGTCGAGCTTTGTTTTCAATCCCCGACGATTGTTCTTCCTTTCCTCGGTCACCTTCGGCGAACTTTTGGGTAGGTGTTTTATCCCTTTCTCGATCGCTCGGAGAGTTTCTTGTTTTCTCCCTTTATAATTTTGTGACCAAGGCTATGAGTTCGCCTACGAGGGCCCCGATGCTCGGCGTAGGTTCATCTTGAGCCCAGGCTTCTTCTGACGTGGAGGAGGCTGAGCTCGAGGCGGGCCAAGGTCCGTATGGGATTGGCTCGCTAATGAGTGACAAGGATCTGGGCTCGGTTCGGGCCCGATTCGGGCCCGATTCTTCTTTCCTCTGAAGTTCATCCTCGAGCTCCCGGATCTCGGGGGGCGAGTCACTAATCCGCCTAGAGGTTGGATTGGGGTGTATGTAGAGACGCTCCGAGCAGGGCTAAGGTTCCCTCTGCACGGATTCGTGGATGAGCTTTTGACGGCTTACCGTCTCGTGCCCGCACAGCTCGCCCCAAACTCGTGGAGAATGATAATCGGCTTCCTTGCTCTCTGCCTTGCACATGGTCTGCCCTCCTGATGAATGTCTTTCGGAGTTGCTTTATATTGAAAGGCAACCCCGCAGACAAAGGATGGTGGTACTTCTTCTGAGGAGGCCGCAAGCTCTTTCGGAGGATTCCTACCTCCATTCATGGGTGGAAGGATAAATTCTTTTTTATTTCCTTTGAGCGGTTGCGGGGGTTTAACCCGACTTGGAGCTTTCCGTTGGCCTCGGTGAATAACAGGCCCCCTAGTTATCACAGTCTGAGCAGGGCATGCTAGACGGTTTGCTTGGGCTGGAAGGGACTCCATGACTTCCTGACCTGCTCAGCGAGGAGGCCTTAGTAAACGTTGGCTTGAGCTCGGCTCGCCCCGAGGGTAAGAGTAGTGCAGTTGCTTCTCTTTTTCTTTTTCATGCCGGATTCTAACAAGGTCTTTTATTGTCAGGCATTGTGGGGATGATCTTCAGCACCGTGACGTTGATGGCTAGGTATAGGAAGAGGGTGGCTGCCTCCGGCGGAGCTCAATCTGAAAAGAAGCCAAAGAAGGCTAGAGCTACCTCTAGCTCCAGGGTTGAGCAGGATGAGCTCGCTCTGATTGAGGGCGCCATCCCTGCTCGGATGAGATCCGATCAGGTTCCATCAGTGGAGGTTGAGGCGCCCCCATCAGCAGCGGAAGGGGGTTCTTTTGAACAAGGGGCAGCCGTGTCTGTTGGCCGAACTCAGGAGGTTCGCGAGGCCGCCTATCTGCGCAAATCGGGTCTCGAGCCGGGGAGTGGGCTTGAGACCCCAACTTCTTCCAAGGTCCCGACTTCGGCTGGGGCCTCGGCTCTTGCTGAGGCTCTGACCTCGGTTGGGGTCGAGTCCGCTTCTTCCGAGCCTGAGCGGAGGCGATTCCAGCCTCAGTGTTGTGTATTTGAGGACGACGTGGCCCTTGAGTCTGGCAATGTGGCTCGAGAGCTCGTGCGCAGTATCATGCTCCTGCGCGATCGAGCTTTGATGGAGAAAGACCTTGACGACTTCGCCCGCCATGCTTATTCAACTAGCGTCATGGTGAGTGACGCAACCCTCCTGTTCCTTAAGTGCTCGAGCTTGGCTGACATTTTGTCTTCTGTGCCAGTTCCTCCACATAGTTGACATGCTAGTGTCCGGCATGCTGGCCTATCGGCGGGAGATGAGGGTACTCCGGTCGAGGATGGAGCACGCCGTGCTTCGGAGGCAGGAGGTTGAGGTTCGCGCGATGATTGTCGCGCAACGGCAACAAGAGGCCAAGGAACGGGCGACGGTTGCCGAGCAACAGCAGCACGAGGCTGAGGAGAAGGCCGCAGTTGTCGAGCAGCGGCTTCAAAGGGCCAGGAAGAAAGTACGGGCGGCCGAAGTCCTGATCAAGGACAGGCTCGTCCAGATCCAAGAGATGGAGGTCGAGCACTCCCGAGCTTGCTCGTTCGCTGAAGGCCATATCTACGAACTTGAAGCTGTTCTGAATAGTCAGCAGGACAAAGCCAAGGCCTTGAAGCGGGAGGCCGCGCAACTTGTCTGTGAGGCCATCAAGAAGTTCCGCCAAGTACCTTGACGAGCTGGCGGAGGGGGCCACCAGTGCTATGATTCAGGGCTTTGAGGACTGCCGTGGCCAAGCCCAACGGCTCTGCCCTGGAGTCGACCTCAGCGGTCTTCAGCTGAATTTGGACGAAACTGCCGAAGTCGACGGTAGTGCTGCAGAGGCCATCGCTGAAGTTGGGCTAGAGGTCGTCCCCGAAGTCGCCACCGGGGTGGAGTCAGAAGCCGTTCCCATGGCTGACATTGAAACTGGAGCTGCCCCTGAGGTTGGTGCCGAGGTTGTTTAAGTTGACTGAGCCAATCTTTTATTTTTCTTTTTGTAAAATCGGCCACGCAAGCCTTTTGTATTCGACCCGACCTCAAGGCTGTTTTTTTTTACTCGACTCTTGCCCTTTCCTAATATTAATGAAGTGCACTTTTCTCCAATGCTTTGCTTTTCGAGGTCCAACGAAACGTTTAAACTCGTTTCATTTGGTACTTGGCGTCAAGTTCTTATTCTCGATTTTAGAGATGTCCTTGTAGTTGAATGAGCTCGTAGCTCTTCGCTAGATTTTGTAGGGCACCCCGAGGCCGACTCGGGGAGCGACGTCGAAGGATCAGGGAGACCAGCTTGAGGGTAAAACCCTGTTCAAGAGTAGAAATCTGCTGAGGGTGAGTTCCAACTCGAGAGTAGGAGCGAGCTCGAGGGTAAGCACCGGCTCGAGAATAGAAATCCAGCTCAGGGGTAAGCACTAGCCCGAGAATAAGAGATGAGCTTGGAGGTAAGCACCGGCCCGAGAATAAGAAATGGGCTCAGGGGTAAGCACTGGCACGAGAATAAAAATCCAGCTCGGGGGGTAAACACCAGTCCGAGAATAAGAAATAAGCTCGAGGGTAAGCACCGGCCCGAGAATAAAAATCCAGCTTGGGGGTAAACACCAGCCCGAGAATAAGAAATAAGCTTGGGGGTAAGCACCGGCCCGAGAATAAGAATCCAGCTCAGGGTTAAGCACCAGCCTGAGAATAAGAAATAAGCTCGATGGTAAGCACCGGTCCGAGAATAAGAAATGAACTCGGGAGTAAGCACCGGCCCCGAGAATAAGAAATGGGCTCGTGGGTAAGTACCGGCCCGAGAATAAAAATCCAGCTCGGAGGTAAACACCAGCCCGAGAATAAGAAATAAGCTCGGGGGTAAGCACCAGCCCGAGAATAAGAAATGGGCTCGGCGGTAAGCACCGGCCTGAGCTTGAACGGATTAAGCCGCCACTTAAGTTGGGGCGGAAGCGGCCGCAGAGTTCTTTGGAGAGTTACGTGGGTGCTCCTTTTCAAGGCGTCACTGGGTGGAAGGCGAAGAGTCAGGCACCAATGGCCCGTCCTCCGAAGTGACTCTCATAACTACTTCCGTCTTCAACGTTATGACATGGGGAGATCCGCCAAGAGAGCCTCTAGGAATGCCACGTAGCGAGATCCAACTAGTTAGGCGTTTAGTTATCCCAATCTGAACCGTTGAAGCAGGCTATATAAGATCTTGAGGGAGGAAGTCTCGGGGCCTTCTCTCAATTTCTCTTACTTTCATCTCCTTCCTTGGCTACCATCTTTGCTGTGAGAAATTGCAGGGATGGTCTTCAGCAATAAGACCCTGATGGCCTGACACAACGGGGTGGTTGCATCAGATGGAGCTCGGTCTGAGGAGAGGTTAAAGAATCACATCACTGGCACGACAAAGGGCTTCCACTACAAGATGCGCTTCGTCTACGCCGACGAACACCGGGGAGAATGGGAAGAACAGGCTCGTCGAGTCGGGCGGGCCCACGGAGGGGGTGACGGTCCGGGACGCCGCAGAAGTTGTTGTTGCAGCCGGGTCGGAAGTTTGTTCAAGCTGATGGTTCTTTTCGAGTTTCCTTTTTCCTTTTTGCTTTTGCTAAATAGGCTACCTAGGCATTTTTGTATTTAGCCCGACCTTAGGGTTGGCCATTCTTGTAATCGGCCTCTGGCCTTTCAACGAGAATGAAGTGGATTTTCTTCACTACCTTGAAATATGGCATAATGTCCTAAACTTACTTCACCTGAGGCTTTGTGCCTAACTAGTAGGACCTTTACTGCGTAGCTTAGGGATTAGCTTGTTCTCTATGTTGCCATGCAACTCCCGTAGAGTTGGCAAAGAGCTTGCCGAGCTTTTTGGGCCGAGCTCGGATGATACGTCACTCGACGCGGAAGCAGCCATGAGAGGTTCTTTTGGCTTGTGACCGATATGACGTTGGGCACCCCGAACTCAGGTTGGGGTGCGTTGTCGAAGGATACTTGGCGATCGATTGGCGGAGTTTCTTGGGCCCTTGGTCGGCTCTGCAGGACGCCCCGAGCTCGGCTCAAGAGTCGTCATTGTAGATACCTGCGGTCGTGGAAGATCTTTGGCTTGCGATCGACACAACATAGGGCGCCCCGAACCTGGCTCGAGGGACGTTATTGTAGATATTGCAAGGCTTCTCCCACTCAGATCGGGGGATACTTGAATGCCGCGATCGGAGGAGCTCTTCAATGGCTCCCCGTTGACGCCGCGGGGCGCCCCCCACTCGGATCGGGGGCGTACTTGTAGAATGCCGCGGTCGGGGAGCTCTTCAATGGCTCTCCGTTGACGCCGCAGGGCATCCCCCACTCGGATCGGAGACGTACTTGTAGAATGCCGCGGTCGGGGAAGCTCTTCAATGGCTCTCCGTTGACGCCGCAGAGCGCCCTCCATTTGGATCGAGGGTGTACTTGTAGAATGTCGCGGTTGGGGTAGCTCTTCAATGGCTCTCAGTTGATGCCGCAGGGTGCCCTCCACTCGGATCGGGGGCGTACTTGTAGAATGCCTTGGTTGGGGGAGCTCTTCAATAGCTCCCCATTGATGCCGCAGGTCTCGAGCCGAGCTCGAGGGACGATTTTGTAGCTTTAGATCCTGCAGCTGCGGAGCGCTTTGGCTACGATCGACGCTGTAGGGCGTCCCGAGCCGATCTCGAGGGACGACTTTGTAGATTTAGATCCTGCAGCCGCGGAGCGGTTTGGTCTACGGTCGGCGCTACAGAGCGTCCTGAGCCGAGCTCTAGGGACGACTTTGTAGATATAGATCCTGCAGCCGCAGAGCGCTTTGGCCCACGATCGGCGTTGCAGGTCGTCCCGAGCTGAACTCCAGGGATGACTTTGTAGATTTAGATCCTGCAGCCGCTGAGCGCCTTGGCCCACGATCGGCGCTGCAGGGCGTCCCGAGCCGAGCTCTAGGGACGACTTTGTAGATATGTAACTCGTATCGCGGAGACTACCGAGGCATATCGAACTCATTAAGGCATTTCAAAGACACTTTTAGAGAAATCTTCGAGGACTACTTTATTGATAAACATGTCCTGGGATTTTAAAAATCCTAACCTGGAGGGGCTAAAGTTCCGTCCAGGGGTTGTAGCTTAAATCCCAGATCAGTAGGCCCGGATTGATGGAGATGAGGCCTCTCTGTTGCCCCCCGAGGTTACGAAGCCGCTAGCATGTAGGATGCACGGCTACGGCGTCGCCAATGCCTGCAATGGGATGATGGCTGTTCTGCGCATTTTGTGGCTCCGGGCTCTGCCCCCGGGCGCCCTTTCGTCAGCTTGACTACGGACAAATCGGCCCAACCGTCCTCGGCTGACAAGTTCCTCGATTCTATCATAGAGCTGGTAGCAGTCCTCCGTGTCATGATCGTGATCTTTATGGAAGCGGTAGTACTTGTCTGAGCGCTCCCGCGTCCCTGATGGTCGCATCCTTGGTGGGGGTTGGAGGTAGCCACAACCCTCGATTTTCATGAGGATCTCCGACCGGATAGATGTGAGGGGAGTGTACCTTCCAAACCTTTGGAGGGGAATATATTTTTCGGGCCTCCGGAGGGGGATATCGGATGAGCCTCACTCCTAGGTTGAGGAGGTCCTCTCCTACGCCGTGGGGATCTGCTCCTTGATCGACTACGCTCCTCACGGCATTGCGCGACCTGGTCTCGGAGCATCTGAATTTGTCGCTTCAATTCTTCGACTTTGTTGTCGAGCTCGGCGATGGATGGAGTTCCTACCAACTGGAGGTTTTGAACAGCCGCGGTGAGTGTTTGGACTTGCGGGGCGAGCATAGCAAACTGCCCTGGCCGGACTTGAAAGGTTCAGTCCGCCGGTGTAAGTGCTGCAGGGGGTGAGCTCTGGAGCGAGTTGCCGGGCGTTGGTACCCGACGGCTTGATGCAGCTCCGTGACTTCTCAACCTCATGATCACAACTCAGTCCCTTCCTCTAGCGCCAAATGTTGTGGTTCGAATTTGGTCCGAGGGTGACCATGTCGGAGGAGTCGAGGGAGCCGCCAGAATGTCGAGGAAGAAGGCGAGCCACCTCCCGCGCAATGGTGTACCTGCACAAAGCCTCACTGATGATTTGATGAGGGCTCTCCGACGATCAAGTTAGAGTGGATTTAGGATGGATTCCCTAAAAGTTTCCCCTTACGTGACCTTACGTGGCTATTTATAGTTCCTGTAGAGATGTCCAGGTTGCGGAGATATGGCCCCGTCTCATCATGAGAGGAAAGGACTTTAAGCCAGACATCACGTAGCTAGGGTTTGCTTGTGGTGCGCAGCGCGGTCCATTCTTGTGAGCGGTAAGGTATAGACAGTTGTAGCAGGGGACGGCCGGAGTAGTATGGCGTTGTCCTTGATTGTCGTCGACCAGCAGGTAAGGCATGATGCGGAGGTGTTGCGATGTACGACCACGTAGGTGGGTGTGGGCACGCTTGTAGATGCGGCCATGGGCGAGGCCGAGCTTGTTGAAAGGTCACATCATATACTCGGCGAGGTCGGCTTGACGGGTACTGAGGCTAGCCCGGTGTCCCTGATTCCGATATGTGCTCGGTAGAGCGCCCCGAGCTTGAGGGTCGGGGCGCGTTATTGGATAAGGCACCCCGAGCTCGGTCGAGATATATCGGTGAATATAGGGCGCCCTGAGCTCAGGTAGGGCGTGTTGTCTATGGAGTGTACTAGAGCATCTTGGTGGAGAGCAAGGTATTGTCCGCTTTGGGGGAACACATACGTGCTTAACATCGTGCGTGGCTCGTGCACAGCAATTTTTTCCTCACGGCTTCGTCCCACGAGGGGCACCTTGCTATGAGTATCGAAGAAGGTCGGCGCAGGTTGTAGCAGCGGAGAGACATGTCTAAGGTCGGCTGAGCTTTCGATGAAGTTCGAGCTCGGATTGACTCTTAGCGGGACCGAGGTCCGGCTCAACCGGTGTTGGGGCTTGTTTTAGAGTAGCATTGGGTGGCTCTACTGTAGTGAGCAGGACGATCCATTTTGCCCCCCATTTCTTTGTTTACTTTAAATCTGTGAATTTCATATAGTTTCAAGCCATTGGTGCTTGTATACTGCCTTGTTGAATTCTTCAAATTGACTGCTTGGTGTTTATGTGATGTCACCAGACAGTTGAGGGACAAAAGCGCAAATTAGAGGAAACTATGCAACAACTGAACCAAAGGAGGTCTGTTCTGTCTTTTCAATATATCATTACCTACAATACATGATAAATAGATGATTGATCAAGCTTTATTTGCAATGATGTTTTACTTGTTGATTATTAAACTTTTACCAGGGACCTGATTGCAAAGTATAAAAGTTCTGTGGAAGAGCTGGTTAAGTCGGATAATAGCAGATAACTTTAATTCATTTATAATCTTTGCTACGGCCAGGAAGCTTGTAAACATTCCTGAGATTATCAATTCGAGGGATTAAATTCTTACATATGAAAGGAGCATCTGGAAACAATTTTGCGACTTATCATTATCTTTTAATATTAGGTTTCCGTGGACTTTGGCTTATACAATCATATCAGCTATCGGTCTTGCCTTTTTTTTCCTGTTCTGGTTTATCTCAAGGATCAAATATCTTCCATAAGGGATGGAAGGAGCTCTTTTTTATATTCATGAATGCTTCCATTTCTTCTTTATTCTTAATACCACATGCAGTATATTTGCTGGATGGGATCCTTCCTCTCCGTTTTGATAAATTAAAGAGAACAGACGTTCACATATTTGACTGTTGTCATTTCGCACCATACTTAGACCTTGTTTATATTCTGCTATGTGCATAAGTTCGAATGATTGATAATGACATTGTTAAAATGAATTTAATCTGGCTGATGGTGAAGTTGATTGCATTGGTCATTCTTTTAACCCTGAAGTAATTGGAGCAGAGAATGATGTGGCAGCTGGATGGCTTTTGGGCAATGGCCGGTGGCATGGTGGATGAGGTCATAGGGGTCCAGCCTGGTTGTGCACTGTTGTGCCTTGCTGGCTCTACCAAGGGGATGAAAAATGCACCCATAATCTCATAAGGGCAAACGAAAGTGCCGGTCCCAACTCATGAACGCTGATTTAGTTGCAGCAGACCTTGCTCAGAATTATCATTATTTACTGTTTTGGGGGAAGGTGTCTTGGGGCTGTTCCCCCTGTAAATAGGAATTGCAGGAAGGAGGCATTCAGATCATGCCACAGCTATTCTGTCACTGATGCAGCGATAGGGAAGAGGATATTGAACTTCTCCGAGCTGTCCTGCTCGAGCGGCAAGACAGACCTCTGATCTTCTCAACCGTGAGCCTTGGGGCACCTTTCATAGTTTTTGTGCTACTTGGAACGGGCTGTCAACAATGACACCCAACTGCATTTGGTTTGCTGATCTTGGCTGCTAAGTCTGGATCATGGACTCGAGTTGCACCATGTCGCTGGCCGCCATTGGTGAATGCGTTAGAATTTGCTGTTGCCATGGGTGTTATTGTGGTTTTTTTTTTTTACTAAAGCAGACAAATTATATCTGATGAGTATAGATGCATCCAATAAAATTAAAAAACAAAATATCTCGGAGTGTTCAGGACAACAAAGGATTAGCCAATGCGAGATACATGATGAAAGGTACGTTCTCAAATCCGTAATATTTTTGCATGGTTAATTGATCACTTATCATATGCAAAACTGTTGTTACATGTTTAACATGGATATCTTGGGGATCTTAGCCAAAGAATCTTTGTTTTGCTGACTCCTTGAAATACGAATCTTGCTGATTGCCCGGCAAAAATTCATCCGATCGGATGGATATGACAAAATTATTTTGTAATACTAACTCAGAGATCTCCAAAGCTCTCGACTGATGGGATAATTCCTTGTTGATTCATTTTGCCTTTGCCTTTGCCACAAGCCTCCTTGTTCTCTCGGGTTCGGCGTCAACCATACGGTATCTCTCAGCGGCTTCCAACTTTTCCTAGAGATTTGTAATTTAGCTCATCTGCATGCCGGCAACTACTTATTTTTAGTGGTTCCCGCAATCCGTGGAACCGCAAGTTCTAGCTAGGGATGGTAATTTTAGCCAATCTATTAGATACCTGATCCGATCCGATCCAAATGAGGCTGATTTTACCTGATTCGTTTAAACTTAGAGGTAGATGTGGATTTTAGATGTAACAGCCCAAGTGGATTTGGGTCAGACATGGATAATGATATGCCCTGTTCCAAATCTGACTGGATATAATATAACCTTAATGTCTCCCCTCCTGGTTCATCCGATAGATGAAAACTGTCATGGCCCCACTTGCCTCGGTCATCTCTCTCCTTTTTTTTTACTTAAAAAATTATTATTGTTAAAACTTAAAGTATATATATATATCCTGTGAAAATCACAACAATCAATTATTTTTATTTGTTTTGTTTCCAAGCTTTCAATTAATTAGACTTATGTATGAACTATTTCTTATTAGGATATATTGTAGTTATTGATGTATATTAGGATTTTCTCTACGAATCAAACACTATATCATGAGAGAATAAGCTATAAGCTTCTTCTATTTATATGTAGCTATAATCTCATTTATTATAAGTGATGGAAAAAATATGGAACATCTTGATTTTGGCCTAAACCGACCTTCTTGACATCGATATTAATAGAGGTAAACAACTTCAGTGAAAATCAAGGTGCCACTCTGCTCATGCTAATAAAGACCAATAGTTATAGAAATATTGTAGTCAATGTACGATTAGCATAATTACCGCCGCATGCTGTTTACGCAGACAGTTATCACGTTGTTAACGTGCAGCCGACCGTTACTTTACAATTAAGGCATGCGCACCAAATTAGGTAACACATCAGTATTCTACATTATATAAAAGGGTGATCCGAGGATCCTCAGGTAAGCTGATTTGGAAGTTCTTATCTACAAATTTTCTTCCTTCCACATTGTTGCTTTATTATTCTGACTTAAGTATGAAGAGTTCTTCGCTTTGGTTTCATCTGACTTCACCTAGCTCGGTTTTTACTGACCTCAAAGCGAGCCGAGCATTGTTCCGACTTCGATTTAGAATTTAGCGGCAAAAATAGGAATAAGCTATAATTATTTGACCCAATCTATCTTGCCTACCCGATCCGCCCCACCCACAATCCATCCCATCAATTATGCGATCCTGTCTGACCCGATAGGTATGAGCTAGTTCTAGTCCTGTACCAATCTTAAAGGTCCATAGACTTCATCAATGGAGCACGTGCACGCATCATGTGGTATGCTAATTTTGTGATCGTGTTCGCCATAAACTAGTGCAGAAAGTAACAGCCGAATGGATGAAGAAACCAAGGGTCACATCAGAAGAGATTCGAGATGCCGTAACATTGCTACGTGCATAAATCGAATTGGATTTTATCACATCATCAACCTCTTTCATTTTTCTTTCTACTCTCAGGCCTCACGAGAAGGATAGGATCATAGGAAAAGTTACAACTCGTGACGATGAGGAAGGACATCATTTCACTTTAACTAGCTCAATCTGAACCGTCCATCACCTACACTCTATTTGTTTGATCCAATCCACAATTTATCCTCGATGATCAAATCCTTAAATTAGAAGGAAACTGATATTTTTTAGGAGCTCAACTCAAAGCTGGCGATCAGCAAACTCGTCGCCATCAAACGGTCCCGATCACTGGATTGCATGTATTAACTTTATAATGATCAATTTTGTAATCGGACGGCTATCGACGTGCCCATACACGTGCCGCACCTTCTTGGATGTTTCCTCACGTGGTATGTTGGACTACAAATCGACATCGTCCAACCAACGAACCAGCGAACCATACCCACGAGGC
Source organism: Phoenix roebelenii (assembly GCA_025769935.1). Classification (NCBI taxonomy): domain Eukaryota; kingdom Viridiplantae; phylum Streptophyta; class Magnoliopsida; order Arecales; family Arecaceae; genus Phoenix; species Phoenix roebelenii. The sequence continues at coordinate 754,777 of JAOXJJ010000725.1, read as the reverse complement.
AGCATCCTCGAATTGATTCATTTGTCGGACCGTCCAGATCAATCCACGTCCGCCTAATATTGATCCGACGGCTATCGCCCACGGATCAGAACTGCACAAAAATAATCGTTGCATAATGGAAAATAGAAAAACTTATGTAAAGCACGTTTTTATACCTCTCCTCCCTCGAACTCTCTATGTGAGGGAGGGAGAGAGGGAGAGGAAGAGAGCGAATCGAATCTGAGGTACGCTTTTCGCAGCGTCTTCCTCCGCGGAATTTTTTCCCCATTTTTTTTAAAATTTTGTGCCAAAATTTGCGATGATTTCTCGATGCCACACTGCCGAGTCGGAAGAATCTGTTATCTTGATCGGTTGATCGGTTTGATTCATGAGATCTGTTCATTCAGTCGGTTAATCGAAGTAGCGTGAAGAGTATTAGGGCATTTTTTTCCCAACATTTTTTTGGAAAATTTGCAAAAAATTACGGTTTTTTTTTTGGGTAATAGTTGAAGTTCTGTTTGTTCTGTAGAATTTCTCCTCCTCCCTCTTCCTAACTTTGCGGATTAGAAGAGACAGTTACTGGTTCTTCAGTAGACAAAATGTCTACTCTGCTTTTTGATCAAGACTATTTATAAACATTTAAGTTTGTCTGGCTACGTTTTGGCACTGATTTGAACTCAATTTCGAACTTCTAATGTTTTAGAAGTTAAGGTCGGATTTTTTTGGATTTGTAGCTGGTATGGTTTGTTTCTTTATTCATTTATTTATTTTTTGTTACATGGAGAATCCGAGGCTGTTCTTTTTTACCCCCTTTTTTTATAGATCGGGGGATGTGTAATCTCTGTTAATTCTTGAATGGCAGAATTTCCGTACAAAGCAACCTAAAATTGAGATTTTGTTTCATATATTTTTGATTAGTTATTTATTGCTCATTTGTGTCGGAACGTGCTTTTTATTAGTTTTAAAAATACAAAATATGTGTCCGATGGTGTTGGGAGTAGGAAAATTTAAATTAAAAAAAAGTAAATGGAATCGATGGGCAACTTGCTGAGCTTCAAATTCACTTACTGTTATGTATTAATAGCTTTTCTATGATTCAGTTAAAAGAAATAGGGCCAGTGTTACAGCTTTAGGTTTCTTTTACTGCATCTTTTGATGCACCTTCAGATTATATAACTTATTTGCAATAATAGAGTCACAGAATCTGCCTACCATTTTTTTAATAAAACTATTAATTAAAAAGAAGAAAGGATTTTTATGCTTTTATATGGTGATTGTTTATCTTTCTGTTGTTTTCAGGCTGTTAATTGAATATGGGCGTGGCAAAGAACAACACGGACATGGAAGAGGAAACATTGGAGATTGGCATGGGTATGTAGTTGCTTAACTTTAGCGTATCTTGGAATGTTGTGATAACCTTTTTTGTATGCTCTTTGATCATGCGCATGCGATGATCCTCACATTGCTTTCCCTTTTTGTTTTCAAGTGTCCTTGATGCATCAATGGGCAATATGCTTGATTTCTACAAAGATTGATGTGAAACTTCTAAAACCTTTAAACCAGTGGGCATAGTTTGGTTATTATCTATATTAAACATTATATGATAGAGGCATGATAGAAGGATACCTTGTATGGGTACTTTTATCATGCATTTGGGGTTCGGACATTAGGATCTGACACAGCTCTTATGCACTTATGCTTAGGTCATTAGGATGTTACATGGCTTTTTATTGTGCTCATATCGTGCTTTTTCCTGTCCACTAGAGAGAAAATGATACATAAAAGCTATGTTAAATGGATCCTTAGACTTGTATTTCACGATGTAGATATGGGCATGGATATAAGTCCTCTTGGGCACGAGCCTGTAAGAAGAATTCTTAGAAGGACTTGATACTTAAACATGTAAATGCTCCTAATGCTTGCATACAAATCCATGCAATGTAGGATTAAATTATCACAACCAATGGAGTCAAATATTTAGATACAATTTTATCCGATCTGTAAACAAATCAAGATGTTTACAAACAACAAGTTACCATGAGAGTATTGATGACATGGGGAAGGCGCTTCTGCATGTAATTTACAGATGCATGTTGCTAGTGTTACATTTTATCCTCTGTGGCGAGTTATACTGAATGATTCATAATTCTTGTGATAGTAGGTTACAGTATGGAATTTAAACCAAGGATCTTTTTCTTCATGATGCAGAGTACAGGACTGTTTCTGGCGTTGCAGGTCCTCTGGTCATTCTGGAGAAAGTTAAGGTGCGTATCTTATTTACTTCTAGTCAGCTACATTTACCACCATTTCTATAACATCATGGTTCTCCCATTTTAGTTCAAGCTCTTGGATTTCCACCTGAGCCTTCTTCCACCACATGATTTCAGGGTCCTAAGTATCAAGAAATTGTTAATATACGATTAGGAGATGGCACAACTCGACGTGGTCAGGTTTTGGAAGTTGATGGGGAAAAAGCTGTTGTACAGGTTTTAAGTTTGTTTTGATCTGTTTATTTATATCAGTTATGTGAATTTTGGCCATCAGCACACTCCTTGTTCTCCCATTGTTGTTAGTGTCCTATGTAATTGCTGAGTAGCAATGTTATCTTTGTTCAAGCTTAGTTGTAATTGCCTAATTGTTTGGATGCTATCTTCTGTTTAAAATCTAACTGAAGCACCCAGTAGTAGGCACGCTGTTGTTCTCTCTCTCGATCTCTCTCTCTCCCCCCCTCTACTTCGCTCTCTCTTAAGTAAAATATGAGGATGTTGGTTATTATTTTTATTTGTTTAGCTTGCTAAAACTTGAGAGGGATAAAAACATAAATCTTTCTTTTTACTTGCAGTTGATGTTTGCTTTCTCTTTTAATTGTGAGAAAGTTTATGTTGCATTCAGATGCAGTTGATTTGCATATTTTCTTAAAGAGCTTTTTGCATGTCTACCCTCCAAAAATCACTATTTGTGTGTCCGTGTGCGCACATACATGCGCACACACATATCAATTTTTTCTGTTTTTACACCAAGATTCTCCCATTATGTTTAGGACTGACGGTGTTAATAAGTAATCATTTTAATTGCAGAATGACAATATTACCCTTTGCATTAATACCTTGAAAAAATTCACTTTTACTTTGCATTGCAAAAAGCTATATTCTTGCATAAATTTTTCAGGGGTCTTAATACAAAAGGGTAATAAAGTGATTTAAACTTAAAACAATTATTTCATTAACACTGTCATCCAAAAATCTAACTTGCGGCATCTTCGCAAAAACAAGATTTGAGAGGTATATATGCAAATAGTGATGTTTTGCCAGTAAATATGCAATAAATCATATTTGCGGGGGTGTAAATGCAAAAAATACTTTCTTGGATAATCTTAAGCTTAAGTCATACTTGCGGGGGTGTAAATGCAAAAAATACTTTCTTGGATAATCTTAAGCTTTGCAATTGTGTCAAATGCCTGTTAGGTTTCCCTTCTAATTCTTTTTTTAAGCATTATTTATTTTCTCAATATAATGTTTATTTGATGTTCCCTTTTACTTGTATAATTTGTATCCATGCTGTTGTGATTTGCAGGTTTTTGAGGGAACTTCAGGCATCGATAACAAATATACTACTGTGCAATTTACAGGAGAGGTGATGGATCTTTTATTTGAGCGTGGTCCATTATTTTTTATCTTATTCTTCTTCACTTTATACATAATACGAACTTATTGTATTTAATTAAAGCCAGTTATCGAGCTATCAGTATATGATGTACAGCTTGTATTGTGTGAGGAAATTCCCATAGTACATATGTAATATGTGACTATCTGCTAATTTCTCTTGATATGTTATCAAATCCAAGCTTAACTCTTATACTATTCATTTTTTTGTTCCTGTGCATGCATCTGTGTGCATGCACCAGCTTCTTTTGATCCTTTAAGATCCTGCATGCAAGTCCAAACTTCAGTTTAGTGCATATATAACTTTGCACCAATATAGATGGTTATAAGGAATTGAAATTTATATGGAGGACCGTTAAAGCAGATCTTCTTGCATATGAACAGAAAGTAAGAGTCCACGAGGAAAAAATTTTCAGGTAGACAGCAAAGCACAGAAACTAAATAAATTAGCAAGCCTATTAAAGTGCTCTCTTGCTTTACGCGGCTTAAAATGTATGTTGATCCCTTCTTGCTCACTATATTCTATGCATGCTTGTTTTGGAATTTTTTTGTGCATGTTCATCTCTTATTTCTCTTGCTGCTTTGATGATTCTGATTTTTTCCCCTCTTGTTTTTAATGCAGGTTCTGAAAACTCCTGTCTCAATGGATATGCTTGGACGGATTTTTAATGGTTCCGGGAAACCTATAGACAATGGCCCACCTATATTGCCAGAGGCATACCTGGATATCTCTGGTAAGTTACAGAGGAAGATGATGAAATTGCAAAATTTCTGAGATTAGCTCTTTTTTGACCTCAAGCTTGTGTTATTTGTTTCGTCCAATAATTCTTATGAGTTTGTTGCAGGAAGTTCCATCAATCCCAGTGAGAGAACATATCCTGAAGAGATGATTCAGACAGGGATATCTACCATTGATGTCATGAACTCCATTGCTCGAGGGCAGAAGATCCCTCTTTTTTCTGCTGCTGGGCTTCCACATAATGAAATTGCAGCTCAGATTTGTCGTCAAGCTGGTCTTGTGAAGCGGTTGGAAAAATCTGATAGTCTCTTGGAGGTATTACAAAGATATCAATAAGTTCAATTGGCTAGCATCAAAGAACTTTGTTTGTTTAGCTTTATGCTTTTTAAGTTAGCGAATTTGTTTTGCTTTTGCTTTGCCACTATTATAACGAATATCTTATAATTAATTCATATTGTGTTTCCTAAGTTCAATTAAATCCTTAAAAATCAAGAAACTGGAACAAATATATGTTGCTAAAACGTATGCGACTCAGAAAAGTGTAGGAAAAGTAAAACTCTTTTCAAATGCTTATTGGAGAGGAATGCTTTTCTTGGTAAGTATTGTTCTGGAAACTACTCAGTTGAGCTTTCCAATTCATGTGAACTGTATTTGGCTACAATTGAAATTTGTGACATCTTTATTGTTTCTTTTGCCAATCTGTCTGGAGTGTTCATCTGATCCCTAGTATTGTTGTTAGTGTCCTATGTAAATGTGTTATGAAATTCAAGTTCAAAAATGCTCAATTTCCACGTGCATGAGTGTTCTGCAGTTGTATATTGTCTCTATTTCCTTTTTATTTTGCTTATCCTGGCAACTATGCTTCCAATAACATCCTTGCCAAATCGTGTAAGCTTAGCATTCCAAGCTGACTAAAGCATAACCAGGGTATGGCCCAACAATGGCATAGTTAAAATCCTCGTGAATCAGAGTAAAGTGAGAAGATATATACATAGTAATTAGGAGCCCAACAAGTTTAGACATGAAGGGTCATAGTCTAGGGATGGTCCATGTAACATTTTGAGATCAAAGATTGAATCACCAGTTCATTTTTTCAAAAAAAAAAAAACTCTGAAATATCATACATGTGCTCCTACTTTTTCTTTTCGTTCCTCCCATTTCACTATATTAGAGATTGCAAATGTGGCCCTTTCTTAGAAACCAGATAAGACCATAATTTTCTTCTCCAGCTGATTAAAAGTTGTTAGGTTTAATCATCTCAATCATGGAGGTAAATTTAATCTAGGAGAATTGGGGATATGTCTTCATCGGTTTGGGATCCATCGGAAGTCGCCTTTCATCATTGATGTTGGACACCTAACTCTGATTTTTTTCTTATAATGCTTAAAAGAGCAAGATTCATTAAAGTTCTGGCATAATGGTTTTGGATTTATTTTTTATTTTTTTATTTTATTTTGACCTTCTTTCCTGCAAACATGAAATGTCTAGTTCATAACTTTGTGGATCAATCCTTGTTGATTGCTTGTTGTGGATCAATCCTGCAGTTGGCCATTGAGAATTTCTTTCCAAAATCATTGTCTATTTATACATGCATGTCGAACCTCTTTTCCCTGAATTCAACAGGATGGCGAGGAAGACAATTTTGCTATTGTGTTTGCAGCCATGGGAGTAAACATGGAAACAGCACAGTTTTTCAAACGTGATTTTGAAGAAAATGGTTCCATGGAGAGAGTGACACTTTTTCTAAATCTGGTACCTTTGCTAAACCTCATCGGACATATCACCTTCTTAATTTTTCGTAACATGTTGCACAATTGCTATGTTTATTTATTTGACACAGTTTGCATATTCTCACGTATATTGACAATGCTTAATACTCAGATGGTACTGCTATCATTCTTATTGCAGGCTAATGACCCCACTATTGAGCGCATCATCACCCCTCGAATTGCACTTACTACAGCAGAATATTTAGCTTATGAATGTGGGAAACATGTTCTTGTTATCCTAACAGACATGAGCTCATATGCTGATGCACTTCGTGAGGTCAGGAAAATTGCATTGCATTTTCTTATTGATCAATATTTTTAGACAGTTTGATGAATGAAAACTTTACTACTGCTGGCTTTATCTTGACTACTTGTTGGTTGGGCTCTGCCTTTAGGTTCTATCTAATGGTCCTCTGTCAAATTGTTGGGTTTATAGGTTTCTTGCATAACCATGATTTTTAGGTAATATGTAAACTAAAGAATTTGGGACTTGTCATGCGATGCTTTTCCCTCTTTGGTCATTCTTGCTAATCTATAATTAAGGTGCATGGTCTCCTGATGTAAAAGTTTTGATGGCATTACTTGTATTTATTTGTGCCTAGCTCTATGCAACTATTTCTTTAGTTATATTTTTTGTGTAAAACCCTTTTCAAGGCAAAGTTCTCAAGTCATTTTTCATAAACCCAGAAGACACTACATTACATTTTAACGACCACATCTTAATAATTTTAGAATTTGTTGCCCAAACAATTTGTCTTTAGTTTCATACAGTTGCTTTCTTTTTATGAAATTGATTGAATTTATCATCAGCCATTATATGATAATTCTGCATCTATATTGCTGGCATGTTAATTATTTTAAACACTTTCACTGCGGAGTTTTTCCTGAGAAATTAATCTGCTCATGCAAGTTACCTTTTCTGATTTCAGGTATCTGCTGCTCGAGAGGAGGTCCCAGGTAGACGTGGTTATCCTGGGTATATGTACACAGATCTGGCAACCATATATGAACGTGCTGGACGTATAGAAGGGAGAAAAGGGTCAATCACACAGATACCAATCTTAACCATGCCGAATGATGGTAATATATGAATTTATATCCTTCTATGCATTGTGTTAGTAAATCATGACCTGATTCTGTAGTATAATAATTTGGTATCACATATTGAATTTTTCTGTCATGGGACAGTCTTTTCTCATCAATTTTTTATTTCTATTTTTTCTTTTTATTATTTTTTTATTTTTTTTGGATGCGTGGGGGGGGGGGGGGGGGGTTTGTTTTAG
>JAOXJJ010000725.1:719249-743320 GCA_025769935.1 Phoenix roebelenii | reverse complement strand
AAGATTGAGTGGTGTGGTGAAAAAATTGATTTGGAGAGGTATATATAGTGTTGGGGATAATTTTTGTTTTCCAAAATTGTTCTCAAACTAGCCATTTTTTAGTTGTTAGGAGGGGTAAAATAGTCATTTTATTTGGTTCGAACCGGAACCGAACCGTCGGTTCTGATTTCGGTTCGGTTCCGGTTCCGATTCCGGTTCGGTTCCGGTTCCGGTTTCATCAAATCTGAAATTTTAATCGAATCGTATGCTTCAAGGTTTCGATTCGGTTAAGAACCGTAAGATACTGTTTCAGTTTCAGTTTGGTTCTTTTCGATTTGATTTCGATCCGATTCTTTGGTTAGAATCAGGTCTACTCGTTCCATGTCGGTCCCGTCTCCCCCTCCCGCTCGGCGCGCGAATATTTTCGATCTCTCTCTCTCTCTCTGGGCGCACTTCGAACAACCAAGCTTCCTCTCCGTTCCACCCTCTCTATTTCTTGTATCCACCCTCAGGCTCAAACCTCACCTCCTCGTCCTCTCCTCCGCCACAACCGCCCCTTAATCCCCACCAAAACCCTCCCTTCCTCTCCTCACTCTCCCTCGCCCCTTCTTCTTCTTCTCCTCCTTCTCCAGCCTCCAACCCCATCGCCGTCGTCTTCCTCCGTCCCTCCCCCCCCTTCAGCCCTTCGTGGTGGCTGCGCCGTCCACATGCAGGACTCCGATCCCTCCCGGGTTTCTTCTTCTCCCGCCCCTCCTCCAAATCTCCCGGCTACCCACGACGACCCCTACCTCTCCCTCTCCCTCAAGTCCGGCCTCGTTGCCCTTTTACTAGACAAGCACCCCTGGCGGGAACCTCCTCCCGGGCTTCGACTTCGACCGCGTGGTCGGCCCCAAGATGGTCTTCCCCTCCGGTCCAGCTCCGTTGTCCTCATGGTCATCGACGCCGCCGACTTCGACGGCTCCTTCCCCCGCAAGGTCGAACTCGCGGGCGTGGCAGGGGGGCAAGCCCACCAACGTGGCCACCAAGATCGACCTGCTGCCCTCCTCGGTGTCGCCTGAGGCGCTGGAGGACTGGGTCCGGAAGAGGCCCGGGTAGCGGGGGACCAACAAGCTGGCTGGAGTGCATTGGGTGAGCGCAGTGAGGAATTGCGGGGTGAGGAATCTGGTGGACCATGTGACGGAGCTCGCAGGGAGCCGCGGGGATTTTTCATCCTTGCCAGGTTATAACGAGGTTGACGAGGGAGGAGTAGAAGCTGGTGCATATAGGCAAAGAAATGCGGCCAAGACCTTATTGAATCATGGTTAGTTTTTCCATTCAAAAAAATAAAAAAAAATCAAGGTTAGTTTTTAGATCTTTTTGCAAAGCAGCAGATGGAGTCAGAATAGTGTTTCGCTTCATTTGCTTATTGTTAGTAAAGTTGGGGCTTTTGCCTCTGAAGAAAACCGACCTATAATGAGCTTTTAACTTACCACTTAAAAAGTACCAAAGTTCAAGATTTCAAGAGACGTTGGTGTGTTCCTTTAGTTTAATGTGTTCTGCTCATTTTTAAGCTATAAGAGACATCAAATTTGATGACTTTTAGATGCTCTTCTTCATAAAAGGCAAAAATATGAAATGTTTTGGGCAAAATGCTTCATTTTGGACAATATGCTATTCCATGTTAGTAAGACTGTACACATGATAAAGATTTTGTAGATGAAAAGCTCAATAGGAAACTTGCAATTTGGAAAGATATATGCTTATTAAGTATGTGATATTCAACCAATATGTATACTTGTCAACTTTTAGGAACCCACTCACTTTTCATGCTTAGTTGATTGGAATTCAGAATTCAAAGTAATTACTTATGGCAAGGTTGAGGGGGGAAGGATCTGAGAGAGAATCATTTAATGAACAATGAATTAAACAAAAGGTTTAAGATAAAGAGATGATAAAGAAATGAACATGTGCTTGGATAATGTATTTCAAAAGACTAGTATTGAAAATGGGCTGCAAGGGAGACAGTACCGGCAGCAAATAGTACAAAGGCTGAGATAACTCGCATTTAAGATTAGGTCCTTCACACGTCAATTCTATTTTGTTTCTCCTTTTTATGACTCTAACTGGACACCCATCTGCATAAATTTTCTTTCGGCCCTTTCTCCTCATTTTCTGTTCTTTCTTGCTACGTTACATATCCTAAATTCAGCACCTGTAGGTTAACTTTTATCTTTGACATCATAGCTTGGAGTAATCCTTTGCTTTCATCATCATGGCAACTTTTTTCTGCTAGCATATCCAAGAATTTTTGTTTTCTGTTTATTGTTATTTTGAATACTGTTGAATGTGGAAAAAAGTTGTTTGTAGTATAGTAACTTTTTCTTTTCCCTCTTGGGTTGGTTTGTCGTCCTCATGTAACTAAAAAAACTTAAATTAAGTGCTAAGAAATAAACTGATGAGGAGAGGAACTAAGCAATGTGCTTAGGAATTCAATGCAGGCCGTGTTTGCATGCTATGATGCTCACACCAGTGAAAAAACAGTGAGTTGTGCTTGTGCACGACTTGTGAGCAAATGGTAGTGCCAAGTGACAGCAATTGGATTCTATTATGTGGTTGTGGGTATGAAGAGTCTGGGGTGGGCTATTTTACCTTCAAATACCTTGGCATATATATCTTAGGGAAAGAAACAGGACATTCAGACATGAAAGTCGGAAACTCTGTGAGCTTTGGGCCTCCTATAATAGGTTCTTTTCTTACATTTTGTAATCCTCTGCTACGAAGTGCAATTTTTTTTTTATGCTGGGATAATTTAGTATAACTATGTATATCAACAAGCAACACCAAATTTGTCTCCAAAACTCAAATATTATCAAATTTCTCAATCATGACCTGGTTTCCTGTGGTCTCTTCGGTTCTAATCATTTCACTGCTTTGGAAGCATTTAATTGCACCAGGTTGTGTTTAGTTTTGGTTGGGTGGGATGTTAGTAGCAAGCAAGAAGTATAAATTAGTTTTGGATGAGTTGGAGTTTTGTACTGCTTACAACATGGGAGCAGGGAGATTTTTTGGATTTTGAAAATATTATCTTAATTTTGATATTAGAATTGTTTCCAAACGAACTCCTGTGACCATCAAAGTTGACGCTATCCGGCTTCTATTTTCATTCATAAAGACCTGTTTCGTTGTTATTATTGCAGTTTCAGTTCATGTCAGTTCTTGCTACTTAACCACCATGGATTTGGTTTTGTCCTTTGTGATAGGGAAATTTTACCACTAACCTGGCAAGGCACATAAACATTAGTTAGCATGAATGTTGGGAAGTTAGCATGAAATGATTGACTGTGCATCAGTTTGACATACGCTAAAACATCTTTGTGGATTTAATGGAAAACAAATAGAGAAAAAGAGGGGAGAGGTGTTCTTCCGGCAAATGGATCTTTTAGATATACAAGGGGTTGTTCTGGTTCTAGTGGAGAAATATGACTTTCTTCCCTGGTTTTCCTGTGATAAAACAGCTAGTGCAGCAGAGCATTGGCATTAAATATGTAACTAGGAAACTTAAATGCAAGATCCGCCGTACTGGTACCGGTGGTGGCCCGGACCGGTACGAAATCGGTCCCGTACCGATGGCGTACCGGTCCGTACCGGTGCATACCGGTGGCGTACCGGTCCCGTACCAGTTCTTCAATAATAAACTACCGGTATCGGATTCCACGCTGATCCGGTACCGGTCTCAGGTTAAATGAATTGAGATAAAAAAATAAACTGCTTAGAGGACCTAGGCAATTTGCTTAGGAATGCAATTCAGACTTAAATGCATATGATGGTCACTGCAGTGAAAAAGCAATTTGTGCTCTAGTACAGCCCATGAGCGAATAATAGTGCCAAGTGACTACAAAGGATGCTGGTCTGTGGTCGTAGGTCTAGGAAAGTCTGGTGTGGTTCATTTTACCTTGGAATATCTTAGCATGAATATCATGAAGGACATGACATTTGGACATAAAGTCTAAAATTTTATGAGCTTTGGGCCTCCTGTGCTGGTGCTTTATTTTACTTTTTATAATCCACCACTATGAAGTGGATTTTCCCCCCAGGATTGATTTGCTATAATTATGTCCATCAACAAGCGACACCAAAATCCACCTCCAAAATTCAAACTTTGTTGAATTTCTCAATCATGACCTAGTTTCTTGCGATCTGTTCATTATTCTGAACATTTCACTGTATTTGAAGAATTTTATTGCAACAGGTTTTTCACTTTTTGTTGGGCCTGATGTTTGTGCTAAATGGGAAGTATAAATTTGTTTTGGATGGGCTGGAGTTAATTACTGCTTGCAGTATAGGAACGGGGCAGTTCAGGCTTTTGAGAGCATCATCTTAATTTGAGGTTGAAAATGTTGCCAAATTAATTGTTGTGATCGTGAAAAGTGAGACTACCTTCTGGCTTCTACTTTCAGTGTAAAGACCTGATTTGTTGTTATTATTGCAGTCACACTTCTTGAGACTTTGCCACTAGGATTTGGTTTTCTCCTTTGTGATAAGGAATGGTGCCTTTACCACTAAACCAAAGGCCCTTAAACTTCAGTTAGTGAAAAAGTTGGAAGCTACCATAAGATGACTGGTTGTGCATGTTTTTTGCATCTGAATGTAAACATCTTCATGCATTTGTTGGAAATCAAATATAGGAGGAGGAGGAGGAGGTGGTGGTGGTGGGGTGTGTGTTTGGTGGGGGTGGGGGGTGTGTGGTTTCTTTTAGGCTGCTTGGGTGGCCACATAAATGATCCTTTGAATAAACCACATAAGATAAATGGTTAGAATAGATTATCCATTGGAAAGATGAATTTTGTTCATTTATAAGGAAACCTTTAATCTTAAGGGTTCTCCGAAGGTGGGAATACTATAAATCACCTCTCGAGAAGAATGCACAATCCATACTTTTTCAGGATTCTTTCATTTCAAAGTTCTGTGCTTGCATCCATCTCTCCTTTTGTCTATTCTTCTAAACTTTTGGTTGAATGCATAATTTATCCGGTGATAATTTATTGGATGGCCATGTGAGAGCTTTAGGTATTCAAGGGGTTGCTGTGATGCTAGTGGAGAAATATAACTTCTTTTCTAGTTTTTATGTCACAAAACATCCAGTGCAGCAGAGTCTTAGCATTAAATAAAGAGATTATTCTTGTTAAGATAAGTTTTCAAGCTAATTTAATGGTTCAAAGTGAATCCCAAACCTCCAATGGAAATTCAGCCCTATCATGCTGTTACTGGGTAGTTAATCCTGGCTTGCTCACATTAGTGCTATTATATGGTGGACACCTTTGCTAAAGGAGAAGCAGGACCCAGGCTTTTTGAAACTCGGTACTTCATTACTTCTGTACTTTATCCAGAACATTCTTTTGTTTTAGATTCTACTTTTCTCAACCATGGGTTGGAGGTTATACTTACTGTATTTCTGGCATTTTGTAGTAATTAAAAAAGAACCCAAATTGTGCATAAAATAGCCAATGAACTTAATTCTGTTTGGCCTATTAGTGTCTGCTCTTATCTGTTCAATTTGTTGTCGACAGGCCGGTCATTCTGTTCACGCTGGTGGACTCATGAGGCTAGATGTCGAGGAATCATCAGTAAAAACTAGTTATGTCACAGTATGGACATCATCACATCTTCCACTTCACATGGGGAAGACAGAGGTGCCTCTGCAATAGAAGATCCCTTTGGTCGGCAGCTACAGGTGTTTTTCACTTGGTTGTAAAAACTACCTATCTATGGTGAAAGTGGCCGTTTGTGCTGCTTAAGTCACTGGAATGATCTGATAATTTTTTTCGAACTGTAACTGCGGCCGCCTGATGCTTTTCGGTCTTCTGGAGCAGAATCCAATTCAAAATTGGAAATGGCCAGGGCACCATCTTTTGGAAAGATAGCTGGATATGTATGCCTCTTCAATTGTTATTCCCCTCCGTTTCCAAAGATAGCCCAAGGGAGAAGGGAAAAGTGGCCGAGTTCTTCAACCCGAGGACCATGTCTTGGAAAATCAGATTGCCATCTCATCTCACATTGGAAGTCCAATTGCAACAGAACAACTTATCATCCTTAGAAACTCCACTTTTAAGGCTCGATCTAACACATCCCTATAGTTGGTAAACAGGTGGGAGGATGTCCGGAACCTAATCCCGTACCTTAACCCTTGCTCAAAACGGTTGGCCTTGCTTCTTTCGTCATCCATGAACTAGGGATAGAATTGGCCTAGCTCATTGAACTTATTAGTGTATTCCAAAACAGTCATATGGTCGGACTGGATCAGCGCTAAAAATTCATTTTGCTTTGTCTGCCTGACGGAGTCCGGAAAGTATTGAGTGTAGAATAACCTTTTGAAGTCCCTCCAGGTCATACTGTTGACGACATATGCCGTCTTCATAGCCGACCACCAAAACTCGGCATTTTCCTTTAACATGGGGATAGCCAATCTAACCTTCACTTCTTCGGAAAACTGAAGTGCCTGAAACATCTCCATTTCCCTAATCCAAGTTTCAGCTGCCATGGGGTTTGGTCCACCATCAAACATTGGTGGGTTCAGCCTGCAGAATCTTTCATAGTAAGAGTTCGTCGGTTGTACAACAGCCAGCTGCATCTGCTGCTGTTGCTGGAGCAGCTGTGCCATCAGTTGATACACTCCGGCCAGATCTGCGTTGGTGGCTATGGAGTGTGGAGTATCTTGGAAAATAGACTGGTAGCTAGGGTCCGGGGAGGGCGCTCCTCTATTGTCCTCCATGTTTCTTTATGGTTACCTAGCATTCACAAATTTTAGAGTAAGACTAAAATAAATTATTTTCTTTAACTAACATATTATGACGATCTTAATATGTTATGATATTCTTAACTATCCATTACCTCATATTTTTTACGGTTATAATCTTGTTAAACCGTGGTCTGCACCGACCACGGTGGAGAAGAGCCGCCATTCAAGGATGAAGGTTAGGTTTGGTGGTATCAGAGCTCTAGGTTTAATAAGATTATAACTGTAAAAATATGGGATAATGGGTAATTAAGAATATCATAACATATTAAGATCGTCATAATATGTTAGTTAAAGAAAATAATTTATTTTAGTATTACTCTAAAATTTGTGACTGCTAGGTAACCATAAAGAAACATGGAGGACGATAGAGGAGTGCCCTCCCTGGACCCTAGCTACCAGTCTATTTTTCAGGATACTCCACACTCCGTAGCCACCCACGCAGACCTGGCCGGAGTGTATCAGCTGATGACATAGCTGCTCTAGCAATAGCAGCAGATGCAGCTGGCTGCTCTACAACCAACAGACTCTTACTATGAAAGATTCCGCAGGCTGAACCCACCAATGTTTGATGGTGGACCAGACCCCATGGTAGTTGAAACTTGGATTAGGAAAATGGAGATGTTTCAGGCACTCCAGTTTTTCGAAGAAGTGAAGGTTAGATTGGCTATCCCCATATTAAAGGAAAATGCTGAGTTTTGGTGGTCGGCTATGGAGACGGCATATGCCGTCAACGGTATGACCTGGAGGGACTTCAAAAGATTATTCTATACTCAGTACTTTTCGGACTCCGTCAGGTAGACGGAGCAAAATGAGTTTTTAGCGCTGACCCAGTCCGACTATATGACCGTTTTGGAATACGCTAATAAGTTTAATGAGCTGGGTCGATTCTGTCCCCAGTTCATGGATGACGAAAGAAGCAAGGCCAACCATTTTGATCAAGGGTTAGGGAACAGAATTAGGTTTCGGACATCCTCCCACCATTTACCAGCTATAGGGATGTATTAGATTGAGCCTTAAAATAGGAGGTTGAGTTAAAGAGATCCGACAGAGAAAGAATTGACCTACAGAAAATCAGATCAGTTGGAGGTCAGAGTAGCAGGCTGAGAAGCATTAAAGGGCGTCAGATTCAGAAGAGACAGAATAGGAGTTGCCCTAACTGCGGCAAATTCCACAGTGGGCCCTGTTTGAAGAGAGTTGGGGCATGTTTTAACTGCGGGCAGATGGGACACATAGCACGTGACTGCCCGAACTAGAGAAGGGGTGAGCCCCGACCCGAGAGCCAGAGGCTATGGAATGACCCTCGAGTCTTCGCACTGACCCGTCAGGATGCCAGTGCTAGCGACCGGATGGTGACATGTATATTATTAGTCAACTCAATTGATGCCTCTATTTTGTTTGATTCTGGTTCTACACATTCTTTTGTGTCGGTTAGTTTTTCTAGACAATTACATTACACACCAGAGAAATAGAAGAACCACTGCATGTTGCTATATCCCTCCAGAAAACAGTAATCGTTGACATTGAATACAAGAACTGCATAATTCAGTTAGGGAAAAGAGAATTAGAGACAAATCTTATACAACTTGACATGCAAGACTTTGACATCATTCTGGAAATGGACTGGATGTCTAAATACCATGCTCATATTGACTGTTATAGTAAAAAAGTGGTATTTCAGATATCTGAAGAACAAGAGTTCTTCTTTCAGGATGACGCACCCCTTCAATGTAATTCAACATTACATTTTTTTTCGGCTCTGAAAGCCGTGAAGGCATTAAGAAAGGGGTATATGGCTTATTTAGCTGTGTAATGAGTATTCGAGAGGAGATCAAACTGGAAGATATTCCAGTAGTCAGGAAATACCCGAATGTTTTTCCAGATGAATTACCGGGATTAATCTGATGATCGAGAGATCGAATTCACCATCGATCTCGCACTAGGAGTAGAACCTATTTCCAAAGCTCCCTATCGGATGGCTTTTGCAGAGCTGAGGGAATTAAAGATCTAGCTACAGGAACTCCTGGACAAGAAGTTTATCCAACCTAGTGTATCTCCGTGGGGAGCACCTGTTTTGTTTGTAAAGAAGAAAGATGAGAGTATGCGACTGTGCATCGATTACCGAGAATTGAACAAGATAACAATAAAGAACAAATATCCTCTGACCCGGATCAATGACCTATTTGATCAGCTGCAAGGTGCCCAGATTTTCTCTAAGATAGATTTGCGGTATGGATATCACCGATTGAAGATAAAAGCGGAAGATGTGTTGAAGACCGCATTTCGAACCAGGTACGGGCACTACGAATTTTTGGTTATGCTTTTTGGACTAACCAACGCTCTAGCTGCTTTTATAGACTTAATGAACATAGTCTTTAGGCAGAATTTGGATCATTTTGTGATAGTCTTCATTGATGATATACTAATCTACTCAAGGAGCAAGGAGGAACACGTAGACCACTTGAGAGTGGTACTACAGACTCTTCGGGAGAAGAGGTTGTATGCGAAACTAAACAAGTATGAGTTTTGGCTAAACAGTGTGACATTCCTCGGCCATGTGATCTCTAAGGATGGAGTGTCGGTGGACCCCAAGAAGATAGAAGCAGTGGTGGACTGGCTTCGTCCCATCAACGTCACAGAAATTCGAAGCTTCTTGGGACTGGCCGGATACTACCGACGGTTTGTAGAAGGATTCTCCAAGGTTGCCACTCCTTTGACTCATTTGACTAAGAAACGAGCCAAGTTTATTTGGGATGACGATTGCGAGAAAAGCTTCCAAGAGCTAAAACAGAGGTTAGTATCTGCTCCAATTTTAACCCTGCCATCCACTGCTAGAGTATTCACTATTTATAGTGATGCTTCCAAGAATGGTCTAGGCCATGTACTCATGCAAAATGGCAAGGTGGTAGCCTATGCCTCAAGGCAGCTGAAGCCTTATAAACAGAATTACCCGACTCATGACTTAGAGTTAGCCGCAGTGGTTTTCGCCCTGAAAATTTGGAGACTTTTTATATGGTGAGCACTGTGAAGTATACACGGATCATAAGAGCTTGAAATACATATTCACACAAAAGGAATTAAATATGAGGCAAAGAAGATGGTTGAAACTCTTGAAGGACTATGACCTGAGCATTGAGTACCACCCAGGGAAGGCCTACGTTGTGGCCGATGCTCTGAGCAGAAAGCCAGCAGTGGGTTCCACTGCATTATTCACCACTCAACCACAGATTCAGAAGGATCTCGATATACTGCAAATTGAAGTGGTTATACAAAATATAGGGAGTCTATTGGCCACTTTGAGAGTGCGGCCAATACTGATCGACAGAATAAAGATCGCTCAGCAGACAGATGCGCATATCCGTCAGCCCAAGGACGAAGTGGAGAAAGGGTTGCGACCCGAACTCCAGATCCACCTTGATGATACTTTGAGATTTGGCAGCCGGCTATGTATTCCAGCTGATGTTGACCTAAAGAAAGAAGTCTTAGAAGAAGCTCACCAGTCTCGTTTCTCTTTTCACCTTGGCAATACCAAGATGTACAGGGATCTACGAGAACATTTCTGGTGGAAAGGTATGAAGAGAGAGCCAAACATGTAGTTTGATGCTTGACTTGTCAGCAGGTGAAAGCAGAACATCAGAGGCCTGCTGAATTACTCGAACCACTAGAAATTCCAGAATGAAAATGGGAGCATATCACTATGGACTTTGTTACTGGACTCTCAAGAACAGTAAGAAAGAATGACGCTGTATGGGTGATTGTCGATCGCCTCACGAAGTCAGCTCACTTCTTATCTTTCAGGGTTGGTACCTCATTGGACAGGTTGGCTCAAAGATATATTGATGAAATAGTACGCCTGCATGGAGTACCAGTAAGTATTATATCTGATCGCGACCCCCGATTTGTATCTAGATTATGAGGGAGCTTTCAGAGGGCCATGGATACTGAATTGAGACTCTGTACAGCATATTACCCCCAGACTGATGGTCAGTCAGAGCGGATGATCCAGACCCTGGAGGACATGTTGAGAGCCTATACTATTGATCTAGGTGAAAGCTGGGATGATTACATACCTCTGGTAGAGTTTGCTTACAATAACAGTTACCATTCCAGCATCCAAATGGCCTCATATGAAGCTCTGTATGGAAGAAAATGCCGATCTCCTTTGCATTGAGATGACGTCGGGGAGCAAAAGTTACTAGGTCCTGAGTTGGTTCAGAATGTTCAAAATAAAGTACTTTTGATCAAGCGAAGGCTTCATGTTGCCCAAGATAGACAGAAGAGTTGGGCTGACAAAGGAAGAAGGGAACTGAAATTTTTGGAGAACTTTGTTTTCTTAAAAGTCTCTCCCTCAAAGGGTGTTACCCAATTCGAGCGACACGGCAAGCTAAGTCCTCGCTACATCGGTCCATTCAAGGTTCTTGCCAGAGTGGGTGAGGTTGCATACAAATTAGCCTTGCCTCCAGAGCTGTCAGGTATACATCATGTCTTTCACGTCTCTCTTCTACGAAGATACATCTTAGATCCTAACCACGTGGTGCGATATGAACCTCTGCAAATTAATGAAGATTTGACCTATGAAGAGGCTCCCCTACGTATCGTTGATAGGAAAGAACAGATTCTTCGGAGGCGCACCATCCCCTATGTTAAAGTCCAGTGGACCAATCACACAGAAAGGAAAGCTATCTAGGAACTTGAAGAAAAGATGCGTTGGAGTTATCCACAACTCTTTGAGAATTGAAGTATGATTAATTTCGAGGACGAAATTTATTTAAGAGGGGAGGATGTAATATCCGGGCTCAATACTAATTGGGCCCAATATTTTGAGGCTCAGTTTAAGGGTATTGGGCCAGGTCACAAAATGGGCCGAAATGGGCCAATTTGGGCCTGAGGTTGGCAGCCCATTTGAAGGCTGCCACCTCATACCCCCAGGTTGAACTGACGGGCCCCAGCTGGCCAGTCGGGAGAAGGCCAGCTGTTGGACCCTCATCCATGTAGAATGGAAGTTCGCCACCTCCAACCTTAGGCTGAAGTGACAAGCCCAGCTGCCCAGAGGAAAAGGGCAGCTGTAGGCCTCTTGAGCAAGAAGGAAGGAGAGGGTGCCACCTCTTCAAAGGCCACCGCCTAAGGGGAGTTATTTAAACTCTCAACTTTTAATCGAGGATTACTGTACCCTCTTATCCCTCAGTCCCTTTGAAATACTGTACCATAGAAGCCAAACCCTGGAGCCGAAAGTTGACAGAACTGAACCTCTGAAGCACTAAGGAGCCGGGAGCAGGGATTACGGAAGGGACTGCTGAAGAGATTTCCGAGCAACAACAACTATTCGGAAACAAGGTGAGACCTTGTTCACGTAGGTTAATTTGATTTAAAATAAATAAAGATGGGGAGTTCCTCTATGGAATGTTTCTCTTCTCTGTTTCAGTAGTGAAACAGAGGGAAGGAACTTAGCACAAGAGGAGAAAGAAAATGATGGCTGACAAGTTCCACCTCGGGCCAGGCCTACGCACAAGGACAGGCCGTGGACCGGCCCGAGTACAACCCAGGGTCGACCCAGGCCTAGTAGTGGAACTAGGCCGAGCCCAACTTAGGGTCGGCCCAGGCCTAGTAACTGAGCTGGGTCGAGCCCAACTAGACTCGGCCTAGGCCCAGTTCCCATCCGGGCTGAGCCCAACCGGACTCGGCCTGCAGACGCTTAGGGCACCACGGGCTCGGCCGCGGTTGCCCTAGGGCACGGGGCGCGGCTGCAGGGCCGCCAGCCCCGACTGAGCCCCACCTCTTCTCTGGAGAAGAGGTGGTGGCGCCACCACAGAAGGGGAAAAGAGGCAAAAGGAGAAAGAAAAAATAACCAAAATAAAAATATAAAAACTTACCTTGGCCACTCGTGCCTCATCGCCGCCACGGTGGGTTGAGATCGATCTCCTTCCTTCGCCGTGGCTAGGTTGCGCGAGGTCAGGGGGCCCGAAGGCTAACCCCCTTCTCCGGCATCAGTTCGGATAAGAGGAGGGGCCGGCCTCCCTTCCTCTGCTGCACCGAGATGGGAGCACCGCCTCGGCACGTAGGCCAAGGGAGTCTCACCCCCCCGGTTGCCCAGCTAGAGGAAGGGGAGGAGATGGAGGGCGGTGAGGAAAGAGAGAGAAGGCCAAAGATTCGGCCGGAGGAGGAAGAGTGGCGAGGGTTTTCGGTGGAGACGAAGGAGAAAGAGAGAGAGAGAGAGGACGGGAGACGAAGAGGTGAGAAGCCTCTAGAAAATGAGACCCTTAACGGGTCCTTCCTAGCGGGTCGGATCCGGGTTTGAGTCCGAACCCGTTAAGCCCAATAAAAAAAATGATTTGGTGAACCCAATTAGAGTTGAACCCGAACCCAACTGAATAAATTTGGGCTAAATCCAAGCTCAATTGAGTCGGGTCCGAACCCAAATTAAACTGAGCTGAGTCTGAATGGATCCAATTAAGTAAATTGGATTAAATTCAAACCCAATTGAGTCGGATCCGAGCCCAAATAAGCTGAGTTAGTCCCAGCAGACCTAATTGAGTTCAAATCAGGCCTAATTCAAGCCCAATTTAACTGATTGAAGGCCAAATTAGCCACAGGCTGACCCTGACTCAAGCCTAGCCCTTTAATTAAAAGCCTAATTGATCTACGTGAACCCAATTTGGTTTTAAATCGAGCCCAAGGGCTCCAAACTGGGTAAATTGGACTTGGGCCAAATCCTTAGATGGGATCCAGGCCAGTGAATTCATATTATGATAAACTTATGAAATAAATAGGAAATAATGTGACCTTATGTTATTTTAGGTGATCAAGGATTTATCACCCAGACGTAAGAAATTGGAAAGCTAATTTCGGTAAGTAACTTGCCTTAATCTTATTACGGATCATGTATACGCCTTATTACATTTATGGATTATGTATGTAAGTAATCTATCTTAATCTTATACTTTATGGATCATATGTGTATCATGTTTGTTAAGACTTTAAAGGATTATGCATGCACGTTGATTTGTGTGTGAGATGGATTATAATACTATAATTGCACTTAATATAGTAATTGTGGTATAAGTATAAGATATGATGATGAATGGCATCTAGCTATGTACTACTTGCAAGAGGTACTACTTATAGGCTCTTAGATGCTACGGGCTGAATGTAACTGAGCTGGCCTTGCTAGTGGCTGAGAATGACTGAGCTGGCCCCGCCAGTGGCCGATAATGACTAAGCTGGCTTTACTAGTGGCTGAAAATAACTTCACTATAGCATCCGAGAGTATAAACCATGGCATGCCGGTATACGGTTTTACGTTGTATTTTCACTGATATAAAATACCAGTACGAATATTTTATCATGAAGAATTGTTAAGTAATGTACATGTTAGCTTTTCAAATTCTGCTTAAAAATGTTTAGTACTATAATTGATCTGATAAGATTATGCAGGATTACTTACTGAGCCGTGTAGCTCATATCCGTTCATTTATGTTTTTTCTTTCAGATCACCGCTAGTGATAGAAATCGGAGACATTTTTCTTTTGTATCAAAGCTTTTTTCTTTTTTGGGTAAAACAAATATACTTTTGTGTGCATAAACTGTATAGAAGCTCTATATTTTGTACCAACCAGTAAGTTGCATTGGAAATGCTTAAATATATGACAGATGACTACTTTAACTACCCTGTTACCTATGTATGAGGCTTCGTGCTATTGGGGACGGTAGTCGGCAATAGCACGGCCGTGTCATGGATCCGGGTCCGAGTCGTGACCCTTATTAGCCCTGGTTTCCCTAAAAACAGGGAGGAAAATTGAATTGTATGGAAATTAAGGAGCATTCTCTGCAGCCTCTTTATCATTCCTTAACACTCGAGGAGTTGGGGGGGTGGGGCGGGGCGCCAGATATAGCTTTGCAACCTCACTTTGGAACTTCAGTGTGCCCTTAAAGTTTAGATGCTTTCTTTGGTTTTGTTGGACTAAATACTTGGGATAATTTTGGAAGGAAGCTTGGGAAGAATCTTAGTGGCTGCATACGTTGTCATCAATCATCAGAAACTGTAGATCATTTGTTCTCCAAATGCAATTTCTTTTCAACTATATGGAAGGCAATCTGCATTTTACTGGGAATCTTGGACGCTCAACCTTTGAAGGCCTCTATCTTGAATGCAGAAAGAGAAACTTCTCCAAATCAGCTCAATTGGTGAGTCTTATGTTTATGGTGGCCATGGCCTAGGTATGTTGGAAAGAATGAAACGAGGGGATCTTTTTGAACGAACAAGCCTCTCTATCATCCATTGCCACAGGGGGCTCTATTTATTCAATGATTGGTCCACCCTATTGTGACAGCAAACTTCTGCTTGTGTAGGAGGATTATGGCACAAGGTCAAGCGACCGTCTAGAATCCTTTCTGATGTTTGATGTCGCCTGCAGCATGGTATGCTCTCCTCGCGTATCGCCTCTTCTCTTCTATTCTCTATGTCGACAGCGCTTCATTGCTCAAGATCTCTTAGTTGGGTCTGCTAATCTGGATGCAAGGTTCAATGAGAGTTGGTAGTTTGAATCAGAACCCTGTGTGCTAATCTGGATGCATGGTTGCTGAATTCTATATGCCACTGTGATGCTGGAGCAGCTGAATTATTTTTGTCAGCTTCTTATCTTCACTGTTGCTTTATTTTGGTTGAAGAAGAGCTCTGTCTGAGTGCTGGAACTTGTTCAAAATCCTGTTTCTTTCCATTCAGTTGTATCAGAATCTGTTTCCTTGGATTGCTGCCTACTCCTCTTGGCAGCTACTGATGTTTGTACTGTTTGACTTAAATTAATAAAAGCCGGTGGTTATAACCTCCCTTTCATTCAAAAAAGAGAAACAACTCATTTAACTTGGAAAATGGATAAAAAAGGGATTTAATGCTAGCGGGAACAGATGGGATGTGAGTTCTGTTGATATAGCAGCTGCCTGTCTTGGTTGGTTTGCCATTGAACTAAAGGGAGAGGTTGTTACCCCTGCGGATGGTGGTGGACAGAACCATGCTTCATGCGAGGGAGGTTACTACAACTGCCATTAGGTTCGCTTCTGAGATGGCCAGGGACACCTGGGGTACTCTTTTTGCTGTCACAGCGCCCAGGTTCGTCCTAGTCTCTTAGGTATCCTCATCCCTTGGTCATTTCAAAGTGAACTTCGATGGTAGTATGTCGGTGGATGGGATGTCAGGAGGAGTTGACTTTATCATCAGAGATCATCTGGGTAGGTTGATAGCAGCTGGTGGCCGCCGCACGCTGGGACTTATTGCAGTCGAGGCGGAGCTGCGGGCAGCCTGGAAAGGGATATCCTATGCGAGGCGGGTACTTGGTGCTGAGCATATATGCCTTGAGGGAGACTTCTTTGTGGTGATCGATTGGATTCGGGGAGTGGACAGATACGGTGATGGTCATCCTCTCATCCGCGAGACTCGTAGACTGGCTTAGGAGCTGAGCGATTTTCAGGCTTTACATGTTTTTCGGGAGGCGAACAGTGCAGCAGATTGGGTTGCCTCATTTGTTATCCGGCACTCCGAGGAGATCATATGGACATCTGTAGGAGATATTCCTCCTACCTTGTACTCTTTATTTTGTTTTGATATGACTGGATGTACTCAAGTTAAAGCTATATGAAATGCCGTTTTCACCCAAAAAAAAAAAAGAAAAAAAAGAAAAGGAGAGGTTGTTTTAGGTGTTTGGACATATAATGGGATTGATGTTGTATCCTGTAACTCATTGCTCTCTAAAGGAGCACTGGCTTGAAGAAGCTGGATTTACAGGTTCAGTTTTTCTCAGGCTGACAGTGTACTAACAAGCTGAAACACAACAAAGCTGAGAAGACAGCATGCTAATAAATTAAGACCAGCTAATGACTCATCATCAACATGTGAGGCAGCTATGGGTGCTTAATTTTTGTTTAGTAATAAAGTTACAGAATGACAGTTGGATTAACAGTTACTGCATTTTATTAGGGAAGTTTTACCGGATGCGACGGCAAGATCATGGCAGAGGAACTTACACATGGTCATTGGTGTTGGTTATTGAAGTGAAGAGGTTAAGGAGATTGCTGCATTTCTTGTAAATCAAAAATATTTACTGTCAGCCTTGTGATATTTGCCATATTTATGTTGTGCAGGAATATTCATTTATGAGAGACTTCCTAAAGTTAAGGATGAATAACACCCTCTTTTTTTGAAAAAAATCATAAGATATTGTGATTATCAGAGAAAAAAAGATAAGCTAATAACTTATAACAAACAAGGGTTGGTGGTTATGTTTCATTTTTATATTATATTAAGACAGTTGGTGACTCTTAAATTGTAAGCTATTTCTCCAAAAAACAGAAGTTGCAAGTGAAGTTTTGTTTTTTATTGTTTTAGTACTTTGATTTCAGAGAGCTAAGCAGTGAAGGGCTGTGGGTTAGCTCAAATGAATATCAACTATGGAAACTTTCCTTCTCCTATTTTATCCCAACAGTGGTGTAGCTATATCTAATTCTAACCAAAGACTTTTCTTTGATTAAGAGAAATAAATTGCATGGGATGTGGACTTGCAAATAAAAATTTCTTGTCGGGCAGCGAACCTAGTAGTTACATGGAACCCGCCCTTTCATTTGCCCGGTTACCATTCGAATTTTAAGGCAACCACTATCTCATTGGAGCAGGGAAATAAATTGCCAACAAAGCATGGATTGGCGGTTCCCATCCGTTTTCTCAACTGGAAAGGTACCGAATTTGATCCTTTTTCTTTTTTTTAAAAAAAAAACTAAAAGGAAAAATAGATGAGATTTTTCAATTTAAACCTACTATTTTAATGAGTTTGCTATGTTTTTGATTCTTTATCAAAAGTAATAGTTGAGATTCTTTTTGTCAAGAATGTGGACCTGAGTAAGTTCACGAGGCTCAAGTCACACCACCAGCTACATATAACCATTTATACATTCCACATCTGCCGGCTCCATGCAACCATGAGAAATTATATTTTACATCAGGTGCACCACACCATATTAGTTATATTTTTGTTTTTATGAGACCATTAAGATGAAAAATTATATTCCATATGGTGTACATTACGTGGCCATGTACGCTGATAATTACATTACGTGGCCATGCACATTAAAAATTAAAAGCTTGATGAAAGAGGCTTATCGAGTGGCTAACGATATGCATGAGTGCATGCAGTGTAAGATATAATTTCTCTATTTAGGCATTCATCATGTAGCTCGTCTTAGATTTTTCTCTCTTATCTCATCTTAAATTATTTCTATGATGCACGGCTGAGTTGGTGCGCCTAGTGTGAGGTTCCCGGTCCCGCGCCGAATCCTCGCCGCGGCGGTCCAGTCTAAATTAGACCGGTTTGGAGTCATGTCGGATATTTTACATGAGCGGTTGGATCCAACTTAAATGGGCTCGTTGCGGCCGCTGTTATTCTTCGTGGGGAAGGGAGGTTTAGGGAGCCACAGGGATAAACGGAATAAAGCATAGGGTGTAACAGTCGAACACCGGGGTCCTTCTCTTGCAGCGGCGGGAAATCGGATCCCCACAAAACCCTAATTTTTGGGTACGCCTCTCTTTCCTGAAGCTTGTATCTTTACCTACTTCGGTTTATGTGCTGCGGTTAATATGATCGTAGAAATTGCTGTGAGATCTTTCAACAACTTCTCGGTTGGAACTTTGTTTTCCACCTCTGTTCTTGCAGAGATGTCCCCCGTTATTGTTCTTCCATTTCTCCCATTCTTGATTCTTTCTGTGCATCGCGATTTTGTTTTATTACGCCATAGATAAAGAGATAACTAGACAGACAGACAGACAGACAGAGAGACAGATAAATTTCTTCTTTTGATTTCTTATGTCTTCTTATAGGTATGTGTGACTATTGCTGATGAATCCAATTTCTCTTGTTTTTTCTCAGATTTGCTTCTTTGGCTTGAAATCATAGAATTTTTGAGGCATTCGCAGTTTGTGCGAGAGTGCTAAGATTTCTTACTAATTTGAGTGGAAACCCTAGGAGGGACCAAAAAAAAAAAAAAATCCATCAAAGATCAAACGAGGCCTTTCTTCATGGCACTTGCATTCGCTCCCCTTAGGAGGAAACTGTCAACTTCATCCACTGTCCGAGCTCGATACCTCTCGCTTTCTGCCCATCCAAAACCTTCAGAAGAGTTGACGCCTGACCCTCGATTCATCCGGCACAGCTCCCCTGAAGCCAGGCTACTCGACCACTCCCCATTCCTCCGCTTCCCCCAAGTTCGTGTCACGACCCTCCCCAATGGCATCCGTGTGGCCACCCAATCGGCCCCATTATCTGCCTCACACACGGCCTCCATTGGCGTCTGGATTGATGCTGGCAGCCGGTTTGAGGTTCCTGGCACCAATGGCACGGCGCATTTCCTCGAGCACATGATCTTCAAAGGCACCCGCCATCGCACAGCCCGGTCTCTCGAGGAGGAGATAGAGAACATGGGTGGCCGACTCAATGCCTACACTTCCCGTGAGCAGACCACTTTCTATGCTGATGTCCAAAGTAAGGATGTGCCTGTTGCCATTGATGTACTTGCAGACATATTGCAGAACTCGAGGTTCCCCGACCATGCCATCAGGCGGGAACGGGGTGTCATCCTCCGTGAAATGGAGGAGGTGAGATGTAGTCTTATGCTCTTACTCGTTGGTTTTGTTTGGTGTATGGTCCATCATGTGCAGCTTTTCTTTTCTTTTCTTTTTTTAGTGAATGCCTGGTTTGTGTGTTAGACAGGTACAAGGGCAGCTGGAAGAGGTGATATTTGATCACTTGCATTCGGCCTCGTTCTGTGGTCATCCTCTAGGGGACACAATATTAGGCCCCGAGGAGAACATCCGGGCAATCTCTAGGATTGACTTGCAGCAGTACATTTACACCCACTATACAGGACCTAGAATGGTAGTATCAACTTAATTTTGGAATTTTGATTTTTTTAACACTTAATCCATGATAACATGAAATTGTATGTTAGGTTCTTGATTTTTTTTGTCTTATATTTAGTTTTATTTTTGTTTGGTGGAAGGTTGTATCAGCTGCAGGTGCAGTTAAACATGATGAGATTGTTGATATGGTCAGTAGATTGTTTAGAAATTTTTCTAGGGATCCAACCACAGCGGATCAGCTTGTTGAAGCAAATCCAGCTATCTTTACTGGTTCAGAGGTCTGCTGTAATTCAATATAAGTTCATTTGCGTTATGCTCTATGCAACAAATTCCTTAAACATTTTAATTTAGGTTCGAGTGGAGAATGAGGACATGCCTCTAGTGCATTTGGCAGTAGCTTTCAAAGGGGCAGCATGGGCTGACTCTAATTCCATACCTCTTATGGTAATCCAAAGCTTGTTGGGGTCTTGGAACAAAAGCATAGGTGTAGGTAATTGTTCAGGGTAAGATAAATTCAGGCTGTTGCTAATGTTTCGTTAGTACATATGTGGGCTTTCTTAATACTCTTGCTGCATGTTTTGTAACAACTAACAATGTCATGCGACCCAATGAATTAACAGGTCTCAACTAGCTCGTCGAGCCAGCACAGATGGCTTAGCTGATAGCATAATGGCCTTCAATACCAACTATCGTGATGTGGGATTATTTGGCATTTATTCTACTGCCACGGTGAGCCTTATTTCTTCATTCATCGTTAGAACTTAAAAGCTAAAAAATATTACCATTTGCTTGTTAAACAAAATACGCCATTTCTAATAGCTTATTTTCATTCTGTCGTCTGTGTTCCCATTCATGTTGTCATTGACCATCTAATAAATTCCTTCTTTTTCTGTTGAGCTAATATCTGAAATATAATATAACTTTGTCCACTATGTAGTGCATTTTTCATTTCTAAAACTTAAGCAATGATTTATAAATACTATAATTATCACATCTCTATGTTCTCCTCATTTAGCAAGATCAGTAAAAAAAATATTTATGATACTTACTAGTTGTGGAAAGAGCTACTTTTTATATTATCTCAACATTTTGAGTCTTGTTGATTGCAGCCTGATCGTGTGCATGATTTGTCATGTTTAATAATGGAAGAGATGAGGAGACTGGCATACAAAGTATCAGAAAGTGAAGTAATACGAGCCCGAAATCAGGTAACTTTCAGTATCAAGTAAGTTTATTCTACAGCTATCCTTGCCTAATATTTTTGGATACTCTATCTTCATCTTTGATTTAATTTAGGTGTTAGGAGCCCAATAAGATTACTTTGATTTTGTATTAGAGAATTAGGATGTTGACTTCCATCTGGGGTTGAAATAAACTTGGTTTTGTGAATTTGTGCTCCATTTGTCTGTGTTTGGGCTGCTAGCATGGCCAAGGCGTTGGTCAAAAAGCACCTTTTGCATTTCTTTTTAAACGCATCTGAGGCTTATGTATGAAAATGTGGGAAGCTAACCTGGAAAGTTGCAAAGTTTGTATATGCTGAGAGTCTCAAATCTGTGGTGCCTAAAGAAGCTGTATTATGATGCTAGAGTAGGAAGATGCAAAATATAACTTATTTTATTAGGTTCACACACTTTTATATACCTATAGTGATTTTTTGTATGTTCTTGCAACTTGACATGATCGTCAAAACTTATGATATCCTGTTCTATTTACGACACTCAATTTTTTTTGATCTCTTTTTTTTGGAAAAATAAGCCTCTGTAAAGGTTTTTTTTTGTTCACGATGAAAACATAAGTGTGCGATTTATCTGATTCCAGGTCTTTTCTGCATAACTGCAGATGCCCAAGAAATAACTTTGTTCGCAAGGGTCATCTTCATGCCTGGGCATGGGGTCTGATCATGTTCATCTTAGACAAGTATTTGGAAGACTTGATGGTTGATCTTGTCGTTATGATGGTCTAAGATCCTACTCTAATTCAAGGAGTGACTATTTTTTTCTTGCAATAGTTTAGAATAATTTGTACGACACGTCTTTCACAAGGTTTACAATGTAAATAAATCATGGTGAATTGCATATAATTATGTGTATGTATTTTGTGATCACTGATCTAACAAGGGTCACAACCTTGTTTGTCATCATATGCAGTTAAAATCTGCTCTTTTGCTTCATATCGATGGATCTACTGCAGTTGCTGAGAACAATGGCCGCCAGGTACATCTCAACAAAATAATATTTAATTTGCTCAAGTGGCTATTTCCATCAGAAACACTTTGCTTGGCACTTAATAGAGGGGTACAGAATGCTATACCCAAGCATAATCATGGTTTTGCCATGCTAAGAACTGCAGTTCTTAACCTTTTGATGCAGATGTTGACATATGGACGAGTAATGCCATTTCTGGAACTTTTTACTCGCATAGATGCTGTTGATGCTGATACAGTAATGGAGACGGCAAAAAACTTCATAATTGATAAGGCAATCAACATTTCATTACATTCCATTCTTTGTAATTTCAGTATGTATGCAGCTATAATTGTTTGATCACAAGGGGTGGTAAAACTAATGAAATAGGTTTTTGACTTGAAACTTCATGAGAGGGCCAGTATCACAAGTTCAGAATTTAACCTGCAGACATATATGTAACCGGTTACTAATGATCTGAATATTTCAGGATGTTGCTATTGCTGCGGTGGGACCACTCCATCTGTTACCAGCCCACAACTGGTTTCGGTCTCAGATTTCTGCTGAATAAAACTTACATATGCTGTAGCTGCCGCCTTTAGTGCCTGACATTCATACGTGTTGTAGATCTAGCATTCCTTCAGGGTGAAATGTAACATTTAGATTATGAAGAAAATTTATTTCTTTGTTTTTGTGTAGGTAATTTTTTCTCTGTAATTCCTGGTAGTGGAACGATCTTTCTTTAATTTTACCATGCAACCTTTTCAGAATGCAGTTTCTATCCTGAGTTTTTTGGTCATGAAATGCTTGGACTCGAGAGCATGTAGAATTTATTTTAAGACATAAGTATCAACACTTGTGTTCTTTTATTAGCCTTTAATAAATGGAGGTTATATCTTTTGATGGATGCTTTCTCTTGCTGGGCTTTCATGTGATGGTGATACTTTCTTATACTCAGTTGTTGTAATGTGGCTATGGATCTTCTTCCTATCCCCACCAAAAAAAAAAAAAAAAAAAAACGGATGGCGGAGGGAAATTCTATTGAAGATTGGAGAAGCTATACAAGCTGCAACATTCTCTAGATAAAGTTTTGTCAGCATTAAGGGCTGTTCGTGGGGAATAATTTTAGACACACGTGTAATATCATGTCACTGGCATAAAACCGTGTTTGTACCAGGAGCGGCTCAATATATTTGGAGGCCTAAGGTTGTTTTTTTTTTTTCTATTTTGTTTTGCAGATCTTTTCTGTGGTGGGCTTTTTTTGGGCCGGAGCTTTTGGCAACCTCTTCAATCGCTTAAGAATTAGGCCAGCCCTATATGAGACACATATTCAGGTGTTTAATGTGCCCCTAAACTTCTCCACCTTCCCTTTTACATGCTGATGCAGTGATGCTAATCATGTCCTTTTACCATTAGCCTACACGCGGATCAATCACGCAGGTTGTTTGATGTTAAATGACCTGTTAGAGTATCGGTTTGGCGTTAATTAACTGTTATAATCTCAAAAGCCTATTTTCTTTGGAGGCCGTTGGCCCAGATCTCGGTTTATATTGGTATTGCTCGCCCCTGATATATAAAGCATCACTGAAATCTGAGATGTTGGCTGGTGCGATATAAATATTGGTCAATTTTTTTTATCTTTTTAAATAGAATTGCCATAGAATAACTTATAAAATTTAAATTTTTAACATAGATAATATTAGATTTGCCATACCTGTTGATATCGATTGAGATTTTGAAAATTTTTAATTTTTTTAAAAAATTGGCTAAGATATTTATCTCGGTGTCCGTCATCCATCGAGATTAAGGCTGCAAATGGGTCGGGTCGACCCGAGACCCAACCCGACCCGTGTAGATTCGACCCGATCCGAATTTTAGGACCCGCGGATCCGGGTCGGGTCCTAAAATTGGATCCGAATCATTTTCTGGGTCGGGTCTGGGTTTACCGAACGGATCCGACCCGATCCGAATGGATCCGAAGAGAGAGGGGGGAGCAAAAGAGTTTTTTTTTTGTGTGTGAGTGTGTTTGTGGGGGGAAGTAGGATTCAAGCATGGAAGGATAGCAACAAGCATAGGCTCACAGAATCCAACGGAACCTCGGCCCGTTTAGGATTCTCTCTCGATCTATTACACCGTTGATACCTCTGGTGTCTCGGTAGCTGACTTTTTTTTTTTTTACCTTCTGTTTTCTGGTTTTTGTTTCTTTTAACTTTTGCAGGGAGGAAGTGAGGGAACACTGAAC
>JAOXJJ010000725.1:684362-711411 GCA_025769935.1 Phoenix roebelenii | reverse complement strand
GCCCCTGCCAGTGGGTATAATAACTTGGTTGCACTACTATCTGGGAGTATGGATTTAAAATCTTGGATTAATGGCAAGGTTTTACGTTGCATTTCAAGTTTATGAAATATCTTGATGGTGCATGCATTAATTTACAGCTTGATTTGCATATATATATATATAGTATATGGAACAACGGACATTTGATGTATATGTTAGCCTCTCAAATCCTGCATAAATATGGTTACCATTATGTTTGATCCGGTAAGATTATGTATGATTACTTACTGAGCTGTGTAGCTCATACCCGTTATTTACATTTTTTTTCTTCAGATCCCCACCAGTGACTGCTGCTAGAAGCATTTTTCTTTTGTAACAAGGCTTCCTTATTTTGGGGTGATGTGAACATATTTGTGTACATAAACTGTGTAGAAGCTCCGTACCTTATATAAAACATTATGTTGTAATACCTACATTTTGATATATATAAGTTTGACTGCTTTTGACTATCTGTTGACCATGTACGAGGCTGCGTATTATTGTGGGTAGTAGTTGGTAATAGCACGGCCGTGTCACGGATCCGGATTTGGGGCGTGACACGCTGTATGATTGGTGATCGGCCTCAAGAGTGGCTTTTTTATTTACCTTGGGCCGAGTATTCGTACAACACCGCTTTTCACTCAGCCATAGGGATGACACCCTTTGAGGCGGTGTATGGACGAGTAACATCGACGCTGCGAGTCTATGATTCACTGTCACATGCGGACCAGACAGAGGTAAATTTTGAGCTCTTAGACCGCGACACTACATTGCGGCGGTTAAAGTTCCACATAACGACTGCACAGAACAGGATGAAGCAGCTGCATAATCGGAAGCACAGAGATCCAGTATACGATGTGGGCGACTGGGTATACGTCAAGATGTAGCCTTATCGACAGTTGACACTGCGGCCTATGGCGAACCAGAAGCTCTCTCATTGCTTCTACGGGCCCTTTCAGATCTTGGAGCGCATTGGACCCGTGGCGTATCGCTTGGACTTGCCGACTACATCGAGAGTTCACCCGGTATTCCACGTGTCGCTTCTGAGGGTCTGGCATGGACCCAAGACATCTGTTGGCCCAATCATACATGAGCCACCAGAGGACGAGGTAGTGGAGCCGGTTCGAGTGCGGGCGAAGTGCAGAATACGAGTAGAAGGATGACTGGAAACCCAGATACTAGTGGAGTGGCTGGGGAGAGCAGCAGACCAAGCCACATGGGAGTTTGAGACTAAGATACTTGATTGTTTCCCTGACTTCCGACCTTGAGGACAAGGTTAAGGGAAGCATGGTGGAGTGATGCGGTTGGATCCACTAGACCGCCTCGAACTGAATCATTTGGTTATTTTTGCTTTTGAGTTCTTGATGTTAATTTTATTTCAGCGTAGCCTTGCTTGGGCTAGCCGACTTGGCCTTTATTAGAGTCGCTTTGGGTTTAGTTATTTCTTGAATTCAATTAGATCAAGTCAAGTTAAGGGGTCTGGTAGCCACCTATAAATAGATGTGGTGAGCACCTATTTCAGCATGCAAAAATTAATTGAAAGGCTTTTGCCCTAGCTCTCTTCCCTTCTCTCCTCTCTTTTTGCGACGCCTTTTCTCTCTCCCTAGGCCGCCATCCAAGGCCGCCGCCTCCTCCTTCGTCCGGCTGCACCACCTCTGTCCTGAGAGGCTAGCCACCTTCTCCCTCTTCTTCCTTTCCTCCTTGATCCCTACTAGCCTCTACAAACAACTCCATCCCGTCGGATTATCAGCCCATCCTCCCCTGCGCAGTCGTCGGTCGAAGGCTGATATCTCGAGATCCCGACGTCCTCTCTAAACTTACAACCTACTGCTAGAAAGCTAACGTGGAGACCTACAACATATCCAAAATTATGATCGATCGGACGGATGGATCTTCTGAAATTGCCCCCATAATCAGGTTGGAACCATCCTCCCAAAAATCAAGAAGAGTCAAGAATCTTGGGGTACAAATCAAATTCTATCGGATCGCATCACGTGCTCCTCGCAACGCCTTTTCTGCCCCTTTAAGGCTTGCTCTGCTGCGTCTCTCCGAAAGGCGATGGCCTCCTCAGTCTTCGCATATTTTCGAGCTCAGGCTAGCATCTCGGTGAAGTGAGCGAAAAAATTCTTCTCAACAGAGAAGAGAAACATGTAGGACCGAGCTCCTGTCTTTAGGGCGGACATGGCGATCGACTGATCGAGCTTGCGACCTCCTAGGTTACGGAGGTGAAATGGTCGATGTAGTCTTTAAGGGACTCTCCTTCCTTTTGCTTGATGTCGAGGAGAAAATCCGACGTTCGGCTGGCAGCAAAGTTGGCGGCAAACTTCCTGCCAAGCTGCTCGAAGGAAGATACAGTGCTCGACTTTAGACCGGAGAACCAAAGCTGAGCTGTTCCTCGGAAGGTTGCAGGGAAAACCTTGCAGAGCACAGCCTTTGAGGATCCTTGCAACGCCATGAGGCCTCGGTAACTCTCCAAGTACTCCAGGAGGTCGATGGTCCCATTGTAGGTTTCTATTTGGAGGCATTTTGAACCTCGGTGGGACCGATTTATCCTCGATCTAGCGGGAGAAAGGTGACTTTGTGGTGAACTCAAAGTCACCCTCACGTCTTTCCTTCTGGTCTTGAAGCATCTCGATTTGCCGCTCGAGTTTTTCGACCTTCTTGTCGAGTTCTCTGCCTTGGGAGATTGGCACAATGGTCTGTTCAGATACTGATTGACCCGGGGTCGATTCGGCCTCCGAAAGTTGTGGCCTTTTATCCTGGTTCTTCCCTAGCGGCTCTCTCCGGGGAGACGCTTTGGTTAAATCCTGGTAACAGCGCCGTTCTCCATTATTGACCCTCGAAGAATCATGGAGATCTCGGCCTTGAAATACCGGCTGGTGGCGCAGCGGCGGATGATTTTCTCCGAAGGACCTGCAAGAAACCAATGGCCGGGGGTCCTAGCGCCGGCCCTCCGATACTTAAGTCAGAGGGGTTTTTGTGGAGAAAAGTAATGGAGAGAGGTCACGTAAGAATGTCTGGAGGAAGGAGAAGAAGAAGAAGCCCCTACCTCGAGATCTTCCCCCCTTTTTATAGGAGGGGGTGTAGGGCTTATCTGTGACTGAACGTGACCATGCGAATTAATGAGTTGACGTAGTGATTGGACATGATCGTGTGAATTAATGAGTTACCGTAGACGGCCCGAGATTTTGGGCTGGTTGGCGATCCGTTGAGATTTTGTGCATTTAAATGTTGACAGTCGTTGAGGCGGAGATCGCGTGATTTGATCCCGGATGAGGAGGTGGATCTGATTTTCGGTGGAGTGGGGAGGTCTGCTTCTTCCTTTGACTGAGTCTTTCTTGGCCTTGAGATCGAGCTGGCTTAACTTGGCCGAGCTCTGTGGTCGGGCGCTCTGTGGTCATGCTTGTCATCAAGTACCGACGATTTGACCACATGCTCTGAGTGATCTATTTTTCCTCCAACATTTGCATCGCTCACGAGGTATTGTCCGCTTTGGGGAGGGGTTTCATAGTCTCTTCCCCCTGCATGGTTTTGCCCTACAAAAGGCGCCTTGCGAGGGAAAGGGTTCCCTCATCCATTTAAGGCATATACCTTTCCGCTATCTAGCCGATGTGGAATTAAGTTCGAGACCTTTTAATCCTACAACAATGATGATAACAACAACAACAATAGCAATAAATATAATAAATTGAATGTTTAATGTTCATCTTTTTTTTTTTATATTATTCAATGCATCCTTTGCCTTTCCATAATATCTCTTGCAACCCATAAAAGAACATGTTTAAGATGGAAAGGTATCTAATCCCACACCTCGTGTCTGTCAATATTTTCCGGGTAAAGCGAACAGTACCATTAATAAATGGATAGTCGTTATATATGGTGACTAAATCCTTTCGCATCCAGAATCTCATCCTCTTTGATTCAGGTTCAAATGGAGAGATTGAATCTCCTAATTCGTCCATTGCTTGTCCGGTATAACATAATTGCTTTCTTATGTACCATGAAAGGACCTCTTTAATTGTGGCTATCAGTAATACCTGGATGGCTAATTTAACCCTCAACGGGAGAGCTCATCCTGTACAAAGATTCACCCCTCATCCAAAGCCATTTCCCAACCGCATTGTAAGCCATTACCGGTACTTTATGATTCAAGGATGCGCTAAAACTACAGAGGCTTCATTCCTCTAGAAATTATATCCTACATAGGGTTGTAAATAGGTCGGGTTGGACCGGATCATGAGTGATTTCGATCCAACCTGGTTCCTTATTCGGGTTCTAATATTGGACTCAGACCCAATCTAGTAGAAGATCGGGTCGGGTCCATGTATAACCCGGTCTCAATCCAAAAATTTCAAGTTTGGGTCGAATCCGATTGAATTTGAAAGAGTATATCCATGCCTGTGAAGCAGAAAGCGGACTCAATAACTTTTCTTTTGGATATTGAAGAACAAAAAACCATAAATCAGATAAGATTGACTGGCTGCAAAAATAACATACAATGCCCATCAAATCAGATTATTTGGGAAACAACCCATGTTTTTATACTTAGGCCTTTTCGAGGCTCAGTTATTACTTTGTTGCTATAAATGCTTATTATTTTTTAAAAAACTTTTAAAACCAAGCAGTGAAATTGCATGAATTATTCTATATTTGAATTAGAGCAATAAATTTAAGATGCAAAAATACTGCTCACATACAGGACATAAATATCAGTCATAAGACAACTTAGAGAATAACATGGGTTCCAACTTTTTCGGGCTCAATGGTTTACCGGTTCAGTTCGGGGCGGGTTGAATCGTAGGATTGGAAATCTAAAATTGCCCAAAATTCAAACGGGTCAGGGTGGGTCTGAATTCAGTAAAACAAGATTCAACTTGAGAAATAAAATGGATATAATTTTAGAATCCGATCTGACCCCACGGGTCCTCTAAAAATTGGGTTCACATGAGTCGGGCCTAGTTGTGTCTCGGGTCAACTCATTTGCAGTCTTAATCCTACACCATCTGTACTACGCCAGTGGTGCACCATTGGAATAATTCGAAATAAGATGGGAGGTGGTAAGAGAGATTATTCCCTATACGATGGGTATCATATCTTCGCATACTACCAATCACAGCCTTTCGTTTCTGCAGCTTAAAGAAATGTGTGGCTATAATTGGTCATATGTACGGCCATGTAGTGCACCAATCCAAAACGAGATCATGATAGAATGATTTTATATGAATGAGATGAGATGACTGGCATGACGCACCGCCACATGGTTGGCGAACAGAGCTCCTTGCGCTTAAATAAGAAGGAAACCAAGAATAGCGGCAGGTGCATATCTTGGCAAGCGACCAAGATAGTTAAGGGTTAAATGCCAGTCCACCCTCCCTTCCAACTTTAGATATTCTCAGGTTCCTTCCCCCTAATCTCTTTCCTTCTGCACCCTAAACCTCTTCCTTGACTCCCCTCCCAAACGCTTTCTTCTCCGTGTTTCTCACTCCCGGATAATTCGCAAGAGAGAACGGGAAGAATGATCGAGCAAGGCGAAAGTGCATCATCGAACAGCAGGTCATGCGCGGCCTGCAAGCACCAGCGGCGCAGGTGCTACCCGGGCTGCGTCTTGGCCCGCTACTTCCCGGCCAAACGCGCCGCCCGGTTCGAAGCCGTCCTCCGCCTTTTCGGTATCAGCAACCTCATGAGGTTCTACAATGCCGCCTCCAGCGAGCAACGCGACCACGTCGTCGCGACCATGACGTTCGAGGCGGAGACCCGGAGCGTCAACCCTGTGCTTGGCTGCGTCGCCATTATCCATGACCTTAATGCACAGATCGACGCCACCTTTCGTGAACTCGACGCAACTTTCAGCCAGCTCAATTTCTACCGCCGGCAGCAGCAGGAGCAGCAGAAGATGATGATGATGATGCCTCCGCCACTGGCACCGATGCCGGCGCTTCATGCGAATTCATTACTGCAGCAGCAACAGCAGCAGCTACCGCCGCCACTGCTGCCGCCTGTCTTGATGAATTTGGTTAGGGTTCTTGGCACAGTTTTTTCTTCGTTGCTTGAATTAGGGAGTTTCTTGGGAGAGGGAAAAGAAAAAAAACTGAAGAAGAATTTTATGTCTGTGTCTGGATTCTGAAATACAGGATGATCGAGGGGTCGACATTGGGAGATCGCATGGATCGCGGCCATGGGGCGAGGGGGCTATCAGGTCGTCTAACCCAGCGGCGGTACCTCCCAATCCAGTGGTAGATCCTTCTAATTCAGAAGGACTCGATAAAATGGTGTGTATCCCGTTTCGGATCTCCGTCATAATTTATTCTCCCTGAGCGTATGGTTTAACGTAATTTTGTGAAAAAACTTAGGATCTGAATTAGAAACTTTCTTTCTTTCTTTCCTTCTTTCTTTCTTTGATTTTTCAACAGTTTCTTGTTAGTTCATTGTTCTTCTAGTTAATCTGACTGAACTGGGGACTGGATAGAGGTCTCATTGCAATCAATATTTCCTAAAATGCAGTATGGAATCCAAGGTTGGAGCGCGAGAACAAGGGCTCGATGGGCTGAAGGCTGCGACAAGAGAACTTTTTATTGGTAATTTTAATGGAAAACCTCCACCTTCAGCTAAAGATCATGTCATCTCTTCAGAGTTTTCAGTTGGATCAAAGAAAGCCAAGAGAGATGAGGTAAAAGAAACCCACTCTCCATAGTTCATCAGAATCAGAAATCTCTGTAGTGCAATTACTTTGATGATTTTTCGTTATTAGTTGTTTCGTTGTTGACAATTACTTTGATCTTTCCTTGTTCATGAATTACCTTACTATGGAGGATTCCTATGTGGTCAAGCCTAAACAGAGCATGCATTTGGATTTGATTGAGAACATAACACAAACCATTACATTTAGGCCGTATAAAGCTAATTGGAGCAAATGATTTTAACATGTGGTTACCAATTTACTTTCTTAATCTGAGCATAGGCAATATAATGAACAGCGATCCTTTTTCGTTCTTTGAAGAAAAAAAAGCGATGGATCGATCTATTTTAATAGTTCCATTGTGTGTGAAAGATGCAGCCAACTCAAAAAAACTGAGATATATATTTAACAATAGCGAGAGATAAATTTTTTGACGGAAAAATATTACCATGCAGGATTACTGTAAGTGGGTAGCAACTGCACATAAAATTGTCTCTTGTTTTAGAATTTAGAATAGCAATTTACTCTAAATCCAGAAACAGATTTGGAATATTAATTTTTCACTCCTCTAAGAGAAAATGGGTACCATACTATATAATGCAATGCAACTCATTCATTGTGCTTTTAAAATTATATTGCTGATCATTAAGTATGATTTCCAACTTTGAGTTAATTTTAGCACGATAACCCAAAGTACCAATATCTCCACTAGTAACTCTTGTTACAGACAAAATATATATGAAAAGTTCAATCCTTACTTTGAATATGTAATATACACAGGCAGTGCGATGGAACTGATAATACCCAAAAGGTTGATGTTTTACTAATCTTGGTAAGCAATTGATGCCAACATCAATTGATATATCGGTTACTTTGAGCAATAGAGAAGGGTAGAGAATCTTGACAAAATTAACATATTTCATAAAAAAACCAACATAGACAAATACTCACTGATAACATTTGTGAGAATTTATTTTAAACTAAATATTCATTACAAAATAGTTTTAAAAAAATACAAAATACATATTGATATTCTAATTCAAGTTGATAAGAATAAAATAGTGCATGGCCTATGGATTGAAACCAATGTATTGATCAAAATGAGACCATCGACTATTGCAACATCATGCCTTGAAGATGCAGCTATTCTCGTATTTCTTGATGTTGGTGACTGTAAGCTTCTTGATCGGCACGGTAGGTGACTCAAGTAATGCCACCTAATTTGAAGAGGGGCTTTAAATTCGAATCTGAATCCGAATCTGAAGTTGAACACGGTCTCATTGGGGAAATATTTAAATTCTTAAGTTCAGATTCTCTACAGTACTTGATTTAGATGGTAGAATATTATGCAGCGCTCAATATCCATCGCATCATTCGATCAAATAAGATATCCTTACGAGTTATATAGTGTATTGCAGAGGATATACGGCCCCCTGCCGCTGATCGCTGTCCGTGCATCGTTATACTTGCGGAACCCTGGTCCCTGGGCCCGGCCGAATCCTAAAGACGTTCGAAATATCGAGAGTCCACGGCGCTCGCGCGTCGGCGCGCTTCCTTCACCCGCTCCTCCTCACCCCGTTCTTTCGATCCATTTAATTAATTAATTAATTAATTCTCACGCTCCAACACCTCCCCGAGTGAATGATTGATTAATTCATCACCATTCACCTCGCCCCTCCTCCTCCTCCTCCTGTCTTCAACAGGTACTATCCCGCCTTTTTATTCCCGTCTAATTACGATACCCATCGTATCCCACTGGAATAAATCCACGTACATTCCTCTCCCTCTCCTCACTCGTACCAGAGGAACAATGACAGTTAGATACTCCGTCGCCCTCCTCTTATTCTTTCTCCTAGTCCCCGCCTCTCTCTCTTATCCCCACCCTGACCTCCAAGCACTCCTAGCCTTCAGGTCCTCCGTCGACCCCTCCGGCGCCGCCCTCTTCTCATGGGACCCCGCCGTCGACCCCTGCTCCGGCGCTTGGCTCGGCGTCTCCTGCAGCCGCGGCCGCGTCGTCCGCCTCGTCCTCGAGGGCCTCCGCCTCGCCGGGCCCGTCGACGCCCTCGCCCTCTTCCCGACACTCTCTCTCCTCAGTCTCAAGAACAACTCGTTCTCATCCCCGCTTCACCGCCTCGATTTCACCCTCTGGCGGCCCCACCTCAAGCTCCTCTACCTCTCCCACAACCGTTTCTTCGGCCCCTTCCCCTTCGGCCTCCTCCAGCTCCGCCACCTCCACCGCCTCGACCTCGCCGGCAACCTCCTCTCCGGCGGCATTCCGCCCGAGATCGGCCTCCTCCTCCCGGGCCTCCTCACCCTCCGCCTCGAGAACAACCTCCTCACTGGCGGCATCCCGATGTCTTTGGCCGCCATCGTCGAACTCTCTGACCTCAATGTCTCTCACAACCGATTGTCCGGGAAGATTCCTGGGAGCCTTTCCTCCTTCCCTCCGTCCTCCTTCGCCGGGAATCTTGACCTCTGCGGCGATCCTCTGCCCCGGCGTTGCTTGAACCCGACGTCGAGGAGCCATCCAATGCCGAAGTTGGGTGGCGGGAGGAGGCGATGGAATTGGAAATCGAAATGGATATGGATCGCGGCGTCGCTCGTCGCCGTCGCCGTCACCATGTTAACGGCGGCGGCGCTCCTTCGTCGACAGAGAGAGGGAGTAGAAAACAGTAGAGGGGGAGCAGGGGAAACGGGAGTAGAGAGGGCAGAGAAACGAAGAAGTAGGAGAAGGGGAAACGGGGAGGGGCGGGAGGGGAAGATGGAGTTCTTTGAAGGGTGCGGCGGGGTATTCGGGCTGGAGGAGCTGATGAGGGGGTCAGCGGAGATGCTTGGGAGAGGGGCGGTGGGGTCAACATACCGGGTGGTGATGGAAAGTAGCGGGGGAGAGGGAGTGGTGGTGAAGAGGGTGAGGAGGGAGAGGAGGAGAGGGAAGGAGAGAAGAGCCGAGGGGGCGGAGGAGGGGTTGCTTCGAGAGATCGGGGGATGGAGGCACCCCAACGTCGTCAGTTTGAGGGCTTACTACGCCGACGACCACGAGCTCCTGCTCGTCTACGATTACCTCCCCAACGGCAGCCTCCACAATCTCTTGCACGGTCCGTGGGTCGCCCTTTTTTTTTTTTGAATTGTTTTGGAATGGGTGCTAAATATAGAGAATGGACAGACCCAATCACACCGCCTACAACTTAAATCCTAGATTAAGCCACACGTTAAGTGATAAGTGACCTCGAAAACTTGGTAATCCGATATGATTATTTTGCCTATTACAGATTCAAATTAAATTTTTGATTTCTTACAACTCAAATATAGCTATGATGGAACCTGCAAATCCACGGAATATAAAACTGTATTCAATGAAAGCCGTACGTATATACAATAATACATACACATATGAATATAAAAAATTAGTTATATGACTTGTTATTTCCGTTTCTTCATATTTGGATTTATACTATTTTTTAATTCATATTTTTCTTAACTCCCATTTACTGCTATTCCACTTTCAAAATCCCATGCGATAATTAGATTTTGATTATATTTTAATTAAACTAAACATACATACCAACATAAATCTGTTTCAAAGTGATTAGATTTCTTTTTTTACAGATTTAGTCATTTACTTTTTCTATCGTGCTTCTTTCTCATCGCAATCTGATACAAGCTTATTATATAAGGAGGGATATTGTGATAACAATCCTTTCATTTTTGGAAATTATTAACCCTTATCTTATTGGTCCCCTGAAATTACGTGCTAAATTGAATCTCAGAAAATTTGAATTTAATTATTAATCAAATTTGGTGCTGAGTTCTGATTTTTTCATTCTGATGGATCCGACCATAAATTCAAACTCGATTTTCTTATCCAATATGGACGCCGATACACTATGAATCTAACTCCAATCTGCCCCATTGACAGCCCCTGATACTGCCATGCAATATAGCACGAGTGATGTGTAGCAGTTCTCTTGATCAAGTTATAAAGTTGAGATAGCTTAATACTCGCCTCAGCTAGTTTGCACTTGTAGACCTAGGCTCAAGTACGTGATGCAATTGGGCCTCATTTGATGGGTAGGGGATTTGCCTTAGAAAGATTTCAAACCGGTCCCAGAGCGGTTCCTAGCTGGCCCCACCCTTCAACCACACAGCTCCATGAGCCTGTCAAGTGCTTCCTTCATCTGCAATAAATTCAAGCAGGCACTTTCAGGCTACATATAATGACAACTCAGGACATCTTGTTATTGACCATAGTGTTCATTCGAAAAGCAAATTGCCACCACCTCGCTGTATAGATTATAGACATCTAATTAGTATATCTACTCTAGATGGCAGAGAATCAATACAATCACCATATGTTTGGTTACTGCATTAGCATTAAACAACTTCGACAAACACAAGCGCCCGCAGACATCCAAATACATAAATCGTACGTGGTGTTATGGAGAGTTCATTCCCTGAAAACTTTGCTTATTTTGATAAGCAGGAAACCGAGGACCCGGAAGGACTCCATTGGAATGGACCACAAGGCTGAGGCTCGCATTGGGTGCTGCAAAAGGCCTGGCCTTCCTCCATGCTGCATCCAACTCCGGGCTATCTCATCAGCACCTCACCTCCTCAAACATCCTCGTCGACAATGAGGGAGATGCGCGCATTTCTGACTTTGGACTCCTTCAGCTTCTCGCTCCGCCATCTTCTTCATTTAATTCCGCCTCCCACATTGCAGCTCCGGAGACTCTGAACTCAAGTTCGTCGTCGAGAGGAACTACTCAGAAATGTGATGCGTATAGCTTTGGAGTCATTCTGTTGGAAATTTTAACGGGGAGACCTGCGAAGGATGGTGAAATAAGTTTGCCCCAGTGGGTTCAGACAGTCGTGAGAGAAGAATGGACGTCGGAAGTCTTCGATACAGAGTTGTTGAGATATAAAGAGACGGAGGATGAGATGTTTGCTCTCTTGCAGGTGGCTCTGCTTTGTGTAGCTCGTGAACCTACGGATCGCCCCAGCATGACCATGGTGTATAAGATGATCGAGGATATCAGAGACAGGGGGAGTAGAAGCAGGGGATCTCGTTCCCCTTCTAAAAATGATCGTTCCTGTGAGTCCTCCTCCCCTTCTCCCTCAGAAGATGCTCCTACCTTCCCTGGCCGTGGGGTTTTTTGAATTTTACTTGGTGAAAAGCATCAGACAAATAAAGAAGTTATGTAGGTTAGCAGTCAAGCAAGGTCAATTCTTGAGGCATGACCATAGTCTTTTTTTTTTTTTTGCCTACATTGGAAGATCACTTATCTTCCTATATCTAATGGCCATTGATATTTTAATATTTTCTTCTTTTATGGAGCACTAATGATGTCTGAAAGGAGAACACACTTAGCCTGTCTTATCATCCCAAGCATCTAAATTAGTTTCAATTATTGTTGGACCAACTTCTTTCTTATGATTTTTGATGAATTGACCGAGTACTATACATGCACATAGAACCTGGCTGTGGCCTGAGGCCAAGCACCCTTAGATCTGCACAGTACCTGGTCTCCAATCCGTATCAAAAATGTCTTAATGGGACCAAAGCGAAAAAACACAAAAAATGCATGTATGGTAATTTACCCATTTCAAACAGGGCCTAAAGAGCGTAGTTGAACGAACCTCCCTCGATCCTTGACAGGGGTGAACGTCGACCGATGATTTCCTGCACTTTCTGGAGATCTCCTCATGGAGGCTTGACCTTGAGGAGCGGAAGATTAGGACTATCTATCTAGCCTATCATTATTAGTTAAATAGGAATGTCTGAGTCTTCAAGGACTGCAGAGCACATCCGAGGATGGTGGTGGACAGAGCTATTCTTCATAAGATGAAGATTATTCGCACCACTATGCCGTTATCTCTTGGGACGGCTAGAAAAATCTAAGGCTCCCATTCTGCTCCTATAGCGTCCAGAACCATGTTGGTCTCCTAGGAATCCCCATCCTCTGAGTTTCTCAAGGTAAACTATGACGACAGTGTTGGCGAGGGAGAGAGTACTGAAAGTGTGGATTTCGTCATCAGAGACCCTGATGCCAGACTGCTAGCGGCTGGAGGACGGCAGATCTTCGACACATCTGTAATTAGTGCCGAACTCAGAGCCGCATGGAAAGACATCACTTGTGCAAAGCGTGCGATGGATGCGGACCACATCCTCCTCGAGGAAGACTTGGCCACGGTGATTGAGTGGTTTCAGGGTCAGGGATGCGATGCTAGCTGTAGGCCATTGCTCCACAACATCCACAAATTTTTAGACGAGTGTGGTCTCTATCAAACCACATATGTCTATAGGAAGGTGAATAGCGTTGCTGACTAGGTAGCATCCTTCGCAGCTCACCATTCCGAAGGTTTCATCTGAAAAGACCATATGTCTCTGCCTTATCCTCTGCATTGTCTTCTCTTTTCTGATTTTGTTGGCTACATCCATACCCATTGTGTGTGAGCCGCCGTTGTACCAAAAAAAAAAGAAACGAACCTCCAC
Organism: Phoenix roebelenii; assembly: GCA_025769935.1. Taxonomy (NCBI): domain Eukaryota; kingdom Viridiplantae; phylum Streptophyta; class Magnoliopsida; order Arecales; family Arecaceae; genus Phoenix; species Phoenix roebelenii. The sequence goes on along the minus strand of JAOXJJ010000725.1, from coordinate 698,224 downwards.
ATTCCTTGGCTATTCTTCTTGAGGTAGTCTTCCAGTTTTACGATTGGATAAAATATGGTCCATAGATTTGTTAAATTTACACTAGAGACTGTCATGTTTTTGATAAAAATCCCCTTGAGATTGTTATGTCCCTATGCAGATAGTTTTTATCTCACCAACATTTGATGTAGGTCAAGTCTATACTTTTTCCAACCTAGTTTCTAGTTCTTTCTTCATGATACTTCATCAGAGAGATTCGAAATAGCCCCTCATAACTACCTTGGGACCAAAGCTGCTGATCAACAGGGATTATACATGCAACTTATATACGAACATGTCCTCGACAAATTGGTTTTGAGCTCATCCAGACAAAGCAAGATGGATCTCAGGTACCTGCAGTTATTTCGTAGGCTTGAGGTTGCTCAGTCAATTGGAAGACACTTTCACATCAGCATTACAATGAGGGTGTGCCCAGACCTGCTCAAGGGAAACAGAGAACATGATAAATGCAACTGCAGCTTGTTCAATCCAATGTTCTGCACTATTTTGCATGTTGATAAAGTGGGGCCTGGTTGACAAGACTTGGCCTGAAACCAGCTTGCCAAACTGAAACAAAATGTTCTCTTCTTGCTCAAATATTTAACTTAAGATCCATGTATCTTCCTACTGAGAAATGCTGGAACAAATTCCCACTCGGAATTATGATTCCTGCAAGTGTGCTGCTCATTTAACCCCCCATGACTGAGAGGGAGGCTTAAATTGCAAAATCTCACATTGCTGCCTGTTTGCTAGCGTCCTCTTCTTCTCGCTTGGTTCCAGAAATGGCTGCAGTTGCAGCAGCAGACATAGCAGCTGCTGCTGCACCCACCTTCATGCTTCCTGCAGCCTTCATTGCCCCGCCCACCTTTGCAAATATAGCTAAGCCACCTGCAAGGAGAGCCCTCAAAGCCACAGCTGAATTGAACTCCATAACCATCCCAGGCCTGTAACCAAAATATTTTTTGATCCTGTCATGAACCAAAAGTAGAAATTGGGATGGGGAAGGCTAAGAAAGTATCACCTCCAGATCAGCCTCTTTTTTTATTCTTTGCCACATGATTTCAACTTCAAGGGGGCATCAAAAGAAGATGCTTAAGACTCTCTCTCTCTCTCTCTCTCTCTCTCTCTCTCTCTCTCTCTCTCTTGCATGCATTCATGCACATGTGTGCACATATTAGACCCGTAGGCAATTCTAGCCCTATTGGGTTGGACGTAATAAAGAGCCCTCAACCCAAGGGCTCTGTTTGGTTGATGAGAAAGTGAAAGAAAAATAGATCCTTTCTCTAGAAGAAAACAAAAGAAAAGAAAAATAGAGAATTTTCAAATGTCCAGTTGCATTAAGAATTAATGAGAAAGGTGTTGGAAAAACTCTATTTTCATTTGCATGCGAGAAGTATTTTTCGCTTTTCTTCTCAAAATTTCTCTCTCTCAAGGAGAGAATTTTACACTGGTTAGAGAAAATGTTGGCCTTCTCTGAAAATTTTTCCTTTTGCATTTTTCTTTCTACTACCAAAAATTGAAAATAAAGATACTAGCACAACTATGTTTCTTTTCCTTCACTTCCTCAGCAACCAAACAGATCCTAGAAATCAAGTAGTTGGTATGGGTGAGCTCAGCAGGCCATTTGGCCAATGCATAACCCCATACATTCATAATCCTGGTAATCTACATATGGCACCTGCAGAACTCGCCTAGACCTATATCAATCTCTATCCCCATGCCTTTCTTTGGCCCATGTCCCAAGCTGTCATGGTTACTAAAGCCACAAAAGTTGAATATTCATGTCGCTCCACCAATAAGTGTGTGGCAACATTTTCTGTAGCAAACAAGAATTGTGCATAACAAACAGTTCAACAAAACTCAACTTTTCTGATAACATTCTTTCCTATTAGATTATTTTTAATGATTGATTTATCCTTCTAAATGCTTTTCAGATGAGGAAAGACAAGAACAGGTTCCTTAAATTGCCCAACATGAGGTAGACATACAAAGCTAGATGACAAGCAGTCATAAAGGACAGCATAGATAGCCTAGGTAACGTCTCTGGTTGCAAGCAACAAAACAGAATTAATACATGGTACTACTAAAAGATGGCTGCGAATCCAAAATGGATTCTAGGCATACATCTAGAAGTTGAGTAAGACTTAAAATGATGCCCAAAGATAGTATCAAGCGATTGGTGCCATCTGCTTCTTTAACTGAAATTAAGAGTGAATTACAAGAATCCACCTGAGGTTTATGTTTATTACACTTGCATCCAATAGTTTGTAAAACCTACCCTTACACCCAGTTAAATTAACGGTAGTGAAGCTGTTTACCACATGTAAAAAGTCGAAATTGCTCTTGGGTGGGAAGGAGGATGAACAAGTTTTCTTATGTCCTCGGGTGGGTGGTGGCTATTATGTCACTTAAGGTTAGCTTGATCATTTTTGAAATTTTTTCCGATGTGGCATTTGGGTCCTATTTAAAGTTAATAGTTTGACTAGCGTTCTTTAAGTTATGGGTTAAAGTGTTGGATAAAAAGAAACACCATGAGACTAAGCGTAGGTTTTTCAAACTATTGGATATAAGTATAATTTAGCCCAAATAGCAAGGAAATTTTTGTAATTTACTCTAAAAATTAATTTAGCTAAGGGGGAGCTTGTTTAGAGATTTGGGGAAAAAATATGAAGCAATGGGCCAATTATTGCATTGCCTATGTACTCGATTATTTAAAGACTTTGTTAGACATTAAAGAAGCAAAGGGGATCTAGGTCCATTAGAGAAAAGCCAATAACAATGAAAAGATTAAACAATAGTGAAGAATCATGTCCATATCAACTCTATACAACAGATCAAGAAGAAGATATCAAGAAGTGGACCAAGAAGATATCAAGAAGTGCACTACGACTTATCTACAAATTACTACCTTCCATAGAAATAGTTATGAGGTGATTATTATTAATGTTATAAAGGATCATTTTGTGAGAATTTTCTGAGTTATTGAATGTGATCTACCACTTCTAAACTGCTTATATATAAAAAAATCATGTAACGTGGAGACTCCTAACCCATACATCAAGTGGTTAAAAGATGGATAGTCTAAATGAAACTATATATGTTTTTTTTGGTAACTTGATGCATAGACATCTCCAAATCACATGACTTTTAATGTGTAAGAAGTTTAGAGGTAGTAAATCACATCCAACGATATGGATCATCTATGTGGAACTCCCATCGTGCAATATAGATCTGACCAGATCTAAGTGGAGATCCACTTGAGTAGCCAAGTCTAGCTCTCTCTATATATACACACGGACATACATATTGTTGAAATCTTGCTACAGAAACAAAAAGAATTGGGATGTAGAAACCCTTTCTTTTATTTAGTCTTATGTTTTGTTTAAGAAGCAATAATTTAACAAATGAATTGTTTAGGAATACAAAGTCATTCTCCCCTGCATATATGGAGGCATGATCATCCCCGGAAAATTCAAATACTAAATATATGATTTGTTCTTTTTTATTAAAAAAAACCATTTTCTCATGCTGGACTGCATGTTTTTCTAGGCTACGCCGGGCATGGCAACTCACGTTTAGAGGTTACACTCACTCATATTTCTCTAAATAGATTAGTCAAAATCCTATTCGTAGATCTTATCTAAGTATCTATCATGAATTTAATCCAGCAATGTCCAAAAGTTAACATACTGGTTCTAAAGCCCTATAATGCCCTAAAAACTTTTGTTTTTAATCTTTTGAAGACATCTGCTCCATCCAATTACTCCAACTAGCACACCTTTTCCTCATCCCAAAGTTCTTGATCCCAACTCTCAAACATAATGATTAAAATTCCTACTAATGCCCTAGGTCAATAAGTTGAAACGAATTAGGTGGTTGATCCCGAATTGAAGCGACCGTCATTCGTCTAATCGTCTCGCACGATGATTGATGATCGTTTCCTAGGCGAGATCTTTGGCCTATTTCCTCTCAACCCGACAATTAGGGTTTCAAAATGTCATCCGAAAATTACTAAAATTCCGAGGAAAAATGCCGACACTGGTCCCCTCTGAAGGCCAACAGGAACGAATTTCTAATCAAGAAAGCGAAGGGGAAAGAGAAATGGAATTAAAAGGTGAAATTTAACGCACAAGGGTTTCATAGAAATCGCACCTGGAATGAAGGAATGGTTCTGTTATTTTTCTTTAACCTCCAATCGCCAGATGGACCGGCCGGGACGTCGAAGGAATTGAGTTTCTTGAAGCCTCTCTTTTCCGTGCGGCGACGACGGTCCCCGATGCTTCATTCATTCCGCGCAGCGGAAGAATATGCCAATCAGTCCATCCGCGGGGCGTGTGTTTTATCACTAGACGTTCGACTCAGAATGGATGGTCCTTGATCTCGTCCCGGTTCCTATAAGGGGCCTTTATGATCCTGAGGGGTCGAGTCTGGACCCCTTTTTTTTTTTTTTTAATGGATTGGCTTGCTGTACCTGAGGAGTTTATCTGATAAACTCTCTTGACCAGTAAATTAAAGACCGAACAAAGTATTGATTTAATCATAATTTCAAGATTTGTTTTTTTTTTAAACAAAACAAAAGGGTCAGGGACCTCAGAACAAACAAATTCTAAAGATAGGAAATAACTGCTACCCAGTAATTGAAGACTTAAAATAGACAGCACAAGAGGATGAGAAGAACTTTTACTAAGATATTAGTATTTAACTCAAGGATGCATTTAGTTCGCAAATGGAATCAGAATTGGAATCGAAGCGGACTGAAATGAAAATTAGAATAGCCACATTCTCCGGCGTATTTGATTCATGATCAGAATTGAAATAAAAAATAAAATAAAATTTAAGTACTAAAGAAAATAGAAATTAGATTTTGAAAAATTGAAATATTTTTATTCTCTCTCAAAACCGGAAAGGGAACATGACTCCTCCCAACTAAATAGTTAGAAGCCAAATATTTATGTCATACGTGCTGCTACGTATGATGTCAAGATGGCACCGATATTTCTGCCCCAAATATTCATGTCATATGTGTGCACATGAATTGATATTGACTCATGGTCAATGCTTGGAGGCATGCCTATCTTGACTCTAGTTGGGATGCAATTCAATTAGTGTCAACCCAAATAGTTCGTTATGATTCTTCAGGTACTTGGTCAACCCAGATCGTACCTTATGATCCTTCATGTAGTTGAAACCCAAACCAAATTCCATTAGATTTTTTTTTTTTTTAAAAAAATTGATGACTCCAATGTGAGAAAGTACAGGTGAACTTTGTTTTAGTTGATTTATTTTAATAAAAAAACAATCCAACTCTAACTGCCCCCTCCACCTATACACTATCACCTTCTCCACTGCCAGCGCCGCCAACAGCAGCAGCAACAGGAACAAATATGAAATTTGTCTGGAAAAGATGTTTATCTAACATTAAGAGCCAAATACTTGACGATAGCCTTTGAAAACAATGACATAAGATTAAAAGACACCATAGAAATACTTTCACCCAAAAAAAGAAAGACACCATCTGTGTCAACTGATGTTGACACAATCACACATATGACAAATCTAATGTGCCTCCCAAGCTAACTCATTAGGGATACCACACTTTGATTTTGAACAATTGTTAACTTGCATGAAGTAACAACAATCTATAGCGCTTACAAACATTACCACTGACACAATAAAACCAAAGAAATTTGATTTTCCATGTCTGGTTGATAGAGTTAAAATAATGCTGAATTTATTTATCCAAAATGGAAAAAATAAATAAGTCCCAAAAGTTGTAGAGGACAAGGACACCGTAGGTAAGGCTATGGACATTTGTTGTAGGAAAATAAAACAAATTATGGCCTATTTAGATGATTGGGCTGAAAATTCTATTGCATTCGAGGATAGTCATGATAGAATGGAAAATTACTAGAAGAAAGAAATATAGCATACTTTACAACAGAATGGGCAGAGCTAAAGATAGGAGGATATTGATGATTCTGCTAGAGAGACCCGACCCTAATCTTCAGAATGATGGCATTTGGACATTCCGGTCCGAGATTACTCATGGTTACCCCATAAATTGGCAAGACAAGCTACTTGACATATGGGATTTTATTGTATTCACTGGTTGCTCAAATGATCAAATGGCGTGCATCATGTGGTAGCCCCCTGATAGCATATGACTCGGCACCAACTTGGTAGTATCTGATAAATGTTCGTTTGGAAGTTACAACCCCTCTGCAGAAGCAGCAGCATTATCCTCATCATCACTGCAATATGTTTCAAGATAAGCCTCTTCACCTTCATCCTGGCATCAGAAAATATCTATCAGATGACAATTAACAAAAATCCATCTATTACATGCAAATTAGTTCTGCCAAAGAACCCACATAATTAGCTTCTGTGTGCTGGTATGCTCTTGCTACTTCATGATCAATGGACATATCTTTTATCCAATTAAACAGAACTTAAAAACGAAGTTATCTGAAATTATACAATTAGTTTATCAGATGTTTAACAATGGAGAACATCAGTTATTTTAGCATTTGTTAAAGGCCTGTAACTGTAGAGTTTCCTATAAATTTTCAACCAGCCTATAACGTTCAGGCATCTACCATATATTCGCAATCAAACTGAACCTGCTTATCGATTAGCCACTACATCAAAAATGTTAAAATCAGATAGATATATGTGACTGGAAACTAGTATAGCTTAATAGTATCAAAAGTTTTCAACAAATAGGCCTATGCTGCATGCAACAATCAAGACTGAATTCAAATAGATTTCACAAGGTCATTATATATGGGCAAACCCCAGCACTTAAACATTCAAAACTTTACTAACAAATTTTGCAACCTCACCTCCACATCATCATCATCAGAAAATAAAGCATCATTAAGCTGCAAGTCTAGTTCGTTACTGCCTGAATCCTTATCAGATTTCATTTGATCCTGTTGGAAATAGCAAAGAAAATGACCAATATTAAGAAAGATGGATCAAGATGTCTTAAGTATCTAATAAAGTTACAAAAGCTATAGTAATTGAGCCAAAAAGAAAAAATGAATGAATGAGACGAGCCAAATCATACTAGTTGAGATTTTAGGATCTGAATTCTGTCCTGAAGATTTGAAATATGATGGCTCAATGCCTGAAAATTTTCATATTAGTGAAGAGAGAGGAATTGTCAGCAAGAACACTACCAGTAGTGGAACAAAGCCATAAATGGCAGTCAGTAAATTTTACGATGTTACCTCACGTCTTTGGAGTTCTATAGAGCGTGCTAATGCCTGCCTCCTTGTCAACAAATTCTTGGGCCTCAAAGTTAGAGGGCGCTGATAGTTCTTACCACGGTAGATGATGATTGCATAACCTTTTGTAGTTTTATCAAGTGAAATCAACACTCCGCCACTCTCTGCCTCAAGAGAGATTGCAATGTGCTTTACTTGTGCAAAGGTTTTTCCCTTCACAAAAATTTTAACTAGTTCTCTATACTTCCAACTTAAGTGCATATTTTCTATAGTTCCATCAAAAACTCCCCGTCGCCCTGATAATTGACTTATTTGAGTATGGGATGTATAAAGAGATCAAAAATTACGAAGACAAAGAAATTGTAATTTCATTACCAAGAGGGAAATAAGATCTCATTTTAAGGCCAATTTTGCGAAACAAGAATCGCTCCTCATCAGTAACAGTTTCTAAATCAGTTGGGAGCCCTGCTGGCTTCAGAAACTCCTGCACCTTGGCCAGAGCCTCCTCTGCCTTCCTGACTTTTGCTTTTGCCTGGTAAATCCATTCAAGAAAAGGAGAAGGTTGTAAATATTATTGCGCTCAAACTGCAACATTTGGTCTCACAAATAACTTCAGATCATTGGTTATGTTAAGCATCATTCCGTAATGCAGTAAAGGACTTACAAAGTATAGCTTTCTCTGAAGGTATCTAATAAGAGATGCATGCTTAACTAAATCTAAATCCTTCCTCTTCTTTTCTCTATCCTCGCTGCTTAGTGGGTTTCCCCAGCGAGTTTTTGCTTCCAACGTTTCTGCAAGAGTACCAGCGACCAATGGAGCCTTATTACTTTTTGCATTGGAAACAATTGATGATGCCCTTATCCGAGCTACTTCTTCGTCATCCTGCTGAATAGCAGCTAGCTTCTCTTTTTTTACCAGCACATCCCTAACTGAAGGTGTCAAAAAGTCATTTCCCCTATAGAAGACAATATACTCCTTGTTCCTCGAAAGAAGTATTCCCCCGGTCAATTTCTGCAAATGATCTTCTGATATCAGAATTTATATTGCACAAGGAATTTGTTCAATGACAAAGTTGTAAAAGAAAGGAAATTAAACCTGACAAACTAATAATAAGGTGGTAGATTATATAGAAGATTGGTAAATGCCAACATTTAATTCAAGATCTGGTACTAATGTTTTCATGCCGTACATGCCTGTACCTTGCTCATATAGCTCTTTGTGGTTCCAAAACTGATCAAGAACAAATGTGAAGTTCTATCATGTACATGCATGTCTCTTGTTCATATACTCTGGTCTTAACTAATAGTAAAGTCTAAAGAAATTTCACAAAAGACAATAATTAGCATACTTACAACTCATTAAAGTTGAGGTACGACTGGCCATAGAAAAATAAAGGTGAACAAGTAAGAACATATTCTAACAAACTTTAACAACTTTATGCCAAAACCTTCCTGGCCCCATGTATTCATGTCTGGGTCTGACCTTCGAAGAAATTTGACAAGTCCTAATTATCAAAAAGAAGTCTGTCTAAGTTCACAATTACAAAATAAGCAGCATGCTATTTTCTTTAAGGGAAAGGACAGTTTTGAAGTAAGGTTCATTCCTATCATGAAGAGTATAACTACCTCAACAAAGGGGGCTCAGTAGAAAGATCATAGCTACAAACAAATGATTTGGAATTGGATCCCAAAAAGATGATAAGCAATTCCACTAAATGGTATTTGCTAACAAATTTTATGGGAAGGTGTAGAATATTAAATATTTATGCACAACTTAGATCATGTATGGCAAGCATTAAGCACTATAAGGAACTATTCAAGGCGCAAACATCTGAGCCTGTTCAGGGACTGAATGCTAAGTCAATCCACAATCAATTGAGAAAGCAATTCACAATTTCGCTCATTTAGGGATATAATGGGACAAAGACAATAAACTAAAATATGCAGACAGACCATCAGAGAGTGCTCACTTTGTGTATCATTTTCACATAAAAAAGACAAAATATTATATCACTAACTTCTACCAATATAAATCATGTCATATTGTCCACCTTGATTTCTTCGGCCATCCTATCATTACATGTATTTGGTACACCACGCTTGATGGCTATCTTTGCAATAGCACTTTTCTCCCATAATTTGACCACGGCAGTAGCTAACCCTTGGTGTTGCCTGTTTCGTCCTACATGGACAAATAGTACGACATGTCAATAGTAGAAACAGGGATAAATTATACTGAACTCTTTTAGTCAGAAATTTGATAATCATACCTAGAGCAAAATGAGGAGGCATTTTTCTAGCAAGCCGACGAAGAAATGTCATTTCCCCCTCTCTCAGAGAACTTCTGGTCTTGTAAGGAAGAAGTCTAAATGGTGGTTTGTAACCAGGAACTACACCAGGAAGCAAGTCAGCATCAACAGGAAGTGGGTTGCCGCCAGACCAATCTTTAAATCGTGGTCCCAACTGATCTAACAGACTGTCAATATCAGATGTATCTATAGATCCTTCAGATGGATTTGCAGATGAAGTCATCAAATTGGAATCAGATTTAGTATTAACAAGTTTTGAATATGACTGCACACAAGGAAGTTCATAGGTCATTCCCCGGTATAACACAAGGGATCTTCCAGACCTCCAAATCACCAGACCTCCAGTTTTCCTCTGGTTAACACATGACAATAATAAATGTCAATTGAATAACATACATAAGTTTCACGTAGGAAGACTGCATACAGAGAATTTGAAAAAGGAAAAGCAATTATTTTAATGTTTTAGTACCGAGGTAAGCAATTATTTAAACATGACAGTGATGAGAACATTTTATTACAAATAGAAGGATTTGTATATAAAAACTGTCAAAATAACTAATGAGCTATAACATCCGGTCTCATCCCAACTAATTAGAACCGGCTTAGAAACTATCAATATTACTAAAACAAGTATTTTGGGACTAAACTAAGAGACCATTTGGTTGACAAGTTTTAGTAAAACAGGTTAATAAAAAAAATCAAGATGAATAATTTTTTAAGAAATGGTCGTTTGGTTGTTTTCCATAAAACAAGTTTTGCCATAATTGACAAGTCGTAAAACCTGAAAAATCGGTTTTATGAAAAACAGCTCTCCCCCTGTTTTCATAAAACCTGTTCTACAAAAGACCATGTTTTAAGATTATCTAATTTACGTATTCACCTAAAAAGAACTCACTAAAACCATGAATAGCCTATCAAAGTAAATTTACAACAGGCTGCATGTTGTGCATCTCATGAAACTATGTATTGAATCATCATGTGACCTGGCGGTCTTTCATTTTGATAAGCAAGGTGTATGAAATTAGTCCCTTATTGTTGGATTCAAAATATAAATCATGTGATGAAGTTAAGTAGGTGGCAGAACCAAGATAAACACAAGTTAAGGATCTCAAAGAATTCGATCTTCCCAAGCTAGAAATGGTAAAAAAACTGTATTAGTTTCATACTCAGATGACAAACTGTAGATGGAAAAGTTGTATAAGTCTTCGTCAGAAAGTAAATAATCCCAAGCTAAAAATGGTAAAGATCTGATACTAGTTTCACACTCAGATGATAAACTGTAGATGGAAAATTGTATAAGTCTTTGTGGGAAAGTAAAAAATCCTTCCATTTTCTTTACAGACCAGAAGACAGAGAATGAAGCATAGGTCCAACTAGGATATTAGCAATAACCTCATGATAAAAGAATACACATTTAAAGAATCCAAGGACATGCTCTCAGAAGCTTCAAGGTCACTAGCTTATAGAAAAAAAATACTCATTGCAGTTCAATACAATGACTACTCTTAAAAGCCATGGATGTAAAGCAGTGAATGCTAGCAAAACTGACCTCCAAGACCTCATGCGTCCTCTTCATGCACAGGCTCGGCGGGCCTTCAAACCTCAATTTGACCACCTCATTTTCCTTCCACTTCTCATGAATGCTTTGCACAACAGCCTCAGTAACCCCTGCTGGTCCAACCTTCATCCTCTCTTTCATCCTTAATGCAGCATCTCTAAGCCTCCGTAGCTCAGGCTCTGGGATGGTCCTTTCTGCTAGTTCGGTGTTGCTCTTCCTATGCAACTGCTCTCTATCTCTAGAACCACCATCTCGCTCCCATGGGAATGATACCGGGTCCATTAAATTGGCAATATAATAGTCAGTATTAGACCCACGTTTGTCATCAGATACACCACAAGAAATGTTTGAATCTATGCTGGAGCTATCTTGATCCATAGAACTCTTAAGCTTTTCAAGTATTGCACTGACATTGCTCTTCCCACTCACTGCATCAAACTCAAGCCTTTGCAATGGAACCTGATTTACATGTTGTTTAACAGTATCGGCTGCAACGTTTCCTAAAGGAACAGCTAGCGCTTTATTAGTTAGAGAGTGCTGCTTAATGCAATTCGGCCTCTCTTCATCATTAGAGTTAACTAAAACATTATCCTGAGTTGAATTGCAGTTATCTTGGTTTGAAGAGTCAGCTATCTGCTCATCCAGCAAACCAGCTCTGGGCTCCTCCTCGCCATCAAACTCAGAATCCTTCAGTGACGTCTGGTACTTAGCTTTGGAGTCCAAATTGGTTTGTCTAGGTCTTGCCCCATGGACCTGAGGAGCCAACACTGGCTGACTTCCCAGAGGAATGCCTGCAGGCCCGGAGAATGGATGGTTTCCATCTACAACCAGAGCTGAATTCCAAGCAGTAACCTCAGAGTTCAACCTCTCCTCATCATCACAACTGGTAGAGAGTGATCCAACAGTTAAAAAATCAGACCCTTTATTATCCAAAGAACCATTCAGCTTTTCATCATCCTCTCTATTAAAATTGAAATTTTTCACTGATGTCTGGGTTTTAGGTTCAAAATCCCCAGGGGCTTGTCGAAGTTTTGCTCCACGTACCTGAGAAGCCAAAACCGGCAGACTTCCCAAAGGAATGCCGACAGGTCGGGAGATTGGGTTGCTTCCATTTCCAGGCTGGGCTACATTGAAAGTAGTGCCCTCAGAATTCGATCTCTCGTCAACACCAGACCTAGTAGGTGGCGATTCCAAATCGGAACTTTCATCACCCAAAGAACTATTCAGCTTCTCAACTATCAAATCTAACCTACTCTTCCCTTTCTCTCCATCAAACTCAAGATTTTCCACCGGCTTCCGGCCCTTAGCTCTTGAATCCAATTGGGCATGTCCATAATTAGCCCCTTCCGAAGGCAGGCATTCGTTCTCTACACGAAAGGGGGAACGAGGAGCAGCAATTAGAGACTGGAGCGCATCCTTCTTCTCTTCTGCCGCCAGCTCTTGCCACGGAAATCTTGACCTCTCAGAAGAGATCTTCAGGGACCACCGCTCCATAGTCTGGACGTAGAAATTAGGCCGGGGCTTCCTCTTTTTCTTCTTCTTCTTGATCTCGACGCCTGGGGGCTGGGAATCGGCTTCTGGGGATTCTTCGCTAGGGTTTTGGAGGGTTTGGGGCGAGAGGTAGGCATCGAGTCTGTGGAAATCGAAGCGCGAGGGAAAGAATCTCCCCTTGGCTTGGAGGCTAGGAAGGAAAGAAGGGGAGAACAGGAGAGGAGAGGGATAGGAAGAGAAGGGGAGAGAAGGTTTCGAGGGGACAAAAGAAGGAAACGCCATGCCAGAGGCCGCGGGTGAAAAGGGAGCGAGTAGAGTGAGTAGTATTTTCTCAGCTCAGCCTGGGCCGGGTTAGGCCAGACCACCACAAAATAGGCCCATATCAATGGACTGGAAATGGACTTAGGCCAGGACATGGGCCTCGGACTGGTCGGCTTATTTGTTTTGGTTGTTGGATCAGCTGATCTTTGTTCAACACCTGATAAATGTAATCCCAGTGAACGACTCGTAGTTACTTGATCCAAAAAATTAAGAGCAATGCTAATTAAATGGTTTGAAACTATCAATTCGGTGAATTAGCTATGCTCTTCTGTTTAATGGTGTTCAGGCAATTTGTACTCTGAAGTTGAGAGGATTTGTAAATTTAATTCCCTTTTGTTATTTTTTTGTGAAAAATAGCTAGTTTGATTTGTATCCTATTTGCATTTGCACTGCATCCAACTTGCAATTATCTCCCTAGGTTGTGTCATTTTTTACCTATTAGATGACTGTTACCTGGTCGCATGCCCTTCGCCATCAAGCATGATTAGTTAGATAGGAACACTATTTCTTCAGGGTGGTTAATGAGAACTTCATATCTTCAACAGGTGAGGCATAACTTTTGTGCTCCTTCTTCAATGTGGATTTAATATTGAAACCTCATGATTTTGATAATGTAATAATTTACTAGCCTTGATCTGTATCAAAAACAAATTTGCTCAACTTTATTATTACATTTATGGAGAGACATTTCTCGAACAAAATTTTTTAGAGAAAAAGTCTAGATGGATGAACTCACTAATACAGAAAAATAATTTCTTGCTTTAAATTTAGTAATTCAAAGTATGTGTGAGAGAGAGATCTAGAGAAAACACTTCCTCACTTTGTGAGATCACAAACTCAACCAAATATGACCAACTACGTGTAAGTTTATGAATACAAAGTCTATGGAAGCTAGTCACCACAAATACCAATGCTAGGCAAGCAAAATGTATGGAC
>JAOXJJ010000725.1:621693-635222 GCA_025769935.1 Phoenix roebelenii | reverse complement strand
TATATATATGGGACAAAGCCCTATTTCATTTCAAAATAGGAGACTTCGCTTAAAAAAAATCAAAATATATATATATAAAGGGGAAAAGGCCCTATGTCATTTTAAAATAGGGGTTCCACCCCTGTTACACTACGTAGGAGGAGAGGGGCCTTAAAAGACATCTCCCTTTCACTCTCTCGGCCTCCCTCCTCCTCCCTCTCCCTTTCTCTCCCTCCCTCTCCCTCTCCCTCTCTTTTCCACCCTCGGTACGATTTAGGGCGCCCCGAATCGGGCAGTACAGCATTCCTTGCTAGAAACAGTGGATATTTCAAATGTTTCTTGTGTCAACTTAGCATCTTTTTGACAAATCTGTATATCTTTGAATGCTTGATATGATGTATCACCATATTGGACATGATTTTATGACCGAGCAGTATGGCATAATATGTTATTATAGTCTGACCATTTTATGTGGAAACATTTTGACTAGATGCTTACAACTAAAACAAGTGATCTATGTTCCTAGTATTGAGCTCACTATAATATTGCATAAAGTTATAACTTCATTAATTCATAATAAGATAAGGACTCATGTGCAATGCATCGTGATTGAGAATTAAAAAACATTTCTGAAAAAATGGCTGAGAGAAACAGTAGACCACATTTCTATTTCCATGTACAAATGCTTTCAATTAAAAAAAAAAATAGCACAAAAATTATATAATGAATCATAAGAATCAGACCGAAGCATCATGGCCTTTCAATTCTTCGAGAAGTTGAGATGTTTGCTTATCCCAAACTATAACAGACTGATCATCTGATCCCGATACCACTTTACTACGGTCAGAGCTGATTGCACGAACAGGCCTGCGACAAAAGAGAAGAAAATTCTGCAACTGAAGGGACTTCATCACAATATCTTATGTGAACAAACAAAAGTTAATAAAAAAGAATGAATAGCATACACTTATCTATTTTGACCCAATGAAAATTAACAACATTATTACTTAAATAAATAAGGAAAAACCAAAATAGGGGCATAATAACTAAGACATTTGCATCCTCGAGGGGTCCAACTGTTCAAGAAAATGGAAGATGACATCAATTCCAAACAATTTGGAGACCTTTTGAAGAAATATGTACTTCCTTGTCACTCATGAATCTTCAGATAAGTTATACCATTTGGCATCACAACTTGGTGAACCAGTTGTAGACTATTATAAAAGAATTTTTTTTGAATAAATAGTATCTCATTATCAGTATTTTATGAAAAACAAGTGTTCTATTATTCATGATTATGCAACGTCTCCTTTCTATTTCATGACCAGGGGTCAACCCAGATTCTTGAATCCCCTGTTCATGTAATATCCACACATAGGTTGGAAAGGGTTAGAAGAAAGAAAGCAGGTAGGATCAAAGAGCATGCAGATCTGAGAATCCCCATATCTTAAGGTACAATTTTATAGGAAAAGGTGAGTTTCAGTACCCTATCTGACAATCCCCATGTCTGTTTCCTCCTGCCTCAGCCTTTCCCACTTTACAGATATCACATGGATACAAGAAATGGACATCAAAATACACCCTAAAAAAATAAGTCAAAAATTGATTGTAAAGTTGCATCACTAGACCAAATATGCCTGCCTAAATTGTAATATGATGCTACCATTAGCTAGAAAAGGCAGAAAAATTTATGATTGTACAATTCATGTAATTTCCTTCTTATTTTTCATTTTCATCCACCTCTCACCTATGACACTACCTGGTAGTTTGGCCAATAAGCTAAGCCAGACAGGGCAGAGATGTATGATGGAAAATCTTAAAATAAATAATTTACTCCAAGCCAGTGTAAGTTTGAATGTCCCTTCAAGCATCCAACATGACAACCTTTGGGATTAACTGATGCAAAGATGCGAAAAAGTCTAATAAAGTATTCTAGGTGTAATTTTGAAAACCACTGGCAAAATGGAAAGAAAAAATAACTATGTTCAAAAATAATACAATGCAATACCTATCTGTTAAAAGAGATATTCCCAATGAGTATGAGGAATCTTAGTTCTTTTCAATACATCAAGCATATAATAAATTTATTCAACAACAAACTTTTCACAATTTTGTGCAAAAATTTTCAAACTGATTGGTAAAGGAATTCAAAGGCTGTTCTCCATTTAGATATTGCATGAGAACAATTAATTATGGGAAAAATTACTTATCGGATTTTCTGAAGCCCCTCTTACTAATATTAAAGGAATTCAGAGGCTGTTCTTTATTAGATCTATAGAACTTTGAAACTCTTATTGAACTTGAAGAGCACCTTACTGGTCAACTCTGGCTGCACTGGAATACTTTGGTACTTTGTTGCACTATCTCACATATGTTCTAACTGAATGTAGATGGTGTTTAAAAGCAAAAGAAGGCAGCATCTTCTTTGCCTTCAGAGTAACATAAGCTATTTACAAAGCTGATTGCTGGTTTATAGAGAATACCAATTGCTGAGTTCTGTAACTACTAATATGATTCTTTAGGCTGCCATATGAGAATTTTAAGACATGTTACCAATGTCTGTTGTGCCAGTACCGGGCCCCGGACCGATTGTCCGGCGGCACGGGTCGGTACGACCCCGCGCCATGCCGTGCCAGCCTCATAACAACATAGTCGAAGAGGCTGAGAAGAGGGAAAAAGGGAGAGAGAAAAAGAGAGAACGCCAAAGAAGGCCGACGGAGGGCCGGAGAGCCACCATGTGGAGGAGGCGGAGGCCGGAGAGCCGCCGCGCGGAGGAGACAGAAGCCGGGGAGCCGCGGAGGAGGGGCTCTGCCTATGGTCCCCTGTTTCATTCAAAACAGGTCCCCGAAGGAGGGCCCCATTGCCGACTTTCACTTAAAATTCACAAAAATAAAAGAAGCCGCTTCAGGCCCCTGTTTCGAATAAAACAGAAGACCGGAGGTGGAGCCCCTCCGCCGGCCAGCCCCTCTCTTCTTTCCTCTCCCTCCCCCGCTCTCTCTTTTCCTCTTTTTCCTTCTCTCCCTCCATCGCCAGTCTTGGTTTCGTTGCCGGAACCGTCCCGGTCCGCCGTCAGTACGGCTCAAGACAGTCCGAACCGGACAGTTCGGAACGGTTCTACCGGCCATGCATGTTCCTATCAGTTGATAGCAGCAACCAATTTGTGCTGTTCAGTTGTATATTAACTTTTTCAGCAGTCATTTTGCTTTTTGTTAGCCTTATATGTTTCCATTCCCTGCTTCACAACATTGGGATAACTTTTCCTAACTAGTGATTAAATGTAGGGCAACTTTCTTCTCACAATGCAGTAATCTTTGTTAGTTGGTTGTTATAGCAGTATGCTAATCAAGGTATTCAAATGAACATGTTCACAAGAAATCAAATATCATTGGAATGTAATAAAGGGAATTTGTTTGGGTTGTAAAGAGAATTATGATAAGTAAAAGACCAATTTCTGATAAATTTTTCTTCTGCTCCTCTCATTTAATTCCTAATCTATTAGAAGAATTCTAGCCATGGCAAAGATTAAAATGCCCCTTCTACTTGCTTGTCAATACTTGTTATTATGCTTCTTTTTGCTGCTTACAACTGTAAATATAAAACTGTGCAGTAATTAATTAATGGACAATGAAAGGGAGAATTGCACCAAACCCTTCCTGCACCACATTACTTATACTCTCTAAACAAGTTTCCACAGAAACTTCAGTGATCAAATACAATTGGAAAATACAAAATAAACAGTAACCTCTCGAACAAGTGACAGAGTATGCCATCCTTATTAAGATACAAGAATCGCTTAAGAATAGGAAAATAATATAGCACACTTATAAGATCATTCTAGATCTTATATTGTATGCAAAATATAAACAGGAAAAGATTTTGAAGAGACATTGTTTTATTACCGTGTATGTCCTTTTAGTGTTGCTCTAAGTTCTGACCCACGCATGCTAGGATCCCAAATTTTAACCTGTAGAAATTGAAGGGCATGATTATATGCTTCAATACAAAAAACAAAAAAAAGCCCTTGCATCCTGAATCAAATCTTATATTTTATATTACACAACTGAAATTGATGCGATAGGCAAAAATTTAAATGGATATGACAGACATATCTAACTAAAACAAACTGCAGTGGAAAAACATGCAGTGTTGAAAAAGGAAAAACAAAATGCAATGGAATCAGACTGGAAATGCAATAAGTTGGATTAGGACTAAAGGATCACCAAGCAATCCGTGCTTCCACTGATAAAAAAGCCAGCATCTTCACGATCACCAATAAGATCCCAGACCTCTCTTCTTGTTACACAGTGAAGAGCAGTAACAGCACCTGCATGGCCTTTAAGTATGCGCATACTGGATTGAATTTTCTTCTGCCCAGAGGGAGGAAGGTCTGCCTTGTGGGGAGTAGAACCAGGCTTTGTATTATCATTGGCAACTAGGATAAAAAGAATAATGAAGTGAATAAAATTTATGGAAGCCAACATGACTGATAAGCATAAATATACCTAGAGCATCATAAAATTTCCATTGTCAGACATGTGTTCTAAGAGAAAACTCTAGAGCATTCCTATCAGTCCACTTACGAACTCGACCAAAAGAATTGGCTCTTATACTTCTGTCTCTGCTAAACATGCTTTGCACCCAACTCCGACCCAGACCAGAGGCCTCAGCAGGTTGTTGACTTTCATCTGATGCATCTTGCGAGCGTGGGGAAGGCAAGCCATATGCTGACAGAGATTGGACTTTGCCCATTGAGACTCCCCAATAACCAACCCTGACTTGTTGTATATGTGACGACAATGCCCTGAGATTTATCTGAAACAATGGGGATCAACTAGTTAGTACAAATGACGAGACATGATTGACCTCCTTGAATATCAGATTGAAAGCTAGATTTGCTCACAAGCTGCTTGTAACCAAGGTTGTTTTTCTCCGCAATTTTCTCAATCATGTTCCAAGAATCTGTATCAGAAAGTCCTAGTCCAACCTTCATGATTAAATGAGAAGGAATAGTCAGGACTGAAGAGTTTAGTGATTACAGCTTGAGAAAGACGAGGGTATGATAGGTACCATATGAGTTGTAATTATGATGAGCTGGGCAGTCACAAGAATCACATAATTTGCCAATCTGACAGTGTTAATATCAGTCATCATAAAGCACAATATAAGAGGTACAAAGGAAACACTAAAAGCATAAATTGTTCATATAATGATTGTCTTTGAAAAATATAAAAATAGAAAGTCATCATTTATCTCCGCAATAACAACACTATGCAATTTATAAGCATATAAAAACCAAAAATGAAACGATTCAAATGTACCACCATGATAAGTTTACTGTATTAAGAAATACAGGAAGTCATCACAATCACGATTAAGATCATTCATGAAATTGAATAAGAAAAGACACGGCCAGAATGTATGGAAC
Source organism: Phoenix roebelenii (assembly GCA_025769935.1). NCBI lineage: Eukaryota > Viridiplantae > Streptophyta > Magnoliopsida > Arecales > Arecaceae > Phoenix > Phoenix roebelenii. The sequence goes on along the minus strand of JAOXJJ010000725.1, from coordinate 629,818 downwards.
GATGTGCATGGGCTGAAATAAGTGTACGCAACATGGAGCATGAGGAAAAGTTAGATGAAGACATTTCATGTGATATTTTTGACTAATTATTTCATCAAGTTTATAATTAATTGAATATGAGAATCTGATAATTGAATAAAACTGCGAAATTCATGATGATATCTCAAAGAAAAGGAATCAAAAGGGCAGGTACAATTTTAAGAGCCAACAATGACTGATGATACAAGATGTTAAGGACACCAGATAATAGCCCATTTTCCTAAATGCATGGCAAGGAGAACTTGAGAATTCCCTTCAAACAGCAAGTAGGTGGGTACTAGTATGATAGTTTCTTTATTAGACAGCCCCAGTCAGCTACCAAACATTAACCAAATACTCCACCAATAGCCACAAGAAAAAGGAAGAAAAGCGGCAGTTTAGCACCCAATCCTCACCAAGGGTGCGGATTTGTTGGACTGCATGGCTTGCAGTCAACCGAGTCCATCCAATAGATGGATGATCCACCTGCCACACAAACAAATGGGAGAAAACAGAATCATGCACCCATTCTTATGAGGGTAAAAAGTCCTGGACTTTTCCGCTGCCCTAGCTCACTCCCTCTGCTCTTCTTGCCTCCACCCATGTCCAGCCACTAATCAAACCTCTTGGGACCTCCTGCACCATATTGTCGCCGTTTCCCTCAGCCCTTCGTCTGTCTTCGATGGAAACAATTGTTCTTGTGCTCAACCTCATCCGATGATGATGAAAAAGAGAGGAAGCCCCACCTCATACATTACCTATTATGGAGGCCACAGTAGTAGCCAGTAAAAACGTCCAACAGTTATTCTCAAAGGACTCCTATAGGTTGCTGGTGGACAGAGGTTGGAGGAGGAAGTATTAAAAAAGAAAAGGCAAATATTTAGAATCAAAGGACTGAATGTGTTTCATTTGAACATTATCAATCCTCAGCTTAATCCATACAATTACTTCCTCTGTAACTCTCCAAGATCAGGGGAAAAGTTTCAAAAAGAATACCATTAAAAACTCAGAAAAATGGAGAGCATATAAAGTAAGCCTAACTGTAATTCCATCTCAATATTGTTCTTCTAAAAAGTTAAAGTAGGATTGCTCCATTCAGCTATCACCAAAACATGAATCTCTTGAGAAGACAGAAATCCTCCGCGAAGGGGCAGCAACAAGTGTCGAGGAAGTCGGGCAAAACAGGGAGGGAGGCAGAGAATCAGCAAAGCAGACGGAACTCAGCAGGTAGCGGACCAAGAAAAGCAGGATGAAGACAGACAGAGACAGCGGAAGAGTCTGTTCCTTTTTATTATTATTATTCTTTTGCCTCAGACCTTTTTCCTTTTTCTTTTTCTCTTGCCTCAGAACAGGTGCACAATTCTGTCTGCTTCTGTCGTTTACTTGCAAAGCAATCTGTACACATTGCATCTGTTCATTGTGCAGATTCAGCCATGCAGACCATTGAATCTGCACCGCATACAAGGGCTATATATTCTTTGCTTTAATATCTTATGAAAGCTCTAAGATTTAATCAAGAGCCACCAGTATCTATCCCATTATCATTTTTTTATATCCCACCTGGTTTTTGTTGATTAAATTTAAAAAGAGACTGAGTCTTTAGTTGTTTTAGCTATATTTTCATAAATTTCCCAAAAAAACCTAAGTCTTGCAAATCTATATAAGATTTGCAATCAAAGGGACCTGAAAGGTAAGTAACCAGTCTACACACTGGCAAAAGAAACTTTATACTTTCCACAATTATTTTCAATGTTACTTCTGTAGAAACAGTCTGCTTAGTATTGTACTTCAGTCTGCTTAGTATTGTACTTCATTTGGAATAAAGGTACTTAATTAGAACTTTGCAGATGGGAATAGTAGTATTGTAGCATCCACCTAACTGAAACGGCATACGATATAAGAATTCAATCTTTTGCTCCATATGAATGTGTTATTAAGCTCATACTCTAGGTTCAACATTTATGTGCAGAAACCAAGTATAAATGACAGAATAGCATTTATCAAATTTAAACAATCAGACAAGTTGAACTTACTTGTTTGAAGAACGCTCCATTAAATATTCAAAATAGCCATCCCAAAAGCTGCAAGAGAAGCAAATATAAAAACATAATCAGCAAACATATTGGTAGATCCCTGGATTTTACTTTTGAACCAAGGCAATAGCATATGAAGTTATTTAACAAAAAGTTCATGGCTATTACGATACAAGAAACCATATCCATAGCCATTAAGCCTTTCCCAGAATTATTTTGCTGGCTTTGCAAATCCTTGGTTTCCAAAGGAGTACTATTTATTATGAAAAAAAGTGAAACAGATTAGGGTTACAAATTCCAGATTCAATTTTATATAAGTTTTCAAGCAACAAATATACCACAAACTCATAATACTAGATTACCCTTCTGACTGTATTTTAACTGCACAGTAATGCCTTGAGTTAGGAACAAGAAACCACCTAGGATGAAATAACGTAATGCTATATATTCTAAACATATATGAACAACAATAAAGGATCAATTTTGAAGACATGTTACACGAAAGCACATATTACATACAGCAAGTAACAAGGAAAGACAAAACTAATTTGTGAATCAAGTAACAACCATATCGCAGTTAGCAACCTAAAGGACTAAAACAACCATTACAGATAAGTGAATAAGTAACAGTAGAAAATAGAAGAAATAAAGAATGGATCAAACAAACATGCAAATCTGTAAAGAAGAAACCCGGCCTGTAGTATACTTCATAATGAGTACGGATCAAGGTCCGCCAAACCAGGCCGAGCCGCCCCATTTGACCCATACCAAGCAGACCCTGTGGGGTTCTGGGTTGGTTCACTTCTTTTTTTTCGAACCAACTCTGAACCGGCCCGAACCAGTTCCGAACCGATAGAAATCGGCCGGAACGGGGCGGAACCAATCAAGAACCATCCAGACTCAATCTGAACAAGCTGGTTCCGTACAAAACCGGTGTAAACCGTTCGGTTGGCACCAAGTCGGACCGGTTCCAAACCAACCCCACTCCCCCTCTTCCTTTTGCGTTAAAAGTTGATTGGGAAGGCCCGACAACTTTCTTCAACCTTCCCAACCTATCCGAATACTTTTCTCCTTCCCCACGGCAAAAAATACGCTCATTCAGCATAATTGAAAGAAAATCCAACCCTAAATAAGGTATGCTTCCTCTCTCATATCTTATTTTCTCTTTTTTTGACGGCAAAAATACCTTGAAATTTGCAAAATAAGTAAAGATCATGCCAAAATTTGTAATTTTGGTTTAATTTTATGATATGTTGTAGATCTACGAATGATCTACAAGATTAATTTTCAGTTTATATATAATTTTAAAAATTAAAAATATATTTTTGGATTAAAAAATAAAAAAAATAAAATAAAATTTAAAAAAAAATGTAAAATCAGAAACTTATTTAGGGGCATGCAAGCTACTCTCCAGCTAAATCTAGTGTCCATTTATTCAAGTTTTGATGCGATCATGTGTATAGTGGCCTATGCCTAAATTTAAAAAAAATAAAAAATAATAGCCTTTGATGCATGCCCACGGGCCTAAAAAAATATGTAGCATCCATTGTAGAATTATCCATAGATCTAAGCTCAAATTAATTTTTTAAAATACTTATATTTAAAAATTATTTTTATTTAAAAAATAATTAAAAATATATAATTAATACCAAAAATTAAAAATTAGTAGTACATAATGCACATTTCAGAAATATTTTCTGAAGTAAAAAACATATTTTTCTGAATTTATGGTATTTAAACATATTTTTTAAGTAAAAAATATTAAAAATAAATAAATAAATAAATATGAAATATTAGTACTATATTAAAAAATCTGATGTATTTTCTAAAGTAAAAAATATTATCTTTATCATAATAAAATTTTGCTATTTTTAAATAATTAATAAAGTGACGTACTTGGTGAACTTGCAGGAATGGAACCATCAAGAAAAAGAAAGCCACAATATTGGTTGGGCCCGTGAGCAAATGCTCTCAAGTCGGCACCATTGGAAGTGCAACTGATGCATCACAAAATTCAAGAAAAAAGGAGTAACCAGATTGAAGCAGCACTTAGCTGGTAGTTACACCGACATATCTATGTGCCAAAAATACTCACAAGAAGCTCGGCAGTTGATGAAAAAACACTTTGTTGACTGCAAAACAACGAAGGAGAAGATTTCGAAAAAGGCAAAAGTGAACCGCCGAGCGGCAGAGGTACCTTCCTATCACTCCAAGAAGTCAGGCGAGATGTTTGCTCCAGATAACGAAGCACAGATCCAGGCTACTATTCGGGCAAACCTGGATAATCAATGGTAGTAGGATAAGGTGGTCAGGCATAAGACTCAATTTGGGCCCTCAAACGACGAGTTGGGCTCCGATTTTGCGAGCAGCAGAGCAAATCCAGAGTTCAGAAGGACCTCCTCAATTAGGAAGACCGTCAACAGAAACGGTGGCCGTATTGCATCTATGTTGCAGACTTATGGTAGGTAAGAAAAGTCCTTCAAAGAGATTCCACCAGAAGCCACCATCCATGATTTAGATCCGCATGCCTCCAATAAGGATTCGAAGCAGCCGAGAGTTGACACAATGCTAAAGAAGGATAAGAAGAAGGATATGTGGCAAGCTATTGAATATTAATTCTTCGGCCACATCCCAGCGAATGTGGCAGACAATACATACTATAGGTCGGTCATTTTCTCTATACAAGATGCTGGCCTCGATTTAGATGCTTTAGGACCGAAAGACATCTACGGTTAGCTTCTTGACAATAATAAGCCAGAGAAGTAGATTGTCTTATACAAAAACAAGTGACCCACATATGGATTGACGGTGATGTGTGATAGTTGGATCGATCCTACCAAGCGGAGCATTATCAACTTCTTGACAAATTATGATGCAAAAACTTCTTCCATAAGTTTGTTGATGCTTCCAATCAGGTGCATAACGCCATGTACATCCTCAGATTGATAGAGATGATTGCTCAAGTAGGAGAGGAGAATGTTGTGTAGGTCATCACTGATAATGGGCCACAATATACCGCTGGAGAGATCTTGATGGAACGGCGGCCACATCTTCTGGACCTTATATGCTGCACATTTTATCGACCTCATATTGAAGGAAATTGCGAAGATTCATAAAGTGTAGCAAACAGTAGAGACAGCTCAAACCATCATCAGATATATTTATAACCATACGTGTGTCGATGAAGAGATACGTAGGAGAGATCTTAAGACTGACACGATTTGCTGCCAACTACGTTGTACTTAATAGCCCTACGTCAAATGTTTCAATCCCGAGTGGTAGGAAAGTAGATTTGTAAGCGCCGGCACTGAAGAAAACACTATTGAGAACTTGGTGATGAGGCAAACATTCTGGTAGCAGGCCAAAAAGATAGTGAAGGCTATCATACAATCGTACAAAGTGCTTCGAGCTGTAGACAGCAAGAGATATTCCCAGATGGGCTTCTTATATCAAATGATAGAGGCCAAAGATTCAGATCAAGAAGGCAGATTCGCGGTATGCCCAGGAATACATCGACATCATTGAGAGACGGTGGGACCACCCAATGGGTAGGAACTTGCATCTAGCAGGTAAACAAGAATATTGAAAATTAGACTACTCAAGTACTCATATAATTTTACTAAGACAATTACGAACTCTATCTGCACTACGTAAGCCCGAGGTTTCAGTACACCATACCTAGAATCGATATGTATTAAAAATTTCTAACCACTCTACGTAATGTGATTTACAAAATATAGCCTGATCCAGAAGTCACGGTCCTATATCTAGAAGAGGTAAGTTAACTTAAGTGACTTGTATAAGTTAACTGAAATCTTCAATTATTAATATATTCCAACACGGCTGTTCACATACCAAAATATTTGGAGAGGGCACTGACAACTTTGGAGTCTCGGCAGCTGTCGTAAGTAAAAAAAATATAAATCTAGGTATATTACACATCAACGATAACTATTACCTGGCGTTAAATGATTACTAATATAATATTATCTTATATATAATTTTTTTTAATATTTTTGTAGCTAAATAGTGGATTTATTTTGGCTTATCCACGAAAAATCTTAAGCGGCTAGCTATCTGGATCCTCTCCCAGACGGTCTTCTTACGTAGTTGAGTGCAATTGATCCATCTTTGCCCTTATCCACAGCAAGCAAAAGAACCGTCTGATACAGAAACACCTTAACAATCTTGTATATATTCACTACAATCTGAGGTTCATGCTGAAGTGCATTTAGAAGAAAATGAAACTAAAGTACACAGATCTAATCCATAATGCTTTCGTTGACGATGAGGATAATCCAATGATCGAATGGCTTATGGGCAAGCCGCAAGAGCCAGAACTTAATGAGCGAGGATTGCCTCCACAACCGGCCAATTTCATAGCCACCGAGGCTATGATCGATGCAAGATAATGGACAGATTGCAACATTCCACGTATCTTTCCAGCTAATCAACCACAGTCATAAGGGTCACTAGAAAGCCAATCATCACATAACTTCCTGTCCGATACATCCTCTCAGAGATATAATCAAGAAATTCTTAAACGAGGCCACTACACTATCCGGTCGACTCGGTCAGAAAAGCAACATCCATCCTCCCAACATAGCCAGACAGAGAGGGGCACGAAGGATAAGCAAACAGAGAGGACACGAAGCGTAAGCAGACAGCTGCTCAGCACACCAAAAAAAAAAAAAGGCACCTGGAGCCCTAATGGAGTGTGGAGGCTGTTCACTTAGATTTAGGAAGCTTCTAGTAGTAGAGCTTTTAAAAGTAGAGCTTTTGGAAGTAGAGCTTTCTAAAGTAAAACTTTTATAAAAAGTTGTTTGCTGTTTAGTAACTACATTTCTAAAGTGTTGTGGCACTTTAACAAGAATCTAGTAAACAAACTGAGAAAGTACTTTTGGTATGACAAAATGACCATAAAGAACATTGCATAGTATGATACAATAGAGCATAATAAAATATATAGTATGTATTAACACATAAATATATGATATAGTATATAATATTATTATTATATAGTAATATATTTTATATTATATAGTAATATAATATTGTATACTATAGCATAATAATTTAATATAATATTAAATTATTAAACATAATATATCAATGTATTATGATATAATGTAATATAATATTATATTTATAGTATAATACAATAACAAAGGTATAAAATATTATAATTATTAGCGTAAATTAATTTTTCATAATATAATATAATATTAAATTATTTAACATAACATATTAATGTATTATGACATAATGTAATATAATATTATATTTATAGTATAATACAATAATAGGAAACAAGAATACCATTTCTTGCACGAAAGGGAGTCTGATCCACGACTAGGGTTTTTTGTTAGAGCTCCAGCAGATTTTTAGATTTATAAAAGAACAAAGTATGTAATTGTTATATTTTATTATAGATATTTTGGTAAAAAAAACAGCTTTCCGACAAAGCTCAAAATAACTTTTTTGGAAAGCTCCAAAATGGAGCTTCTTCTAAAAAGCTATTTTTAGCTTTCTGAAAAAGTTAAAATAGCTTTTCGAAATTTTTTCTAAGCACCAATTTTCATCCATAAGTGTTCTCTCTAAAAACTTTCCCAAATGGGGCCTAAGAGATTCTTTTGGTAGCCATGAATGCGGCAGCCGATGCAGTTTTCCGACACAGTAATTGCGTTAGCATTTATTTTGCTGCAAGGAAAAACACTATTCTGGCAGCTTCCAACTCAGACCTGAAGAGAGGTGCAGGAGGCCTGCAGTTCGTCCACCTTTTTTTTATTTCACAAACAAGTTCACAGCTTTCCAATACGCTGCTTTGCTTCCCCCTCCATGGACGCAAGCACCACCAAACTACGTACCCATGGCCATACGTTGCTGAAAAAGGCCTCTGAACCTGGCACTCAGAACCAGAAGATTTCAGCAAACTTGGCAATCCCTCATTGCGACTTCAGAGCATCCTTGGTAGAATTGTTAGAGCTTCGGTTACTGTGCACAGGAGTCTTGTGATGGCTTTGGGTAATTGGATGGTATAGGAGGAATAATTGCACAACCCCCCCCCCCCCCCC
>JAOXJJ010000725.1:604963-621593 GCA_025769935.1 Phoenix roebelenii | reverse complement strand
TAATATAATATTATATTTATAGTATAATACAATAATAAAGGTATAAAATATTATAATTATTAGCGTAAATTAATTTTTCACCCTCCTGCAGATTTTCAAAATTATAAAGAGACATTTTGTGTAATTGTTATATTTTATCATAAGTATTTTGGTCAAAAAACAGCTTTCCGATGGGGCCTAAAAGTGTTTTTCCGAAAAGCTCCAAAATGAACCTTCTCCCAAAAGGCTATTTTTAGCTTTCTAAAAAATTCTAAAATAGCTTTTCAATTTTTTTACCAAACACCCCTATTTCATCTAAAAGTGCTTTTGAAGGGCTAAAAAGTGGGCTTTAGAGACCAAGAGCAACAGCGATAACAATTTTGATGGTCATGGATCTATTGGCCAGAGAGTGGAGAACATAAAACCACCATTTATAAGAGCCGCAGAGTGATCTTTGATTCACCAGGAAGTCTCAATTTACGCATGCTACATAAGATAGGAACCACAGTGCACGATCCGGTAGAGCCCGCAAGGATATAATTGCATAAGAGACGGACTTCTCGAGGTCATTCAAGAGGATACAATGCAGCTGCAGATCACCTTGCATGTGGAGTAAGATCCATAAACGTATCAGGTAGTCTGATCCATACATATACAGATTTGGATATGGTGCATTTAAAGCATCGTTCAATGGCCTACCTAATGTAACTCGGAGCATCTTACGGATTAGATTTTGCTGTCAGTATATTGCGGTAGACCCCTCCACAGCCGTATTATCAGCCAGAGGACCTCTTAGAACTAGAGCTTCAGAAAGATCCGAGAGTGCTTATAACCCAGAGCACGTTCTTTATAGGATGAACATACAAGACTATGTCGCTTGGTTAAAGAGGTGGACTGATGTGCCTCCGGACTATATTAACGATCCAAATATCTACGAGAAGCATCGCAACTCGACGAGATTTTAGATATCAATATGTATATTATACTTTAAATATATGTAATTGATTGTATTATTTTATATTTTACATCTTACTAATTGATTTTAGGATATTTCATGTTGCTTCTTGTAGCATATATCTCACTAATCAATTTTTATTGTCACTTTAAAACAACAAATGCATCATTTAGGTTATACCGGAACCATAGAAACATCAAAACATCAAATTATACTTAAAATCATTGAAAAGGTTGAAAAAAATGGATTACCAGTTAATTAAGATTGAAAAATTTAAAAAAAAATTGATGTGCCAATTCCGAACCGGCACGCCCAAGCATGCCGTGCCGGTCCAGTACCACACTGACTCGCTCGCCGATCGGTATAGGTCCTGGTACCGGTTCACTGGACCTTAGTAGAGATTGAATAAATAGTAGTTCCAAATTTTTGAAAGGGGAATTTAGAATGAAGAATAAACTGGACAAGATGAAGAGTGGCAAAGGATAGTTTTGAGATGGTAAAGACCTCATTGCAATAAAAAAGAAAAGAGAAATACCTAGATATTCTGTCAACTATACAATACCACAACCATGTAACTACAAGTAAGGTCACATTTAACCCTCGAAATTAACTGAAATTTGGAAGTCCCTCATCCCATACAATAGTTGCCAATGCAGGCTGTGGATGCAGCAATTTCTGTCTGAAATGAAAGCAGGAAATAATTCAAAAATATGTTTAAAGGAAACATTTTGAAAACCAAGACAAAGACAAAGGAACCACACAGGTGACCACAGGTCAAGTACAAGGAAGTTGGTTACTAGAGATTTCCCAGTGTTTCTCAGTTTCTGCATAGAATACTCTGGATGGTTTGCATTAGCTTTTCTAGTGATAACAAAATTATCTCCCTTCTGCAGGCTCTTAATTATTTTAATACTGAACAATATTTAGAAAAACAGAGTGAGAAATACAGAAAAGATACATGCGGACATCTTTACAGCAATGTGTATATAGATAGTAATTACAGCAAGTCCATATCCAAAATTCATGTAAATGAAAAATTGCAATTATGTTGCAATAATGGATATACTAACTTACATAATCAAATTATGTAACGAAAACATAAAAAGTAATGCAAAATGCACATAGGGTTTAACCTACACAACCTAAACTTGGATATACATTTCAGCTGGCCTTTTTCCCCTTGTCCTTACCAGTTCATTTTTCATAAATCAAATATTGTTCAAGAAACTTCAAAAGGAAAGAAAGAATTAGTTTAAAGGCATAATGCAGCTACAAACAAATGCTAGAATCAATCTCATACCGTAACTCATCCCAAATGGATATAGATAGAAGATGACGTTGAACGTAATCTGGAACATTATTTGAGTCTTTTCTGTAGATTTCAGCAGAAACTTCAAGTGCATCTCTGATAGTTGACATGTCATTACGGGAAGTAGCGCGATTGATTGCTGTTTTAAGCTGGTCACATAATTTTTCAATAAAAGGCATTTTTCAATAAGAACACAGCATTTAAACTGATATTTAATAAAACAAACATCACATGGGAGAGATTTTGAAGTATCTGGCAAAGAAAGGAAGTACAACTGGTAAATGACAGCTCCAGAAGCACACAAGGGGAACGATAATCCTGGAATGAAATTGATGGACTATAAAGTATCAACTATGTACAAATATGGTGAACATACTCACAAAGAAACTATCAATTCAACATGGTATTGGTCAGTCCCACAAACTATCGACATGATAATAGTTTTTTTTAGGCTGTTGATAGCATTTTTGGCTTTTTATGAATGTGGCAATGTAGATTAGAGAGGATTTATAGTGTACGATCTTTTTATAAGAAAAAAGAAAATATTTTAAATGTTCTAAAATGGTTAATTCTTGATAATAGAGCCATCTTATAAATGGTTGGTTGTCAAGAATATTTTAGCATGTTTGCCCATCATTTCATGCCAAGATTGGCATTATACGACATGCCATCAATTGTTTCAAACTAATAGTGCTGCTACAATGGATAATCCCTTTAACCCATTAGAATTAATAACAAAATCATGTTGCTTATTTTTTTTCCATCAGCAATGAAGTCAGATGGTTTATTGGATAAAAAAAAAGGGTAGCCCAGTGCACAAAACACCTGCCATTGCAGGGTCAGGGGACCGTCAAATGTATGCAGTCTTATCCCCACGTACGAAGAGGCTATTTTCATGTTCAAACCCATACCATCAGGTCAGAATGGAGCAACCTTACCATTGCACTAAGGCTCACCCTTCAGTTTATTAGATCAAAAGAATAACAATAAAGGCATAAACTAAATAGCCATTGACCAAGGAATGAAATCGAAAAGCCTATGACTACTATCGTAATTGGAATGTTGAGGAATGCAACTCCATCCACACAGCAGTTTATATAATATTTTCAATCTATCCCCAACAATTTTGCATGCCTTTTCTGCAGCTCCCGTTTTGTGTATGCTCTGCTTGGATTCACCTGCATTGCACATATCTTGCTCTAGCGCAACTTAGAGTATTCTTTGGTCTGTTGTATTTTGAAGATACTTAGTTACATGGAGAGGGAATGCAGCAGATCTTTTTTTGAAAAAAAAAAAAAAGGTGCTTGCAGCCCTCTTATCTGTATTGAAAGTTCAAACAGTCGTGGATGGTAGAGTAAATGAAATTCAAGAGCTGCATTAACTATACGATACTGTGACTTACCAAAATAGTTGACATACGAGTCTAAGCATTCAAATATCTTACTACGTCAGTTTGAATTTTTTATTTTACCAATTTTTTGAATGCCATCACTTACATACGGGAATGTAAAGCTCCATATTAACAATTATTGTAGGTTCTTCACTTTCAGTGATCAATGTTCCTTTTAGTTGCTGGAAATTATAATTTAGGTCTCATTTGGCATTGCTTTTGGAAGGCCAAAAGCTATTTTGGATGATTTTGAGATGATTAGTAAAAATTTTGAAACAACTTTCTAGCTCCTCCAAAAGCTAAAAAAGATTTACTAAGGAAAAGCTTTTGAGCAAAAGCTCCACTTGAATGCAAATTTTTTAAAAAATTAATTTAACAATAATTTATAAGTTAACAACACTTTATAATAACAATTTATAGTACAATATAATATAAGAATAATACAAAATTATATTACATATATGATATTATAATAATATTTTATTTAATCTTTATTATTATATTACCATAATTATATCTTAATACTATTATATTATTATAGTATAACAATATAATACTTTATAGTACGCTAAAACAATAATATTATACTATTATATTACAATAATATTATTATAATATAATATTAAAAATATTGTTATTTTCATAATAACTTTAAAATCTATTATCTATTCAATTATTAGGTTAAATATCAAAATAAATAATTTATAAATAAGAATATTTTATAATAATAATTCTTGATAGTATAAACAATTTTCAATTGAAAGCATTATGTAATATCCTTTATTATCATTTTGTCATACCAAAAGCACTTTCTCGGTTTACTAATTAAACATATGTTAAAGTTCTACAACGCTTTAGAAATGTAGTTAACAAACAACATGCACCATTTATTTTATTAAAAGCTCGATTCCGAAGCTCTTTCCACAAACAAAAGTTCTACTACCCAGAATAATGCCAAACCAGGCCTTAGTTTTCCTTTTAGGGACAAAGTAATACTTTTACCTATGGATTTTTGGAAATTATTGTTCCTTGTTAGGGGAAAAAATGAACCAAAATACCAAAAAAGACATCGACCTAGTTTGATAACTTATCAACTAAAAGCAACCATATGATCCACAGATTTCAAATTTTGGGTACTTGAAGATATAACACAATATGTCTATTTTCATACTATCACCAACTTCTAAGTAAGATTTCAAATAGTTACACATTATCATGATACTCAATATGACTGATCATATCTGATAAAAGACCAAAGAGAGTTGATGTAGGTAATTAACTACAGCTAAAAGGAAGAAGCTTTCTAAATAATGCATAAGCAAACTACCACTACATATAAAGAAGGAAATCCAGTCCCTATAATTCAAGCCCAGAAGATTGATAATGTTGTTGAATGATTAGTGATTATAAATAATCCTGAGAATGTCAACATTTCAAGGTACATTAGGTGCTAGGCGAGCATTCATAGGTTCTACCTGGGAACTAGGTCCCTAGGCACTAGGTAAGCATCCAAAAAGTTAGATGATACATAATACACATGCAGACACGCAAGCATGCAAAAACACACATGCAAACGCATGCAACTGCAGTATGCATGCATGTGCACAAATGCAAACATGCATGTGCACATGCATAAGCACACAAGCAGACAAACAAAGAGTAGACACACACACACAAGCACACACACAGAAGCATACACACGGAGAGCAGATAAAGAAGTGCACAAACAGACGCAGACACAAGCATGCATATGCGCATGCACACAGATGCAGACACACGCATGCAACCGCACATGCACACAGAAGCAGACAAACATAGAGACCAGATAAAGAAGTACACACGGACACAAGGATGCATGCACATGTGCATGGGCACGCATACACACGCATATAAGTTGAATATCAAAGAAACTCATGAAGCATTGCACTGAGGGGCCATTTGGACTTTGGAATCCTGTAAATGGAGTCACATGCAATTCAAGTTGTAGGTGCCAGCCAGGCGCTTGTTTAGATGCATGCAACTCAATTTGCAATGTTGAGCTGTTCATCAGGTTGTAACTCAGAGCAATCTTGCATTAAGTTGACTCGCAGTCAAAATGACTGCAAGACGAGATGGAGCCATTCAAGTAGATATCTTAATTTTATAAAAAAAGATTTTATTGCTATTCCATCTCGATCAAAGCCTTAGCAGCCCACCTTATGCCATCGCCTCACTCCTCTCCAGCACCCCATTCCAAACCTCGCTTCCTGCCGGATCTCCCTGGCCATGCACCACTAGACCTCTCCCCAGCCTCTCTGCCTCCTTCCCTCTCCTCCTCTTCCCTACTCACGAGTCCCTCCTCGTTGTTGCCCTCGTTGTCATCACCATGCCAGCCCACCTCCAAGAGGCCCAAAACCACCTTCCCCGCCTCGAACTTCACTAGAGCAACTACCTAATCACCCGCCTCCTCTGCCACCTCACCAACCAATGTCCCCACCCGCTCCTCGTCTTCACCCAAGTCCCCACCCCAACCCCTTTCTCCGGACAGCCCTCATCCGCGATGCCAACCTCCTCCATTTCACGGCCTCCTCTACCTCTACACCACCATGCATCACCTTTAGCCCAGCCTCACCCCTCTCCTTCACCATCTCTGCCCTCCTCAAGACCTGCATCACAACTCGCTCCCTCTCCATGGACGCCTAGGTCCACACCCAGGCTCTCGCCATCAATGGCTTCGACACCAACCTCTTTGTCTAGAATACCTCATATCCCTGTATGTCAAGTGCTCCGACCTGGCATATGCTTGCAAGATGTTCGGCGGAATGTCTATCAGAGATGCCATATCTTGAACTTCGTTTATCATCACCTATACCAAGACCGGATATGGGCTCTGATGAGGGGCTTTTTGTGAGGACACTAGTGAAGGAATTGGTGGTGTGGACTGTCACAATGATGGGGTGTGGACAAACACCTCCTCTTCTATCCATCTTTTCCCGTTTCGCCTTTCTTTTCCCCGTAACTCTCTTCCAAACACAAGAAGTGAGCTTCCTTGTAAGTCGCCTAATACAACTTAAGTTGCATTGCAACTTGAGTTGCAGTTTAATTTCAGTTACAGGGCTCCAAACAGCCCCTAAAGCAGTTCAACTTCTTTTTGTTTCTTCCTTCCCTTTTTCCTTTTTCTCCGTATTTCCCTTTCTGTTGATTGCAACAACCAATGTCCTTGTTACATTGCCGCCTTTGACTGCTGCAACTGCTTGCAGTTAAAATGGCAGCCATTGTAGCATGTCATCTTGGTTGCCCTTTCTATTGGCAGTTACAGAGTAAAATAGTGGAAAAAGGGAAGGAAGATGAAAGGAAAATAAATGATAAAAAGAATATGATAAAAGAGAGGAAGAAGAGAAGAAAGTGGGAAGAGATTTTTGGAGGGAAAATTAGAAACTGAAATCTCTCTCTACTGGAAGATGGTTTGAATCCGCATCACCTATCCCATATCACCCCATCCGCATGGTGTCCATGAGTGTTGCATTAAGCTAGGCAGGCTGCCAAATCGCCACATGGTGACCTGGCTGCAAAATAAGCCAAGCCATGTCCTAGGAGAGGAGCTTCAGGGAGCCACACTTGAATTTCTAGGTGGCCAGGAAACTTGATAACCAATTTTCAGAATATTGAGATCCTTTAAGAGTCAATGCTAGTTACAAACAATAACTCCTGAAAGCAACTTCAATAAATTCCAATATATAACTTGAGGACGAAGTTATAAAATCATAATAATATAATAAATTCACTAAAGTGAATTTGCCTAATGGATAAACACATAGGCCATAGCCCCCTCATGTGTCACACATTTAGTTTTAAATATGTAAACCTAAAATTTTGATCTAAAAAAGAGCTGCTAATTATATATCCAAAGGAACTACCCAAAATGTCACTGTGAAAAGGAAAAGAACTATTAGAAATCTCGTGTAAAATTGTGAATGTGATGCTAATAAGTTAGGAACACTGGAAAGGAAGAAACAAATTCCCTAAAGCCAGATCATTAACTTACTGACCAAGTAGAAAATGTGAAAATTTCAAGCAAGTATAGGTTGGTCCATGCTGCAAAACAAACCTAACCTACTCAAACATTTCATTCCTAGGAACTATTTTATAAAAAAAAACATTTTTTATACCAAATAGCATTCCCTTGGAATAATGGCTTTAAAAAATACTTCTGGTAAAAAACTGTACATCTAAATTCTCTCACCAGTTCTTTTACCGCGACAAACTGCTCATCAGTTAAACGGCATTGCCATCCCTAGGAAATAAAACTTGTTTAGAAGAACAGGAACAGTAGTCATACTCAGGTAACATAAAATGGCCAAATGTTTCTAAGGAATCTGGCTAAATTACCGCATGAATATGTTCCCTGATACATTCAACAAACCCACTGCCTCCAATCCCTTCTGCATCAGACTCAATCAGAGCTGCAAATTAGGAAACACAAGTCAATTCAAAGACCAAACAAGAAATTAAAACAAAAACCCATGTAAGTCAGCTACAATTAGCCTCAACATTATTGTTTGCAGTATCGCTTCCAAGCATACCAAGAATTGTGCCATATTCAAAGGATGAAAGCGGATCCTCAGTTGCTCCAAGCCTTAGAAGACGCAACCACAATCCCTGACAAAAAACAAAAAAAAAAGCATTATACCTAAAAAGATATATTTTTTTAACATAAACAATGTTGGAAGTGCTTAATGTATTAAAATCAGCACTAGAAACCTGGGCACTATGCTGAAAATAATTCATGATAGATCATGTGCTAATCCTATAGAGTCTGTGAAATTCTAAACTGCAAATATAAGTAATATAACCAAGAAGTTCACCTGCAGCTTTACTTTTATGTCCAAGACCATCCTCTCCCTCTCTGCCTGCAGATCATAACCATCAAAATTATTTAAAGACTCATCAATGTTCCATGCATTAACTGAACCACATTGAGTACAACAATGCAGGGCTAAAGAACTTACAGCCCTTTCCCTGGGACTCAGACTTTCTGCTTTAGAATCACCATTAACTAGCACAGAAGGTGAACTGACAAAGCGAAATTAATCATTTTAGTTATCAAAATAAGAGAGTTTTTGTTGACAAATGGATGTTCATTTCTGCATAATCTGAATAATCTATACCTAGGAGTGTGCTTTCCAGAATGGGATCCACTTGCCATTGCCAAAATTGACCGACGCTTTTCTTCCTGCTCTTCTGTTCTAATGTTTGAAGGGAACCGGTTGTAACAGTACCTCGAACCTTGTCCTGAGGGACAAAAAGGTACATGACTAAACAAAAATGTCATGATGAAAAGTTTAATCATAAAATTTTCTTCTCCTTCCCATATTCCCAATGGCAAGTCCACAGAGGCATTCAGAAATCAAAGAAAAGCAATGCCTTGTTAACCAATCTCAAAAGCACAAAATTATAAAGCTAAAGCAGTTGAAAGTTATCTCAAGAGAAACACTGAGGCAACCTGCAACTCCACCATCAGGTTCTGCTATGGTGATGATCTCAAGTTCAGACAATTGAGAGGGAAAAATAGTGAGCGGGTTTTGACCCCTCCCTGTTGCATCTTGTAATTTGTCAAGAAGATTATTATTGTTTTCTTCTGAATTGATACATCTCTCCAAATAATCCAGAAAACCTTGAGACTCTAAAAATTGTGTAACCTGATAAATAACAATAAAAACATCTGGGCTAAGTACTCGGGAACAGAGTTTGTCAAGATACATAAATAGAATTAATCAAACTTGATCTTTTGCAAAACACAAAAATCTGTATACTTTTTTAAAACCAAAGATTATGCAATGAAAGGGGGAAAAAGAAAGACAAAAGGTCAAGGCACAATTATATTACATCCAGGAGGGTTGCAAAACCTATTGCTATCGGGAGGCCGACATGCCACAGCTTATTGTGGCATCATAACAAAAACCATCAAAAGGTTATTTTAGCCCATATTCCTCAAAAAGAACACAAAATAACATGTCCTATAGATGTTAGAACCCTAAAACAGCTCAACCGTGTCTTGGATCTTCAAATTAACCATGAAGCTACCCAAAAAAAGAGTTTCTCATCAGCTTCCTATTAGGCATTGATTAAAAAACTTTACCATCTAAAAGTATACATGTTCTGGTCCCATGAATTCCCAAATTAGTGCATGTAATGACAGAACGACACGCATCCTTCAGACTACAATTACATGATTACCACTCCAAGCTACAATTGATGAAGGTAAAAGCACCACATAAGTAACCATGGAATAAACTATTGCCACCACTTAAGTGAAAATGCAAATAGTATTTTATGGTTGCACTCAAAGCACAAAAATAGCAAGACAAGTAGCATTTTCACTAGAACCTTAAAGTTGGTGTGTATTTTTTGGCAAGAAATAAAAAGACTCAACTCTAGATGGATGACTTTCTGCCACTGTATCAGCATTAAGAAATGAACATTTACCCTTTACACAATTGCCACAAAAAGCAGAATTTGATGAAACAGAATGTAAAGTCTCATCCCTCAAAATCCTATTATCAGCCATATTTGAAGCAGATTAAAGAAGAGAGGCTTGCTCATTGTGGAGGTTTCCTTCATCAATTAATCTCTCAATAATTCCATCACTAGCCTTTTTATCTTGCATGAAAATTTATGTTATGGCAATAAAAACATAAAAATGCAAAGTAAATTATTGCAAGATAAAAGGATTATCCTTAACCAAAGAAAACAAACTTCAACATCTATTATTTCAAGCATAAGTTTGAAACTTTGAATTGTACCATCAACATGGATTCAACAGGTTGATTAGTCGAGCGAGAACGCTTCTTCAGAAATGCTTGCAAATTGAAGACATTAGCTGCTGTATTTTCCTAAGAAAAAAGATTTCATAATCAGATCTAAGAAAAGTTTGTTAAGGTAAGAGCAACCAACAACTTTCTTGATAACTTACAATAAAATTGCGATAACCACTCAGAAGTAATGCAAAAAATTTTAAGAATATCAACCTGCAGAATAGTGAGTTAAAGAATTATCAACCAGCCTGAAAGAGTTGAAAGAATTATCAACAAAACTAACAGACAACATAGCTTTCAGTAGAGAGACAAGTAAATCAGGCTCTGCAAATAATATTTGATTATTTCTGAGAGATTGTTAAAAAAACAAAAACTATAGTTTTCATATTTTAGTTTGTATAACATGAAATATTAAATAAGATAAATCAAGCTACAAAATTTAAGGAATAGAAATTATAAATGGTTAGATAAAATGTTTTTGCAAACAGTAAACAATATACAATTCCAGAATCCAGATCACTATTCCTTTCTAGAAAAAAAGAATAGTTTTTTTGCTATAAAAAGTTTTCATGAGTCGAAGACAGCAAACAATACACAATTCCAGAATCATTGATATTCTTTTCTAGAAATATAGAACAGGTCCCTTGATCTTTTAGCCACACAACAGGAAGGGAATAAGGTGATCAGAATTATAAGTTCTCCCATTTACTAATAAACCTACCTTACCTTCAGTAAATATCATATACATAAAATTGATAAACAATAGAGTACTACCTAAGTTGAAAGTCATGCTCCACTCCCCAGGATCTGGTGCCAGCTCTAACATATTGCTCAGACAAACTACCAAAATTGATCCTCATCTGGTCTATCCCAATTACATTTGGATGCAGCAATTTTAAAACTTCACTGCGCAAGAAACTCAATTCAGGATCTGGAATGGGAGGTATTTCTTCTGATGTAGTGATGCGGTTGTACTCAAGATCCACTACAACTACCTGTAGATTAAAAATGAAGTTAGTGAAATTTATTTTATATGTTTGATCCAAGTTTATTAACAAAAGTTATAGTATTAAAATTTTAAATAAGTAAAAATGACCACAGCACATTAATTTGAACAGAAGGAGCTTATTAATAACTTGAAATTTTATGAAAGATGATACACATATGAATATAAATAACAACCTAAGCACAATGACAATTTGTAAACCATGCACAAATAAGTCATAAAGTAAGAGACTATTACACAATCTTAGAACAAATAATTTTTCTATTGCAAACCAAAGCTACTAAAATTGAAAATCTCTGAAAGGAATTACGTATAAAACGAAAATAAGATTATAAAATGCTATGCTTTATTGATAGCATGAATAAACCAAGTATTGTTTCACCAATGAAAAAAGTGAAACAGCCATGTTACCAGTTGCAGCTAAAAGAATTAGCATATAATAGCTAGAATTGACTCGTCAAGAGAGTGGATGTTTATACTAACTCAAAAATAAATGAAGGTTTCATGGTTACTGGATCAAGATAGTCAAAATCCTCTAGCAGGGCTTGCATGACCAGGAAAATTGTTGGGTTTGATTTACCAATATATCAATGTCAAACAAAACAAACAAGCAAGCTTTACTCCATTTATATGGATCAGCTTTGGAGTTACATGTTGTCCACTTAGGTTTGAGAATGTTATTGCAATCAATTCTTGACTTGGAGTCTAGAACCTAAATTGGTCTGAAGACTGAACTCTGAAGAGATCCCAAGCCATGAAACTTATAATATGAGTTGGTAATATGAACACCATACCAATACATGGAGATAACATCTTAGCACGACTTTCATCATACATGAGAAAACTTCAATACATTTCTTTAACGAAATATGTCGATCACCTTTTTAAGCAAGATTAGTTTACCCCATTGGACCATAGATGCATTCATGTTCGACATCGATGTTGCTTAAGCTTTGAAAAAATCTCATACCGTGCCGTAAGCATTTTTCTAGGTCATCGTACATTTAATGGAAGGGGCTCATCTAAGGAACACAGGAGGCCATCCTCATAAAAACTTATGCTACATTGTGGGTGAATTTACTGGTTTCCTTACACAATTAAAAGGTAAAAATGTTAAAATGCATCACAATTTAATGTGCTGTTGGACTCTCTCTCACACACACACATTTATGCATGTACCAAAGTTATGATCATCAGACAAATCTCATTTCCAAAAAAGATAAAAGAAAATATCACAAATTCACCTTTTCTCTTCTCCCAGGTGATTACATTCTTCTGGTCACCTCATGACCATTTCTCGTGAGATATCAAGGCCTAACCACCTTATGCTCCTAATTTCTGTTGAAAAGATGACTCTATGACACATTGATAAAGCTGATTCTGACTCCCCTTACATCTCTCACAAGCTTGCCCACACGAAAGCCATAAATAACCAAATGATCTATGTCCTAACTACACTCCAAAAAACCATTCAAAGAGGCTTCACTTGACCTAATGATCGGTGAATGTTGGCTCAAAATAACATGCATTCAACTTTTTTTGAAGGGAAAAAAATCTACAAAATGGGGAACTTTGTTTTCTCACTACTTTTAAGAATACATTAACAGGATATTCAAGCTCATGTTAATATGCTAGAAAGACAACATCATGAGAGAAAGCTCCTATGAAGATCCATATAAATAAACAAACAAAAGCAAACATAAATGAACATAACCTTGTGAATTTCATTATGCCATCAGCTACAACAAAACATATCTTGATATTAAAAAGATGAAATAAAAAAAGAGGAGATGGTAATTCAACAGAAAAACCTCCAAATGAAAGAAATATCAAACTTACACCATCCATTGTCAGACCCGATGTGTCAACATCTGAGTGAAGTCCCATCATGTATGGTGTAGGGGCATCGATGTAGTCCACCCCACTGAAGAAAAGAAGTGGAATATAGACATGCTACATCTCAAGAAATAGCATCAGTCAGAAAGAAGCTAAGCAGTAATTAGGCTAACACTACCTATGCACATAAACTGCCCAACCGACGCTGCATGAAGAAGCATGTGAGCTTATTGAATAAGGAAAACATACATAGTAGGTGCATAGGCAATGAAAGGATGCTTCTTGCATAAGCATGGGAAAGGTATCCATCTGGAGTTGCTTTTTAGTAAACTAGGAGAGAATTGTGCTGCATAAGATACAAATTAGGCAGAATTATAATATTTGGAAGCTTACCTGCCACCTAAAAGGATATATTAAATGGCAGATGGCCTCCGAAACTAGAGTCAATAGGGTATATCTGCAAAAAGGATAAAAGAACAAGTTTGACGCTTACGAAAGCTAAATGGGGCATTAATCACTATTGCATAACTGAAGGTATTCAGAAATAAACTTTGAAAAAGAAAACAATTCTGAGATCTTAAACTTACAAGCTGCAGCGAAATATTTCAGTATTCAAGAAGCATAAGTCAAACTCAATTGTATTGCACATCACATGATAATAGATACAACTCAACTCAACTCAACTAAGCCTTAATCTCAAATTAATTGGGGTCGGCTACATGAATCCTTTCCACCATTCCGCTCAGTTTAGGGGAGGAAGTAATAGATAGACTTATAAAACCATCATTTTATGCCTTTCATTTTACATCAAATTGGTAAAAGGAAGTAACAAGGGGAGGAAGGGATAAAGAGAGAGAGCATATCCTTTCAGAATTTGTTAAGAATCATGTGTAAAATTAACCTTCAAAAAAACTCCAAGAGTAAGATCAAGCCACCCTCGTCGTACTAATGGAGATAGAAGCGACATTTTATGACTATTGTTCATGAATAAGAGTACATACATGGTCGGCGGAACCATCCCAAACTGTCCGATTAGAAATGTACCGAGCCGTACCAATGGCAGACCAGGATGGTTCCAGCAACCAAAATAAGAAACCAGCAACAAAGGGGGAGAGGGAGAAGAAAAGAGAAGAGAGAGAGGGGAGGACGGAGGGCAAGGGAGAGGAAGGAAGAGACAGGGAGGGTGGCGGCCGGCCGGCAGAGGGCCGTGTTGAGCCAAAGAGCCGCGCAGAGGGGCGGAGGAGGGGCTCCACCTCTGGTTCTCCTTTTTCATTCGAGAAAGAGATTCCAGAGGGGGCCCTTTTATTTTTGAAGTTTTTAAGTGAAGTCGGCAAGAACGAAAAAGAAGATCCCAGAGGGGGGCCCTTTTTATTTTTGAAGTTTTTAAGCAAAGTCGGCAAACTCCATGTCAACTTCACTTATTTTTTTATTTCTGGAGGGGGAACCTTTTTATTTTCAAAATTTTTAAGTGAAGTCAGCAAACCCCTTGCCAACTTCACTTAATTTTTCAAAATAAAAAAAAATAAGTCAGCAAGGGGTTTGCCGACTTCATTTAAAAACTTTAAAAATAAAAAAAGGAGTTCCCTCCAGATCTTCGAAACAGGGGAACCAGAGCGAAGCCCCTCCTCCCCCCTCCACGCGGCTCCCCAGCCCTCCGTGGCCCCCCATTGGCCTCCACCCGACATCCACCACCCTCCACCGGACATCCACCATCCTCCACCGGACATCCGCCACCCTCCTCCTTCCCTCCCTTCCTCCCACTCCCTTCCCCTCTCTCCCTTCCACTCTCATTCTCCCTCTTCGCCCTCTCTACCATGTCAGGATGCGCTCCACTGGCCTTCTCCTCTCTCCCTCCTTTTCTTCCTCTTCTCTCTTCCTCTATCTTGTTCCCCCTCTCTCCTGTCCCCTCTACTGTGTCGGTACGAGCCCAGCACGGAAAAGTATGAGAGCGTACCGAACCGTGCCGCCGAGCAACCGGTATCGGCACAGCAATCCTTGGTAGATACCTACCCTCCCTAGAAACAGACAACTATTACTGCAATGGAACTTGCACAAATACGTCAGCCTAAAGTACCAATAATCCTTGACCAACTTTTTGGGACTAAATCTGTCGACCCTTTTTACCTTACGCTCCAACCAAAGGCTAAAAACTCCAACAATGTACCATTTGAAATACTACCACAAACCACCCAGCAAAGTTCCCTTAGGTTTTCCCTCCTCAAAACCCGTCCATAAGTCCCAGACCTTTGTTGGCCAGACCGTCATTCGTCAATTTCTGCACATACTCACCTACTTTTCCGCCTCTCATCTCTTTCAATACCAATCGAAGGATTTTATGATGCAGTCAATCTTAACCAAAATACGCTGAACCGGTATCGGTAGACATACCGGTCGCCTACCGAACCGGTTCGAGACCGAAACCGGTCCGGTATGAATCGGTTTTCTTTTTTTTTCGGTTCTCATCCGCGCTCGGACACACGTAGACACGGGTAAAAAAAAGGTCACATAATGGCATTAAATGCCACTCTGTGGCATTTATGACCCGCGCAGGGCAGCGCGCCCGCAAGGGGCAGCACGCCCGCAAGGGGCAGCACGGCCGCGCGGGCGGGGGAACCATGCGCAGGGCAATTTCCAGCGCGGAAAATCGTGCGCGCACACCATGGAGGAACCGCGCGCAGGGCGCTCTGTTCATGACCCTCGTAAGCCGCGCCACAAGCCGAGGAACGACCATGCACCGCCAACTAGGGCTGGAAGTGGGCTCGGGCCGGCCCGAAGCCCATCGGGTCGGGCCGCCTGCAGGCCAGGCTATGGGCTAAACCCAATGAATTTCAGGCCGGGCTCGGGCTGAAAACTTAAGCCCAATTCTAGTTCGGGCCGGGCTCGGGTTTTCCATTGGCCCGGCCCGGGCCCGGCCCAAGCCCGAGCCCAATTTCAGCCCGAAGACGACCCGAAAGTCGCGACTTAGTGACTTACTCGGTTACGGCCTTACGGTTGGGGATTTTTGCCCGAATCGTGATTTGCAGAGGCGAGACGCGGAGAGCCGGAGACGGTGGTCGAGTGCAAAGGCGAGACGAGACGGTGGAGGCGTAGAGGCTCGTCCTCGTCTAGGGTTTCTCACCACTCGTTGTCGTCGGCTCGTCGAGTGCAGAGGCGAGACGAGAGTGGTGGAGGCTCGTCGTCGTCGGCTCGTCGAGTGCTAGGGTTTCTTCGCTCTCTTCTCGGATCATCGTCGTCGCCGAGTGCCAGTCATCTCGGATCGTCGCCCTTGTCTCAATTCTTCTCCGGGCTCCAGCCCCTCACTGCCAAAATTGGTCGTCGCTTGAGCTGCATCGGCTCTAGTCGGCTCTCAGGTTAGGGTTTC
>JAOXJJ010000725.1:558847-604863 GCA_025769935.1 Phoenix roebelenii | reverse complement strand
ATCTCAAATTTGACTGTTTAATCATGTACAAATGATGGAATCGGGCTCGTAATCGGGCTGGCCCAAACGGGCTCGGGTCGGGCTCGTAATCGGGTTGGCCCAAACGGGCCCGGGTTGGCCCAAACGGGCTGGCCCAGACGGGCTAGCCCAAATGGGCTCGGGCCGGGCTCGGGCTGCATTTCTGTAAAATTGTTCGGGCCTCGGCCCAGCCCGAAGCCCGAAAAATAATTTCGGGCCGGGCGTGGGTAAGGGTGTGGCCCGGCCCGGCCCACTTCCAGCCCTACCGCCAACCGAGGTCCAAAGCAGCCAATTGATGTGTCTTGTGGCCGGTCAACCCTTGGCCGACCACGGGTTCATCCACAACATCGGCATCGCGTGGGATCCGCCCGCGCGCCAGACCTCATCCCGTTAACCCAACGGACGTTCGGACCGCAGTCAGGAGGCCGAGCCGACCTCGGCCCTGTCAATCAAAGATCCCGCAGATCCTCAGAATCACGCGTCCCGTGCATCCAGGATGTGCGCAGATTGCCCTGGAAGACCGGGTCAACCATCCAAATTCAAGAGATAAAGTTTGGAGATCTTCTAGGACTCCTCCAAGCCCTTGATCACATGCAAATCAAGGGTGGAGAAGTATTGCATGTTGCCACATCAGCAAGGATCCGTGGGAAAACGGTTTTTCATGTTTATCTTTGGGAGAGTTACTTAAAATTGTCTAGGGTCTTGGGTCTATAAAAGAAGTTGTAAGGAGCCATTGTAAGGCATCCTAGAGTAATCCCAAAGTTGAGTTTAGTCTTATTCTCTTGTAAGAGAGTCGGCCGTAAGGCTTGGGCGGCATTATGCCGATTTCGATCCTTAGATCTTGTGTTCTAGGACTTGGGCTAGTGGTTGATATATCAATCTCCATTAGATTGGGCTAGGAAGGGATCCTTTCAATCCTTTGCTAGATTTGGGCTAGTAGAGATCCTTGACTGCTCTACTAGATTGTTTTGCTTTTGACTGTTCTTATTTGTTTGTTCTTCAATTGGAATGGAATAAAATTCAGTTTACTTTCATTGTTGATCTTTGCACTGAGTTATTCTACCAGTGTTACCTACAATCGGTCCATGATTAGCGATTTCTCCAAGGGCGCACGCCAAGGAGTGAGGCAAGGGGCTTGATGAGAGGCTTTAGACCGTGAGCCCCCATCAATTGCTTTCATTGAGAGAATCCCTCGAGGAGGTAACGTCTGAGTTTTAATATTCAGATCTGAGTTTCGTTGTTGTTTTCATTGATCTGAAATCTGAGGGAGTCTCTAGTGATTAAGGTGTGGATTTTGGGTAAGAAAGAGCCTTACAAGTTGTCTTTTGTCTTTTGGAGAGGTTCATAAAAATTCTGCATCTTGTATTGGGCTAGAATTTGTATTCGATTGGGTATTTTTAATTTTCTACTTTTATAATTGTAAAACCCCTATGGGAGGCTGATTGAGTGGTGTACAAATCAGGTAGATTGGTTCATCCTTTAGGTGACAACCGCAGGAGGTTTAAGGGGCTATTATCTCAGGATTTTAGAATCCTATAACATATGGTTAAAAGGAGATGGAGTCCCCCCGAAACAACAACCAGGATAGGAGGTTAGAGGCTCTTGAAGTTAGTTTGACCAACCTTAACCGGGCATTGGAAACTTTGTCCAATACTTTGGCTGCGAATATGGCTGAAATAAGGAGAGAATAATGTCACCATTGAGAGGTTGGAAAGGAGAATACTAGAGAGGGAAAATAAGAGGGTGCACGAAGAAGTGCCTAGGTCGCATGCCGCACGGCATGGGCGGAAAAGGTATGAGAGTGATGCCATTAGCATTCAGGGTACACATCATGTAGATCATGGTGTTAGGCACTATTCACGAAGGGGAGGAAGGATTGAAGTCGTGAGCTTAGTATTTGAAAGGTGGCTTGATGATGAGCGGGTTAGTAATGGCCATAAAAGTTATGATGAGGCCGATAGTGAACCCGAAGAAAGATCCTTTCATGCTCAAAAACCTCACGGCCGGAGAGAACCCATGACAAGGAGAGGAAGAAACATGCGGAGTGATGACTTTGGAGATGATGACTATAGGGATCCACGGCCTAAAGAAGAAGGGCTTAGGAAACCCAAAATTGACTTTCCAAAGTTTGGAGGAGATCCGTATGAATGGCTTCATAAGGCGGATCAATACTTTGGTGTTTATGATATTCCACGGGCTGATCAGGTGACTCTAGCAAGTTTCCACTTAAAAGGTAGGGCTAGCTGATGGTGGAAGTGGATCCGGACCTTGTATGAGAAAGAAGGGAGAAGATTGGGTTGGACTGCCTTTGTTGATGAATTCATGAAGCAATAGGGACCTTCCCCGTTGTCAACCACCATGGCCAACTTGCAAAACTCAAGCAAGAAGGCAAAGTCCAAACCTACATCGACGAGTTCCGGCAATTGCAAACTATGGTCAGCGGATGGTCCGATGAAGCCTTGCTTGGTACCTTCATCGACGGCCTCAAATCGTGAATAGCCAAGGAGATCAAACTCAAACAACCAATGGGGCTACAAGAGACGATGCGCATGGCGGAGATTCTAGACCAAAGCTACAATCCGAAACGACGTACGACCAAGGTGCAATCAGCAAGTTCACCAAACCGCAACCATCCAAAGCAAATTTCAGATCTAAAGAGGCGGCTTCATCAAGTTCCAAAAATCAGAAAAAAGATGTAAAGAAGTTGTCACGTAATGAGCTGCAAGATTACATTAAAAAGGACTATGTTTCAAGTGTGGTGAAAAATGAAGCCGAGAGCATCATTGCAAGACCGGCCAAGTCTACGTCCTTGATGTGAGCAGCGACGAAGGGTCCGCTGCATCTGAAAATTCAGATAGCAGCAGCGAAGAAAAAAACCACCCCGAAGAGCCAGAACAATGCGCAGAAAACCAGCATGCTGAATTGTCACTCAATGCACTTTGCGGCGCACCTAAACCATCCACAATGAGGCTCATGGCTTAGATCAGCAAGAATGAGATCTCCTTGTTAGTGGATAGCGGCTCTTCTCATAATTTCATCAACTTAGCAATTGTGTGAAAAGTTGAACTCAAAGGTACATCGGTTACACCGTTTGAGGTAAAAATAGCTAGTGGTGAAAAACTACTTTATGCTGAAATTGTTAATAATGTAAAGATGAATGTACAAGGGGTAAGAATTAAAGCCGACCTTCATGTACTACAATTAGTCGGCTTAGACATTGTATTGGGGAATGCATAGTTACGTAGTTTAGGTCGGGTTGTGACCGACTTCGACGCGATGACCATGGAGTTCAAACTCGGTAAAAAAAAGAGGAGATGGATGGCCTTGAGCAGCAAGGAGGTGCAGTTTTGTGAGGCCAACATGCTGGAAAAACTTTGCAAAGGAGGGGTTAGTTGCTTTGCCGTTGTTATGGCTAGCCCATATCGAGAAATCCTCTTCATGATGACACAGAAATTCAGTAGCACCAACAAGTACTCGAGGGGCTGCCACCACCGATTCAGAGGTTATTAGAAGCTCATCAAAGTGTCGTCCAAATGCCCACTACCCTCCCGCCACAAAGGAGCTTTGATCATCCAATTCGGCTGAAAGATAAGACCGCTGCAATCAATGTTCTACCTTACAAGTACGCATACTTTCAGAAGGGAGAACTTGAGCACCAAGTTGACGAGATGCTTAGCCAGGGGCTGATCCGCCATAGCTCGAGTCCCTTCTCTTCACTCGTCCTATTGGTGAGGAAGAAGGATGGCTCATGGAGATTCTGCACCAACTACCGAGCCCTAAACAAAGCAACCATCAAAGACCATTTTCTGATCCCTACAGTGGACGAGATGCTTGACGAATTGCACGGCGCCAAGTTCTTCACCAAATTGGACTTGCGAGCCGGCTACCATCAAATCAGAATGAAAGAGGAGGATGTGCACAAGACGGCCTTCAGGATGCATTTTGGCCATTACGAGTACTTGGTAATGCCATTCGACTTATGCAATGCGCCATCGACATTCCAGGCAGCCATGAATGAGATTTTCAGACCCTAATTGCAAAGGTTTGTCTTAGTATTTTTTGATGACATCATTATATATTCCAGATCCATGGACGAGCACCTTGAGCACTTGGAAATTGTTTTACGCACCTTGGAGGAGCACCACTTCCACATCAAGCCCTCAAAGTGCGCATTCATGCAAACGGAGCTCGAGTACCTGGGCCACATAATTTCAGCCGAAGGAGTTTGTGTGGAATAGTGAAAAATTCAGGCCATGCTTGATTGGCCATGGCCGAAAGACATCACGGCCTTGAGAGGTTTTTTGGGGTTAACTAGCTACTACCGGCGGTTCGTGAAGAATTATGGGCTGATCACGAAGCCGCTAACCACCATGCTGAAAAAGGGAGGATTTATGTAGACCATATAGGCGCGCAAAGCATTTGAATTCCTCAAGCAAGCTATGACGCAAATACCCGTTCTTGCCTTGCCCGATTTCTCCAAACCGTTCGAGGTATACACCGATGCGAGTGGTAAAGGTATAGGTGCTGTTTTGGTGCAGGAACGACGACCCTTGGCCTTCATTTCCGAAGTATTAGGGCCAAGGAAGAAAGCTTGGAGCACCTACACAAGAAAGTTGCTAGCGGTTGTACATGCGGTGAAGGTTTGGAGGCCATACCTTCTCGGCCGACGCTTCACATCATTACGGACCAACAAGCACTTCGCCATCTACTCTAATAGAAGATAGTCATTCCCGAACGGCAGAAATTTCTGGTGAAGTTGCTGGGTTTCGAGTACAACATCATCTATCAACCCGGCAAAGAAAACAAAGTGGCTGACGCATTGTCACGAAGGAAGAACGACCAAATTTTGTGGGTGGCTGAAGATGTGGATGAGCCGCAGAATTTTGCAGCAATCAGCGGCATTGATTGGAGGATTTGGGACCGAGTTCGCGAGGCAACCAAGCTTGACGCCCGAGCACAAGAAATCCAAGAAAAACTAGACACAGCAGCTTCAGGTGTTGCACAATTCAAGGTACGCGACAGTCTGATCTTTGACAAGAGGAATATATATGCTCCGGACGTCCTCGACCTGAGGAGAAACATCTTGGACCACTTCCACAACAGCAAGGAAGGTGGCCATTCAGGTTGGCTTCACACCTACATCCGTGTGAAGCACTTTTTCTATTGGGAAAGGTTGAAGCGCGACGTCAAATCCTTGGTGGCCAAGTGCGAGACATGTCAGAAGACCAAATATGATCCACAGGCACCAACCAGACTGCTGCAACCTCTTCCCATCCCGAACATGATATGGGAAGATCTGACCATGGACTTCATCGAGGGACTACCTATAAGCAAGGGCTATGAGGTGATCCTAGTGGTGGTTGATCGACTAAGTATGCGCACTTCATACCTATTAAATATCCTTATACAGCCAAATCAGTTGCACATGCATTCGTGGAGACCGTAGTTCGACTGCATGGAGTGCTAAGGAGCATCGTCACCGACCGAGATCGAGTCTTCATGAGTTCCTTCTGGAAGGAACTGTTCACGCTGCAAGGGAGTAAACTAAAGGCCAATTCCTCTTACCACCCGCAGACAGATGGCCAGACAGAGATCGTTAACAGGACTCTAAAGCAGTACCTATGCTGCTTTTGTCACGAGCAATAGTCAGGTGGAAAGGCTTCTTACCTTGGGTCGAATTTTGGTATAATACTTCCTAGCATTCATCTATTAAAATGAGTCCTTTTAAGCTTGTATATGGGAGGCCTCCACTATTGATTGCATATGAGAGGGGCACGGCCCAAAGTGAGGAAGTTGAGAAAGAATTGTTGGCAAGAGACGAAGTCCTAGCAAATGCAATAAGAGAGCTTCGAAAGGCACAAGAAAGGATGAAACGATACTACGACCAGGGCCGCAGAGAAGTCTTCAACCCCAGCCAATTTGTCTGTCTTAAGCTGAAGCCCTACCAACAAAAATCACTGAAGGACAAGTTCAGCCATAAGTTATCTCAGAAATTTTATGGACCGTTCAGAATCATGGAACGCATTGGAGAGGTCGCCTACCGACTGGAGTTGCTGATTTCATCTCAGCTTCATCCGGTCTTCCACGTATGCTGGCTAAAAGAGAAGGTTGGTGACCCATCATTGGTTGCACAAAATTTACCCACATTTAACGAAGAGGGCCGACTACGTCTTCAACCAGTTCAAGCCCTCAATTACCACATATGGCGACGAGGCCGAACCCGACGCAAGATATGGCAAGTCTTGATTCAGTGGGGCGGCTTGCCCAAGGAGGATGCCATGTGGGAGGAGTATGATGAGATCGCTCAGAAGTACCCCAACTTCATCCTTGAGGGCAAGGATATTCTTCAAGGGAGGAGAAATATTGAGAACCCTCGCAAGCCACGTCGCAAGCCGAGGAATAGCCATGCGCCAACCGAGGGCCAAAGCAGCCAATTGATGTGTCTTGTGGCCGGTCCACCCTTGGCTGACCACAGGGTTCATTCACATCGGCATCGAGTGGGATCCGCCCGCGCGCCAGACCTCACCCCATTAACCCAACGGGAGTTCAGACTGCAGTCAGGAGGCCGGGCCGACCTCAGGCCAAGCCGACCTCGGCCCTGTCAATTGAAGATCCCATAGATCCTCAGAATCACATGTCCCGTGCATCCAGGACGCACGTCGATTGCCCCGAAAGACCGAGTCAACCATCCAAATTCGGGAGATAAAGTTTGGAGATCTTCTAGGACTCCTCCAAGCCCTTGATCACATGCAAATCAAGGGTGGAGGAGCATTGCACGTTGCCACATCAGCAAGGATCCATGGGAAGACGGTTTTTCATGTTTATCTTAGGAAAAGTTACTTAAAATTGTCTAGGATCTTGGGTCTATAAAAAGAGTTGTAAGGGGCCATTGTAAGGCATCCCAAAGTTGAGTTTAGTATTGTTCTCTTGTGAGAGAGTCGGCCATAAGGCTTGGACGGCATTGTGCCGATTTCGGTCCTTAGATATTGTGTTCTAGGATTTGGGCTAGTGGTTGATACATCAATCTCCACTAGATTGGGCTAGAAACGGATCCTTTCGATCCTTTGCTATATTTGGGCTAGTAAAGATCCTTGACTGCTCTACTAGATTATTTTATTTTTGATTGTTCTTGTTTGTTTGTTCTTCAATTGGAGTGGAATAAAATTCAGTTTATTTTCATTGTTGATCTTTGCACTGAATTATTCCACCGGCGTTACCTACAATTGGTCCATCATTGGCGATTTCTCCAATGGCGCACACCAAGGAGCGAGGCAAGGGGCTTGGTGAGGGGCTATGGATCGTGAGCTCCCATCACGCTCACCACAGTGCGCGCGCACTATGGTTTAAAATTCACAGTGCCCGCGTTGTAGTTAAAAAAAAATTGGTACCGATGCAAACCGACCGATTCGCATCGATACGGACCGGTACGAGAGCGGTACATAGCCGGTATGCATGCGTACCGGTCGGTAGCAGCTCGAAAACAGCTGGAACCGCGGTATCCACGCTGTCCGGATACCTGTTCCAGGCCGGACCTGTCGGTACCGGGCCAAATCGGCCGATACGGACCGGTTCGGCAGACCATGATCCTAACCTTCTTCCCCTGGTTTGGTTTTAGCATCCATCCACATGGACATCAGGCATCCATATCATGACATGCACACCTTATCTATGAATTCATTTTATTGCCCAAGCTTCTTAGATATAAAATACTACTGGCCCTGATGACTACATATTCCTTAAGGTTTGACAGCTTTACTTTTTTAAATTTTGGCGAACGACAAGCACATACTTCAAGTCAACTCTTCCCAGTCTAAAGCTGGAGCAGAAATTTGTATGAAAGTGGGCAGCAATTTCACTGCAAAATTAGGATGAAATGTTTATAAAGACAACTTATAATGTACTATGAGTTAAGTTAACCATGAATTTTTACTAATTCAGCAATTAGATTACAAAAAATATAATAGATAACCCCAAAAGGAAATGCAATGTAAACAAAAAAAGGAAAAAAATGATGTAGTTTGGAGCAAGGTACGTCGTACTGGTACCGGTAGGCATACCGGTCGCCTACCGAACCGGTACGGTTCGGTTCGGGCCGGTTTAAACCGGTACCGAACTGGCTAGCTCTTCCCCGCAAAAGCAGATGCGCCCAGCCGGAGCCAGAGAAGGAGAGAGCGAGCGGAGGTGGGAGGGACGGAAGAGAGGCCTCCGCCGCCCGCAGACCTCCACGGGCGACAGAGGCCAAGGGGGCAGAGCCTGCAGGGGAGTGGGGGAGCCTGCAGGGGCGCGGCGGAGGACGAGGCCGTGGAAAAAAAAATAGAATTTTTAAGTGAAGTTGGCAAATCGCTTGCCGACTTCACTTAAAAATCCCTAAATAAAAAAACTGTGGCCATGGACGCGACCGCGACTTTGACCTCCGCCGCGCCCTCTCGGGCTCCACCGCCCCCCTCACTCGCTCTCTCCTCTTCTTCTTCCCCAGCTTCGGCTGAGTTCGGCATCTACGGGCCTTGTACCAGTTTCCGCAGCTCTGTTGTACCGGTTAGGGCCCGGACCGATACGGTATGTGCTGAACCGTCTGGTACGGACCGATTCAGCATACCATGGTTTGGAGCAAGTTGTATGGCCTTGATAACTAATAAGAAATAATATATGAGTAAATTCAAAGAGGCTCTAAAGAATATAAAGCAGTTTTAAGAGTAAGAGTGAACAGCATGCACAAACACCTTAAAATTCCATCTACTAAGGGTTCACAGCAACTCAAGGTGCATTAAGAACAAGCATGCTATATCTTGGGGTTGTTTGCCTTCATATGGCTCTTTGAAAATGTTTATTATACGTTTGTCAGATGATAACTATCATGAATTATTGGCTGGCAGATATACATAGAAGTTAACCAAAAAAACAAGTAATTTTTTTATCCATCCATCTCAATTGGCGGATCATGTTACCGGAGTCTCATCACATGAAATGAAAAATAGACATGGACAGCAAAGACAGGCATATCATTGAACTTCAACCAGAGCAGTATGAATTTAATAACATAAAATCTTGTGCCCTGGATTATTTGAAGTCGATAAATTATGATTACATGCACACATAAATACAGATGGGCACACTCACACAAATGCACATACACACATGCTCACACAAAGTAGGAATATGAGGTGCTTAGTATGACATCACAACTGCAAAGCACAAGCTCATGACCAAGGTCCGCCGTACCGATACCGGTACCGGTCGGCGTACCCGGCCGGTCCGGTACGTACCGGCTGGTACCGGTACCGTACCGGCCGGTACGCGGTGGTTTCAAAAACCACAGCGCGAGGCGCTGTGGTTCTAAAAAAAAATCGTACCGGTGCGAACCGGCCGGTTCGCACCGGTACCGGCCGGTACGGAGCCCCATACCGGCCGGTTCGGCTAAAAAACTGGGAAATACCGGTTTTCTTGTGGTTCCGGTACCGGTCTAGGACCGGATCGGTACGTACCGGCCCGTACCGGCCGGTACGATATTCCATACTCATGACTGTTTACGGTTTCCACAGATAGTAGCACGATTATTTGGACAAATTTTAAAACAAATTCAGTGGAAGGCCATCAAAATCCCAAATATCATGGCTACATTAAAAATTGAAAACTTTGTAAACAAAAACAAAAGTTATTTGATATGAAGCTGTGCTGGAAAAATTCAACAGAAAGACAATGATATTGCAGTAGGGAAGACCCAAGTTTCAAAATTACTTATTTGATCTCAGCAAAATTCTTCTTTCGAGTAATACAGCAATAAAAAGCCGAATCAAGTTATCAACATCCAGGCACTGCACCAATGGCTGAAATGAAATCTGTGAACCATGAAACAGAAAATGGTCACCATTTCTTCTGACACAATATCCATGATAACAAATGGTGAGCATAGCAAAACATGAAGATCAAGAAAACGAAAGAAAATATGATGAACTTGTACATCTGCATGAGGAAATCCTTCTTTCATGGGAGCCTCCACAGATAGAAGATGGTTCTCGATAGCAAATAAGACTCTATCTTTTCCAGGTGTCGGTAAAGGAACATTTGACACCATATAAGCTATTACCTCCCACAATGGCTTGCTGAAATTCATATAGATAAAAAGTTAGCACATGCAAAGAAAAGGTTCCAGTCAGCAATACTAAAATACCAAGCATAAGAAAGCATTATTTTGAGAACAACATTGAAATGTGACCACAATAAAACACAGAATAGATTACATGCATTACAGAAAGCCATAATTCACTTGAATAAAAATAAGACGCAAACAGCAATTGTTTCACCCAAATCCATAAGAAGTCCTCACCCAGGCTTTGCTATCAATATGCCAGTTAATGCAGGTCAAACACATTTACAAGTGTCTATCATGATGTTCACATCAATTGCATAGTGGATTCAACCAATCTTCACAATGTCTAAATTAATTCCGGTGTAAATCAAGTTACAAGTTTTTAAATAGGAACAAAGCTTGAGCAAATTTATATCACAAGCAGGCAGCACCACAGAGTTGTCACCCAGGTCATTGAAAAGATGCAAAACATCTTCAGCAAAAAGGTTCTCAAGAACAAACATCCAAGGAAAGATAAAACAAAAAGGTTCCCAACAAACAAAGAACTGAAGCTTAAAGATGATGGCACTGGAACAACTTTGAATGGACAAGATTCTAATGCAACTGATGAAAAGTATACCAGATATCAAAGTGCTGATCAGCATGGAACAGAATATACTGTGTTAGTATTTTACTGAAATGCGACACTAGTACAATGCCTACTGCATCCCAATGTTTTGGCCTGCTGCGGTGCCACTGCAAGTCAAGCACTCATGCAACACAAAAAGACAGAATGCATCACAAAAGTATCAGGCCAGCATGGCAACGATGCACAATATTTTAATCCTTGATTCCGACTGTCGACAGCAAATTACCAAGTCGAACTATAAAGCTTTCCACTTCTTTTGTTTCCAAATGTTTTCATTCTTATTCTGAAGTAATGTACAATTTCAGACATTCTCCAACTTTCTGACAATATAAAACGTGTAAAACAAGCACATATCACCAATCTGAGATACTGTCAAACAAAAGGGTAAAATCATATCAAAACAGCACTTCAAATTGCATTGCAGAGCTGAATGATGATTAATAAGGAGGAGGTGACTTGATACATATTATTTGCAATTGATAGAGAAGCTGCTAATCAGACAAAAGCTGGTATAGTCTAACTAGAGTTATTGACAACAGTCTGGGAGGATAAAGGCCTAAAATTACTTAAAACATGAAACAGTATTTCTCATGCAATTACTAGAAGTAGAATAAAAAATGATGCCCTAGCCAAAATTTTAGGTCAGGTTATGGTCTAAAAAAATCATTTTGTGATGCAAATGAAAATTGTGACCAAGAAATTGTGGAATGACATTTAACCAAAGTATGCTTTTTATGGTATAAAGACGGAGTACAACAATAGTAATGCTTGCACTGCAACATAGTTCAGAAGAATTGGTCAAAAAAGAATCTCCGAGAATACAAGATGTGTGAGGAAAAACGAAAATGTGACAATATGTGGGTGAACTAGGAATCATAGGGTGATGAATCAGTCCTGTTACAAAATGTAGAAGCTGCACCAACAACCAAGTGGTAGGAAACAACTACAATAGTACCTACAATAACATGAGGGAGCCTCAGTAACTAGAAAGACCTCAGATTTGAAAATGCTAATAATGGCAGCAAACATAGTTAAAATAAACAACCACTGAAGGAGTGAAAAGCTGGATTAGAATAGTTGGAACAAGAAGCTGTTCTACCTATATTTCTGATGCAGGCTCAGCTATTATGTTAAGAAACAAGTTAGACCAGGCTGCCGACACTTCTCACTTGAGCAACCAAAAAAACCCTTCCCCAACTTTCTTCTTCAACAGTTTTCTATCGCTATCATATGCTACTTTAACTTCTTTCATCCCTTCCATTCCTTTAGATAATTCTCCTTTCATTTGTGATGGTTGGGATGGAACCATATGAATCAGCACACTAGTACTAGCTTCTGTATCTTCCTTAGATGCATCTTATCTCATGCAGGAGAGAGAAGATATTCTACAAGCCCAGTGTCAAAGTTACATATCAAGTAATTACTCACTCCAGTAAAGTCTGATAGGACCCTCAATGTTCTAAGATGTTGTCCAAGTGGCCAAACATGCACCCACATATGCAGCAGTATGGTGACTGCACCACATTGATAACATTTGCATAGTGAGCGAATAAGCTACCAGATAGGCCCAAGCAGCTCATGCATGCAGCCAGAAAAGCATATACATTTTGATTCTAACAAATCACTTCCCAAAGAAGAAGATTGACTTTTGAGTGTCTTTTTGAAGTTTGGCAGTTTAAATATTACGTCTCATTTATCAGGTAGGTAATTTGAACTTGGTTAGAAGTCATGCATTATTGTCACTTGTTTTCTTATTTGTAGATTTCTCCATTTCAATTATACCTGAAATTTGAGCAAACTTCAGCAAGATATATTGCTATTTTTCTAGGTTAACATATAATGTTGTATAAAAGTAGGCTCTCAAAAAAGTGTGACAGCGTATCTGTATATACTATTTTTTTTTGCTTTCTGAATTTTTATTTATTTATTCTTTTTTTACTTTTATCTATGTTAGTAATTTTTTATTTATTATCAAGTATCTATAAAATGCCAACTATATAGGCACCAACATATGCAACCACTTACAGCTGATGCACTATGTGGTGCCTCAACAACTTGCAAATCATTTTCGTTTTTCTAAACCCTGTGATAAGTTGTATCACCTCCTCTTTGATTTAGGTGATGCATTCTCTATCAAATAACCCATGTCAGATAACTAGCTATTCAGAAACCCAAGATTTCATTCTTTTACCAACAAATGAAGCTAATCAAAATCTCCATTCACAAACTCTACTTGCATTCTCTAACTACACCACATTGTATAGCTCATGGACTTCTTCATAATATTCTAATTATCTCGTACTTTTAGAACCTTTAATGCTATGTTCAAGTGTGAAATGCTGACCATACAGTTGAATGGCGCATACTTGCACTCCAAAACCCATATGAAGCTTCGTGCTGCAATATTGTTGCATAAAACCAACCCAGATCATCAGAATAATGGAAGTAAATTTAGAGTAGCAATTTTTTTGTAAAAGTAATTGACAAATAACCTTCATAGTAAAAATAAAACCAGAATCCAACCAAAATAAAGGAAACAAAATTACAAGAATAAAATCTACAGACATTTTTGGCAGAAAATTACGAAGCAAATATAGTTAGCAATTCAGTATACGGGACCAAATGTTATCTTTAAAAAAGTAGCAACCCTAGAGTTACACCAAGAGATTGATGAACAACAAAAGCAACCATTAGGTATTAGAAAACCAGTATACATAATATATCAATTTCACACCCACAAAGTCAACATATCCAACAAGGCACATGATGATCACAGAACAGACAAATAATTACAAAAATAGTTGACAATTACCTACAGCCAGCATGAGAAAAGCAAAGGATGAACAATTCTTCCAATGCATCCCGAAGGGCTTGAAAACTAGGTGAATGCGATACAAGGCAGATGCATTTATCAGCAAAAGAAGTTGCAGGAATCTGATGTGCTTCGGCAATATCTTCACAAACTGGATCCCGAAATGCAATGCAGCTAACGTAAATTTTGGACCCATCCCCCTCTGCAATTAATCTTTGAGTTAGTATATTTTTTTTTCAGTAAATTGGAACTCTTAGCAAACAAGCTGTGAAAGCAACAAAGTCAAATGCTTTCTTAAGTGCTCAACAATGTTGCGCTGTGGTCATTCAGCAAAAAATGAAGAAAATAGAAAGCAAACTCCTGCAGTAACAAACTTAATGCTATTAGAAAAAAGTCTCTGAACTTGTTATACTGGAGCTGCAATTAAATACCTGTTAGCACTATTGGATAGCTACGTGGATATGTTGAGACATCATTAGAATCAAACCCCGAAGAATAGAATTCAACCCCTGCTGGCAGGACACACTGCAATGATAGCTCAAAGAGAATAAATTCTGAAGATAGAAACAAAAAAACATACTATATAGAGCATGATAATGAAATATTAACCATATTAAACAATAAAAAGAACATGCTCCCTAAAGCATTCAAACTCAAGCAGCACGTTTGGCAGAATTTTAATCAAGCGAAAGTATTGCATTCTTTCCTTTTCTTTTATTTTTTGGTAATAGTTAAAGTATTGTCTTCATTTGATATATCTGATATAAACTCCAATTTTCGGTCTTGAATTCTACCAAGATTCCCCAAATCCACTTAACTAACTGTGGACAATTAGACCACTCTTTTACCCTTTTTTCTGATAATTATAAGTCTTGCTATTATTAGCAATTACATTTTCATTGCTCCTACAAAACTCATAGGATCACTGGAATTCCCATTCAGAAAAGAAAGTACAAGGGATCACCATTCAATATCAAGCCCATGACATGAGCATTTAGCAAGGGTTAAAAAAGCAGTATCAATCACCGCACTAGTCATGGCCAGTAAAAAGTATGGTATTGATATACCTATCCATGTTCCCAATCATTAAAAACATAATCTAAGAATTGCAAATACATGAAAGGTACCAAGAAAAATACAGAATTAAAGAAAAAAAAAACCGAACTAATGTAGAAACAATTAGCCTTGGAGGTGTTCTTTAACAAAAGATAGCAACTAGCATGCGTGCCTAAATATAAGATTCATTCCTTTTAGTTCTAGGAATAAATAAAATGTCATTCTAGCATCTAGAGCACATTCAAACTCAAATAAGGCACCCAATAAATCCGAGTCACTCGAGTAATGGACGTTAGCTACCTAGTGTTCCATCGTCTGTCAGCAAACCACTCCATTTCTTCCGCCAAATCTAAGCGCACATCAACCCTAACAGACTTCGTCACTCTAGGCGACACATATCATATCATGACAGCAAGAGAAGAAGGAAAGCAAGTCCAGAGCTTCAAACAGGTTTGACATATTAGGCATTTTTTTGGAGCTCAGATTTCTAGACAAGATGTTAAAAGAAAAGAAATAAAGATTCAAAAGCCTTCAACGGATTTGAGATAAAGTTCAATTTTCAAGAAAATAAGTCGAGACGAAAAGAAATCAAGAAACCAGGAT
Organism: Phoenix roebelenii; assembly: GCA_025769935.1. Lineage (NCBI taxonomy): Eukaryota > Viridiplantae > Streptophyta > Magnoliopsida > Arecales > Arecaceae > Phoenix > Phoenix roebelenii. The sequence goes on along the minus strand of JAOXJJ010000725.1, from coordinate 589,659 downwards.
TTCAAGGCGTTGAACAAATTCGACATTAGGCACTATCTTGGAGTTCTGATTCCAAGCAAACAAGTCATGAAGAAAACAAATCAAGAAAGCAGAAACGAAGAAGAAAAGAAATCAGGAATCGGGATTCCAAAGTTTTAAACAAATTTGACATCAGCCATTATTTTGGAGCACAGATTTCAAGAAAAGAAGTCATGCATGGAAGAGGAATCGAGAGCACGATAAACCAAGAACGCGGATCAGAATGGAGAGACCAAGAAAGAAAGGTAGCTTGGCTTACCATGGGGAGCTGGGGAGGGGGAGGGGGGTAGAGGGAGTGGTTGGAGGAAGGGTACTGGTCGAGGAGGGAAGGCATGTACATGACCCCCATCCCGTGGAAGCCCTTGTTTTCGTCCAGAGACTGGATCTCCGGCCCGATCCCGCACACCACGAAGTATTCGAAGATCTGGGACGACGACATCTTCTCCGATCCGCGGCGGAGGAGGGCGGAGTAGCCACGGATCTCTCACCCTCCTCTTCGTCCTCCTACTTCGCCGCTCGATTCTTGCTCCACCTCCACTCGGGATCTGCAATCGCTAAGACGTCGCTCTGGCGCTCGATGTGGATTGGGGAGTCCGACAACAAGAAGAAGACGGACAACGGGGCTTGGGCTATTGGCGCCCGACCAACAAAAGGGGAGAGAGCAAGAGGCCGGGGGGTGGAGTCGCGGCTCGGTCTAAGGAGAGCTGGGACGGTGGGCCCCATGTTTGCAGAGGTCACTCGCTGGCCGCCCGATCGGAGCGTGGGTTTGACCTGAGGAAATAAAAGATGTTTGGTTAGTAGTTGCCACATCATATATAGTCGGCAGATAAAACGGCCAAAGTCGCCGACTATATATGAGGTTGATTGCCAATGGGAGTTAATGTGTGTTGGCCCCCCATAAAACTTTAACATACTTTCAAGTCCCTCAATCACAAGTTGCTTCCCAAATTTGTTTTACATGGAAAAGAGCATATATAACTGGTGGGGGAAAAAATGGATCACCCCACAAAATACCATTAAAGCACCCGAATCTGACGATAGATGTAATCTCAGTACTCATGACTTTGACAGGCCCGACCCCGGCGTGCTCAGCACGCTTGATCTCGGCACCGACGACCTCAGCGCGCCCGACCTTAGCACCCACGACCTCAGCATGAACGACCCCAGCAGCCGCGACCTCGGCAGGCCCATCTTCGGAAGGCATGACCTCGGCATGCATGGTCTCAGCCGAGTTAAGCTCGATTGACCTCAAGGCCAAGAAAGACCCAGTCAAAGGGGGAAACCGACCCTCACTCCACCGAAAATCAAGTCCTCCATATCCAGGATCAAATCTCGCAATCTCCGCCTCAACGGTTGTTAACGTTTGAATTCACACGATCTCAACGGATCGCCAGCTAGCCCGAAATTTTGGGTCGTTTACTGTAACTCATTGATTCGCGCAATCACACCCGATTACAGGTAACCGCTACACCCCCTCCTATAAAAAGGGAGGAAAACTCCAGGCGGGGATCTTCTTCCTCTCCGGCCAAAAAATACATCTCTCCATTATTTCTCTCCATTAAAATCTCCTCTCTCACTTAAGCATCGAAGGGCCTACGTCGGAACCCCCGGCCACAGAGTTCTTGCAGGTCCGCCGGAGACAGCCACCCGCCACCACACCACCAGCCGGAGCTCCTCCTCCTTGGTCCACGATCACCTTCAGGTCCAATTTCCAGCAACAGTTGGCGCTAGAGGAAGGGCCCGAGTCGTGATCATGAGACTAAAAAGCAGAGGAGCCTCTAATGCCTCCCGGCGTCATGCGCCAAGTCTTGGCCGCTCGGTCCAGAACCTACCATCGAGGCCTACAGCAGATCAAGTTCCGCAAATCCAGCCTGAGCAATTCAACACGCTGGTGCAGCAAGTCCAAGCACTAGCAGCAGCAGTCTAAGACCTGCAATGCGTGGAGGCCCCTCCTATGCCACCTCCATGGGTTCACGTCCAATCAGCACTCCTTCCAGATGGACCTGTATCCCAAGGCCGAGATCCCCATAACTCTTCAAGGGTCAACAATGGAGAACGGCGCTATCACTGAAAGAGATCTATGCAGTCTAGTAGTGATAGCATGCTGAAATTTAAATTTTTTATAGAATCAATGGCTGCATCATGAGTTCGGGTTGCCTACGTACCCCTTCATAAGGGGGATCAAGCCATACATAGTTCTTTTAATTTTTTGAAATTGCAGCAAAAAAATTAAATTAAACATTTTAATTCTAGCATGCATAAGAAATCAAATCTCAAAATATCACTACTAGAACTCATGATTAATATGCCGGGATCGTTTAAACGATCATGCTAAAAGCTTGTATAATTAATATCAGATCTGAAATGAAATTAATTAAGTTCTAAACTTAACTATGTTGAGATTTGTATCCTAAGAGTCAATCGTCAGCATGTTGATGAATTAATTTGTAAATAAATTGATAAAATAATAAAGTGTTATTTGGCATCATTCATCATTATAGTATATCTTCAAATGAACTCTTATATGATGAAGTCCTTAGGACTCCTTTTGTAATAAAGGAGAATTTATCTGTGAGTCCTTAAACTTGTTCACGACCAAATGATATACTGTTACTAAGACGACAATATTATCGAGATTAGGTCGTAGTATACGTTGGTTGTCCTCTTAACCAAGGAATGTGAAGACACTGATATGTCACACAGATGAAGTATAGGAATACACTTCACTGAACGTGACCAATATCGAAATGTTCTACTGTCAAGAGATGTTCTGAGAGGATATGGGTATAAGTGTTCTTCAGACCTGAGATCACCATGATGATTAGCAAGCAACTTTCTGTACTTTGGTACCAGATTAGCTGAATTTCTAATTCAGGAATGAAAGGCCACTGGGTACAGTCAAGTACTTGCGAAGTCGGTGCGTGAGTCGAGATGGAATTTGACCTCTCCTAGTGACAGGTGATAATGCCTTTGTGTTCAATTTAGCAAATCCTTGGCCAGGGTAATCCTTGTGAGGAGTCAGAATTTTTAAAGTTGAATCACAAAATGGATGTACTGATTACAGAGTTGACAGCACTCTGAAGTCATCCTGACATTTGGAGTCAAAGGGATGAATTATACAATAACCATAGTCCAGGATTCCAGAATATTGCTTCGCATATATTCAGCCTATCTGGACGTTGGATGCCATTGCTAGATGGTTGCATCGATTAGTATAGGAAGTCGTTCCTATGCTACCGGTTTAGGTTAGAACCTATGGGGTCACACGCATAGAAGTTTTCTGATTGATCAAGTTGGCTGACGAATGATTAAGAATCATTCAGAGGTAATTTGGTCAATTCAATTAGCAAATTACCCTAAGCAATTGTTGCTATAAAATAATTAAAGTAATTATTGAAGGATTTATTAGTAATTAGATTGCTAATGAACTCAATTTAATTAAGTGAATGATTTTAGGCTAAACCAAATTGAATTAGATTCAATCTGTGTTCCATTAGGCTTGGACCTAATGTGATTAGGTTCAACCTAAGGCGATTGGGACTTGACCTAATAGGATTGGGTTTGATCCAATTTGTGTGAACTCTAAAGTGCACTTGTCCTTTTGACATGCATGGCTCCTCTTTTAAGAAGGAATTAAATTTGATTTAAATGATAGGATGATGTGATCATCTAATCCATGCGCCAAAGGACACATGTCCTTTTTCCATGCATACGCCATGATGAAATTCAAACATTTGAATTTGATGAGATCAAGTGGTTGATCTCTCATCGTAGTGGCGCAAGAAGACACTTGTCTTGTTGCTGATGCATGGTGACTTGATGAAGATTATTTTCATCAAGTTTAAAGGAGTCAACACACATGTTTAAAACATGTGTTTAATTTCCCACTCACCCACTTTTCTTTTGAGTTTGAATTTTGAATTCAAACTCTAGTGTTTAAACCCACCACCCATAATCAGCCTAAATTAAGGGGATTTGGCATGTGAAGAGGAGGAAAATGAGGGGGTGGGCGACATCTTTAAGAAAGGTTCATCTAGGGTTGTCGCCATGAAAAAAAGATGAAGATCAAACATTTGAAGGAAAGCTTCATGCGATCTCCCCTCTTCCTCTAGCACGCCATCATAAATCCTCTTCATCTCTTAAGTCCTCCACTAATTCCTCTTCATCCCTTCTGATTTGAAGTTCATCAAGGGTTGGTTACTTCAAAGAGAAAAGAAAAGAAAAAGGAAGAAGAAGAAGATCCCTCAACCTTCACTGTTCTGCGCTTGCTAGCACTTCTGCAGAAGAAGATCTCTTCAGGAGCTTCGCGTGGATCACCCGTAGAGGCCAGATGACTGTGTGGCTGCGAAGCCCAGGCGTCAGATCCATTTGTTTCTATTTTCATAAAGGTATGAATCTAGAGACTTATCTAGAGATAGATTTTTTGCTAGCATTTTAGATTGGATCCAATACCCCGAGGGTTCATTCCTCCTTTGGGGCTCCTCACAGAGTAATCTTTAGAGCCTATTAGATGGACATTCGGAGATTAATTAGGTTCTAGATTAATTAAGTTCAGAACTCAATTAATGTTTTATGTGCTAGTGGTTTGTTCGAATTTGATACCCCAAGGGTTTATACCTCCGTTGGGGCTCTTCACGGAGCAATCTTCAGAGTCTATTCGATGGACATTCGGAGATTAGTTGGATCTAAGTTATTTAAGTTTAGAACTTAAATAAGGTTTTTCATTTCAGATCTTATATTAATCATGCATTAGATTTTAGCATAATCATTTAAATGATCCCGGCATTTTGATTATGAGTTTTTGTAGTGGTGTTTTTGAGATTTTATTTCTCTTGCATGCTAGAATTAAAATGTTTAATTCGATCTTTCCACTGTGTTTTATAAAAATTACGTATAGCTTGATCCTCCTTTTGAAGGGATATGTAGGCAACCCGAACAGGTGCAGCCATCGGTTTTGAAAAAAATTAAATTTGAGTATGCTGCCACTGCTAGACTGCATAGATCTCTTTCAGTGGTATCGGAGCCAGGTTCTCTGTTTGAACTTTTATGTTTTTAATCATTGCAATTAAATCTGGAATCATGAACATATTTAGATTAGATCTAAAGTATTTTTATGGTTGATTTAATTGCTGATTATGCACGATTAATTAGATCTGAAAATTGGATGCATGTGATAAATATTTATGTTAGTATATGTAATATATTGAACATGAATAAATCTAAAATCATAAACTTATTTAGATTACATCTAAATAAAATTTGTGATTCATATTATCTCTGATTTTGTAAGATAAATCAGATTTGAAAATAAATGCATATATTATATGTTGTTTAAGTTAATTCATGATAGTTTGTATATGTAATATATGAACATAAATCGTAAGGATTTAAACATGAATTAAATGTGAATTACACATGATTAATTAACAAGCTCAGATATGAAAAATTGTTTTAAGAATTTATAATTAATTAATGTGTAATTGTTTTCATAAGCTTACACTTAATTGAAAATTAAGTGATATGAAAATCTAGATCTAGAATTGTAACTCAATTCAATGACATTGCATAATTCTTGGAGTTTTGGGTTAGCTCAAGTCAAGTTCTATAATTGGGTTAGACCTAAGGTTGGAAACATTTATGGATTAATTGAGTTAATTGATCAAATCTAACTAAGTATTAATTAGACTAGGTCAAGGTAACTCAATTCAATTTACAATAGTTGTAGATTGATCAAGTCCATGTCTTTGATTAAACTAAGATGGAACTTGATTAAGGCTTAGTGGTTGAGCCCGAATCATTTGAGTAATCAAATCAAAATTGATTAACCAGATGGTGTCTAAGGTAAGTTTGGCAGCTTAACCGGTAGTTTTTAAAGGTGAACTCGCGTGGGAAGGAGAATTGGGTTCGACTCGCACCCAATTCTTCTCGGTCAGGCTTGACCCAACCTCGTCCAGACCATGGATCACCTTCGGCCCGACCTCCTTCCCACGAGAAGAAGCCCCGGCTGAAGATGAGGCACCGCCAGACATCCTTTCCACCCACGAATTAAAAAAGAAGAAGAAGAAGAAAAAGAGAAAACAAGCCTTCGAGCAAGCGTGGGTGGAAAACCTACCGTGGTCCCCGTCGGAAGCGTCGATAACTAGAAATGAAGAATCGGAAAAGACCTCCAGAGAATACTCAGAGGCACCTCCGAAAAATATGAACAACAATTGGAAAGAAGTAAAACAGAGAAAAGAAGAGGCAAAGATTACGGGGGCCAAATGAAAGCTTTTAGGGCCGGGCTAGGGTTTATATAGACCCTCCCAACGGTTCGGATCGACAAGAGCTAGCCGCACCTTCTATCCAGATCACGCCACATGCCAGCTTCGAAAATTGACTTGACGTATCAACTTGGATTGCCGCTTTAAAGGCGGAATGGGAGCGGTCGTCCCTTCGAAAACTGTAGTCCCATCATTAAGACACAGCGTGGATCGCCTCGAAAAATAAGAAGCCGCTGCCCTGCATCTCCGCCTTCATTAAAACCATCCAAAAGCACCTTTTTCGAAACGATAAAATAATTGGACACTGCCTAACCTCATCAGCGTGGCGAAATCAGCTACTTCCTTCGCCCGAGCTCGAAAATGGCTCAAACTTGGAAGTCGGGGGTAGTGATGGGGAAAAAAGTGGACCACCCCACAAAATACCATTAAAGCATCCGAATTCGACGATAGATGTAATCTCGGTACTCATGACCTCGACGGGCCCGACTCCAGCGCGCTCAGCATGCTTGATCTCGACACCGACGACCTCAGCTCGCCCGACCTCAGCACCCACAGCCTCGGCATGAACGACCCTAGCAGCCGTGATCTCGGCAGGCCCGTCTTCGGAAGGCATGACCTCGGCTGGCATGATCTTGGCCGAGTTAAGCTCGATTGACCTCAATGTCAAGAAAGACCCAATCAAAGGGAGAAATCGACCCCCACGCCACCGAAAATCAAGTCCTCCATATCTGGGATCAAATCTTCACCTCAACGGTTGGCAACGTTTGAATTCATACGATCTCAACGGATCGCCAGCAAGCCCAAAATCTCGGGCCGTTTACTGTAACTCATTGATTTGCGTAATCATGCCCGATTACAGGTAACCGTTACACCCCCTCCTATAAAAGGGGGAAAACTCCAGGTGGGGATCTTCTTCCTCCCCGGCCAAAAAATACATCTCTCCATTATTTTTCTCCTTTAAAACCTCTCTCTGACTTAAGCATCGGAGGGCCTATACCGGAACTCCCGGCCACAAGCTTCTTACAGGTCCGCCGGAGACAGCCGCCCGCCACCACACCACCAGCCGGAGCTCCTCCTCCTTAGTCCGCGGTCACCTCCGGGTCTAATTTCCAGCAACAACCGATATTACTAATACCAACATTCACATGGCAAACCTTCATTATCCAAATATATACCTCTAACATTGTAGAAAAATTATTCATGAGTCTTGGATGAATCCTATAATACTCATTGGTCTCTAAATTGAATGCTTCATATCGGAAAATGGCAAACTAAATTTGCTTATGAATCCTTGATTAGTTTTTAAATTACTTTTAAGTTCCTCATTCCTCATGCTGTCCTATAACCTCGTATAAAAGCAGATGATTAAAGGGTTTTAATTCTTGCAGTTTTGACCATCCGTTATCTTATTGTGGGCAGCAAGGGACCATATTCAAATAGCTAGTGTTGGGGGAAAAATGAGTCGCTCCGAAATATATGACCACGTGGCCAGCATGTGTCTGAAGGCTTCCGACCCGGCGTCCGACCTGAAGGCGCCCGACCCGGCGTCCGACCTGAAGGCGCCCGACCCGGCGTCCGACCTGAAGGCGCCCGACCCGGCATCCGACCTGAAGGCATCTGATCTATCTTCTGCGGTCACATCCATCTACAACACGACTAGCGACCCTGCCCTACCACTGTCGTCAACAATTAATGCGCATGGCTCTTGCAAACCTCCGGCTTACTCAACAATTAATGCGCGTGGCTCCTGCAGACCTTCGGCTTACTCAACAATTAATGCGCATGGCTCCTGCAGACCTCCGACTTACTTAACAATTAATGCGTATGACTCCTGCAGACCTCCGGCTTACTCAACAATTAATGCGCATGGCTCCTGCTATCTACGGATCGTAAGCCATCCATGGCAATCTGCTCGGCTGCGTCCGATCAGCCGTGACAATTTCTTAGCTCCGGCCTAATCTCCTACGGCAAGACATTAATTCATACGATCGTGCATTAATTCATGCGATATGCTCAATCATACAGTAACTTCGCCCCGTCATATCACAGGTAATCCAATACCTCTCTATAAAAAGGGAACCCTCCTATTTTAGAGGAGGCTGGATGCTGAAACTCTGGACATACATTCTCTCTCCTCTTATACACTTGCCCCCTCTGACTTAGGCATCGGAGGGACGACACCGAAAATCCCGACCACCGGCTTCTTGCAGGTCTCTTGGAAGATGCCGCCTGCCGACAGACTGCCACCCGCCGACTCACGTCGGAGCTCCTCCCTCTCAACCGAGTGGTCACCCTTGGGTCTAATTTTCAGCAACAGTTGGCGCTAGAGGAAGGGCTCGAGTCGTGGCCATGAAATTGAGAAGCAAAGGAGCCTCTAACGCTTCCCGATGTCTCCCACCAAGTCCTGGACATTATTTCCAAAACTCGCCATCCCTGGCCGATCCAGTTCTCCAAGTTTAGCCAGAATAGTTCGACATCCTGGTGCAGCAGGTTCAAGCCTTGGCCGCGGTCGTCCAAGGTTTGCAACGTGAGGGAGCCCCACCTGCGTCGCTTCCGCAAGCCCAGGTTCAACCAGTGCTTCCTCCGAATGGATCGGTGTCCCAGGGCCAAAACCTCCACGGCTCCTCGAGGGCCAACAACGAGGAGCGTTGCTACTGCCAGGGTTCAGCCCGAGCATCCCCTTGGAAAGAACCCCAAGCGAGGGACCTAGGCAACGGGCCACAGCTATCGAAAGCTGAGTCGGTCCCAAGGTAACTTGTGCCAGAGCAAACCACCGTGGTGATCCCCCAGAGCGGAGAACTCGACAGAAAGGTCGAGCAGCTTGAGCGCCAGATTGAGGCGCTCCACAGCAAGAAGGCAAGATGTGAGGGTGACTTTGAGTTACCACTAAGTCCCCCTTTTTCCGCTAGATCGAGGATGAGCCGATCCCACTAAGGTTCAAAATGCCCCAGGTGGAGCCCTACAATGGTACGATCGACCCCCTCGACCATATGAATAGTTACCGAGCCCTCATGGTGTTGCAGGGGTCCTCAGAGGCTATGCTCTGTAAGACCTTCCCAGCGACACTTCGGGGAGCGGCTCGACTCTGGTTCTCGGGGCTGAAGCCCAGTACAGTGTCTTCCTTTGAGCAGCTCGGCAGGCAGTTCGCCACCAACTTCGCTGCTAGCCGGCGTTAGCGGCGGACTTCGGACTCCCTCCTCGACATCAAACAAAGAGAGGGAGAGTCTCTCAAAGACTACGTTGACCGTTTTACCGCTGCAACTTGGGAGGTCCACGAGCTCGACCAGTCGATAGCCATATCGGCACATAAGACTGGAGCTCGTTCCTATAGGTTTCTCTTCTCTATTGAGAAGAGCTTCCCTGTCGACTTCACCGAGATGCTGGTCCGAGCTTGGAAGTACGCGAAGGCCGAAGAGGCCATCGCTTACAGGCGGAGTGCGATCGAGCAGACCTCCAAGAAGCAGAAGAGACGCTGCAAGGAGCGCGGTCATCCTAAAAGCCCATCTCTCCATCGAAATAAGAACCTGCCTCGGCTGAGGAGTCCACCTCGGCCGCAGGGACAGCTTCGACCAAGGTCCCCACCCCGACCGAGATCTCCGGCGCGGCCGCGAGTACCCTCGAGGAGGTATGAGAATTACACTCCCCTCAATGCTTCCCGGACAGAGATCCTGATGGAGATTCAGGGCTGGGACTATTTCCGGCCTCTACCCCCGATGCGGGACCTTCGAGCATGGTGCAACCCTAGAAAGTATTGTCACTTCCACCAAGACCACGGCCATGATACGGAAGATTGCTTCCAACTCCAGGACGAGATCGAGGCGCTCATCCGTCGTGGAGTACTCAACCGATTTGTACGAAACCGGCGTGAGGAAAGGAGGCCAGCAGAAAACACCATGCAGCCCGAAGATCCAAATGCCAACAGGCCCATCGCCGGCACCATCAACACCATTGGTAGAGGAAGCTCGATTGGAGAGCCAGCCGAGGAAAGGGTTCCCCCGAAGTGCCCCCGCACCTCTGAAGCCATCTCGCTCTCGGACGAGGACTTGGAAGGAGTTGAGACTCCTCATGATGACGTTGTGGTTATCTCAATGATTGTAAACAAGTTTGATGTAAAGCGCGTCTTAGTAGATAATGAAAGTTCGGCGAATGTTTTGTACTATGACGCCTATCAAAAAATGAGGATGATGGAAAACCAACTTCGAAGAATGAATGCCCTGCTGGTCGGGTTTACCGGGAATTCGATCCTAGTTGAGGGCGAGGTCAGCCTTCTAGTCACGGTCGGGCTCGCCATCCGAGAAAGTACCGTAAGGATGGATTTTCTCATGGTCCGTTTGCCCTCGTCCTATAATGCCATCCTTGGACGACTAGGGCTCAACGCCCTCCGAGCTGTGGTCTCGACCTGTCACCTGCTCATGCGGTTCCCCACCAACTAAGGAGTAGGCGAAGTCCGTGGGGACCAGTCAGTAGCAAAGCGGTGTTACATGGCGACCCACAAAGTAAAGCAACCGGCCAAAGCAATGAGCCTAGGGGAGCGGCCGGCCGAGGCGTCAACTTCAACATCATATCAGACACTCTCCGTCGAAACTTTGGAAGCACGAAACAGCCCACGAAAATAACGAGTAGTGCCTGGTGAGTTTCTTACCCGAATTTTTTTACAAGAAGACTGCCCTGAGCTAACCGTGCAGGTCAGCTCCGGCCTGGACGCCCGCAAAATAGGGCGCCTGATCGAGTTCCTGCGGGCCAACATGGACGTCATCGCCTGGTCGCCCGCTGACATGCCGGGAATAGATCCCGAGATCATGGTTCACCGACTTCAGGTGAAACCGACCTGCAAGCCCGTGCGGCAGAAGAAATGGGGTTCCGCCCCAGAGCGACAGCGGGCGGCGGCCGAGGAAGTGGACAAACTTCTCGAGGCCGGCTTCATCCGAGAGGTCTCCTATCCAGATTGGCTCGCCAACGTGGTTCTCGTCAAGAAAGCCAACGGAAAGTGGTGCATGTGTGTGGACTACATCAACTTGAATAGAGCTTGCCCAAAGGACAGCTTCCCACTCTCCAGCATCGACCAGCTCGTGTACTCCACCTCGGGGCACCAGTTGCTGACATTTATGGACGCCTTCTCAGGATATAACCAAATTTGAATGGCGATAGAAGACGAGAAGAAGACGACCTTCATCACCGACAGAGGTACCCACTGCTATAAAGTGATGCATTTCGGCTTGAAAAATGCTGGAGCAACTTACCAAAGGCTGGTCAACAAAATCTTTAAGAACCAAATAGGCCGAAATATGGAAGTCTATGTGGACGACATGCTGGTGAAGAGTCGAATGGCGAAAGACCATGTGGCTGACCTCAATGAAATATTCTCTACACTCAGAAAGTACCGGATGAAGCCCAACCCACTAAGTGTGCATTCGGAGTCACCTTAGGCAAATTTCTTGGCTTCGTGATCATCTAGCGTGGAATTGAAGCAAATCCCGAGAAGATCCGAGTACTGTAGGAGATGGTGCCACCAAAGACGATTAAGGAGGTACAGCGACTCACAGGATGTATTGCGGCTCTGGGAAGGTTTGTTGCCAGATCGGCCGAGTGGTGCCTCCCATTTTTTGCAATCCTCAAACGGCCGAAGAACTTCTTGTGGTCGGAGGAGTGTCAACAAGCTTTTGAAGAGCTAAGGCATCTTCTTGCCTCCCCTCCTTTGCTCACAAAACCCCAACAGGGTGTGCTTCTCTATTTGTATTTGGCCATCTCCCTGATTGCAGTGAGCTCGGTCCTGGTCCGAGAAGAGGACAAGCTTCAAAGATCAGTGTATTACACCAGCCGGGTTCTGAGGGATGCTGAAACCCGATATTCTAAATTGTAGAAAACTATCTTCGCCCTAGTCATCTCGGCTCGAAGACTCCGACCCTATTTCCAAGCCTACATAGTGGCCATACTGACCGACCAGCCTATGAAACAAATTCTCCAACAGTCAGATCGTACCGGAAGAATTACAAAATGGGCAGTCGAGCTCGGGGAGTTCGACCTTGAATACCATCCGAGGCCAGCAATCAAAGCCCAGGCACTCGCTGACTTCGTTATGGAGTGCACTGTGTCGGACGAGCCTGAGACCGCACCCACACCAGTGGAGGAGACCCCGCTACCTTGGGGGGTAGCGGAGCAGGCCTCATCCTCAACAGTCCAGACGGGGTTGTCGCAGAGCAAGCCTCGTGCTTCGAGTTTCCCACCTCGAACAACGTGGCAGAATACGAGGTGCTAGTCGCCGGATTCAAGCTGGCTAAGGAGCTGAAAATCGAGAACCTGAAGGTCTTCAGTGACTCCAACTGGTCGTGAGCCAGATCTTGGATGACTTTGAAATCAGGGAGCCATTAATGCAGAAATATCTCCATAAGGTGCGAGACCTCACCTCCGCTTTGAGCTCCTTCAACATCCAACAAATTTCAAGATCGGAGAACTTGAGGGCAGACCAACTGTCGAAATTGGCTACCTCCCGCATGAGCGAGCTTCCCAAGGCAACAATGCTCGAGTATCTCCAAAAGCCCAGTACGGAGGAGCCTGAGCTGACCCTCTGCATCGAAATCGAGTCGAGCTGGATGGACAAGCTCATCAGTTATCTGCAAGATGAAGCCCTTCCCGATGATGAGCTCGAGGCACGCCGAATCAGACGTCTAGCCTCCCGATACATATTGTATGAAGGCAAGCTCTACCGGAGATCCTTTACCTCTCCTCTCCTCAGATGTCTCCGCCCATCAGAGGCGGACTATGCTATGTGAGAGGTTCATGAAGAAATCTACGAGAACCATTTGGGAGGCCGAGCACTGGCCCACAAGATCCTACGCCAGCGATACTACTGGCCTACACTTCAGAAGGATGTAACGGACTTCATTCGGAGATGCGACCGGTGCCAACGTAACGCCAACATCCAGTGCCGACCCTCGGCCCCGCTGACCTCGATCAGTGCCCCCTGGCCATTCGTCCAGTGGGAAATTGATATTTTGGGGCCATTCCCCCTAACAACCGGGCAAAGAAAGTTTCTGGTTGTCTCCATCGACTATTTCACCAAATGGGTTGAGGCCGAGCCAGTAGCTCGGATTACCGAGCAGAAGATGCGGAATTTTATCTGGAAATCAATAATCTGCAGATTTGGACTCCCTCGCATCCTCATATCTGATAACGGCCGTCAGTTCGACAATGTCCGTTTCAGAGAATTCTGCTCCGAACACGGCATCGACTGCCGCTTCACCTCGATCGTCCATCCACAGACAAATGAAGAAACTGTGGTAACAAATCGCACCATTTTGCAGGAGCTCAAGGTCAGGCTCGATCGGTCCAAGAGACAGTGGGTCGAGGACTTGTACAACATTCTCTCGGCCTACCGGACTACATTCCGACTACCCACCGGCGAGACCTCCTTCAACTTGGCGTATAAAATAGAGGTCGTCATTCCCTTGGAAATTGGACTCCCCTCACCGAAGGTGGAGTGCTACGACGCCGACTCCAACTCCTCTTAGCTCAGAAATAATTTGGACCTCGTTGAAGAGGCGAGGGAGGCTGCCCGAGTTCGCATGGTAAGATACCAACGGAAGACGGCACAGTACTACAACGCTAAAGTCAAGGCCAAGTCTTTCAAAGTGGGGGATCTCGTCCTCAGAAGAGCTGAAGATTTTCAGCCAGCTGAGCAGGGGAAGCTAGCCCTGAATTGGGAAGGATCTTACCGGATCGCACGAGTTCAACGGCCCGGAGCATACAAGCTGGAATCCCTCGAAGGGACCCTCATCCCACGAAGCTGGAATTTCAAAAATCTTCGGATGTATTACTAGTAGAATCCTAAAGGATCCTTGGTGATCGGGAACATGAGTCCCATCTTTTCTTTATGATACTTCATCTATAGTTCTCCTTTAATCATGTTATGTTTCTCCTGATATTGGGACATTTGTGATCCTCAGACTACCCGACTCAGCTCGGATGCCCGACTCAGCCCGGATGCCCGACCATGCTCGGATGCTCCAGCCAAGCATGGAACGTCTCGCCACGTCGATATCGAGCTCGGTCTCCATCTCCCTCAAATACCCCGACTAAGTTTGGGATGCCCTGTATGTCGACAGTGAGCCCAAGCTCCCTCAACCTCGGGAAGATGGGGTAGTACCTTTGCGCCCCCCCATAGCGCCTCCTCGACTAAGGTCGAGATGCCCCGATAAGTCGACAGCGAGCCCAAGCTCCCTCGACCTCGAAAAGAAGGGGTAGTACCTTCGTAGCCCTCCGTGGTGCTCGACATCAACAATGAGGTAGTACTTTTGCGGCCCCCCGTAGCGCCTCCTCGACTAAAGTCAAGATGCCCCGATAAGTCGACAGCGAGCCCAAGCTCCCTCAACCTCGGAAAGATGGGGTAGTACCTTCGCGGCCCCCGTGGCGCTCGACATCGACAACGGGATAGTACCTTCGTGGCCCCCCGTAGCGCCTCCTCGACTAAGGTCGAGATGCTCCGATAAGTCGACAGCAAGCCCAAGCTTCCTCGACCTCGGAAAGATAGGATAGTACCTTCGCGGCTCCCTGTGGCGCTCGATATCGACAATCAGGTAGTACCTTCGTGCCCCCCGTAGCGCCTCCTCGGCTAAGGTTGAGATGCCCCGACAAGTCGACAGCGAGCCCAAGCTCCCTCGATCTCGGAAAGACGGGGTAGTACCTTCGTGGCCCCCATGGCGCTCGATCACGACAACGGAACACCAATGCGGATCCTCGATGACAACGACACTCTCCAATGAGCCGGCGTGCCTGAAGCGGACCACGGGCCAAAGAACGCTCCTAAGAGCTGGTTGTAGAGCGAAGCGCCTGGCTCCAACGGTGCAACAGGTACATTCTACCCTGCACCTATATCATTACATTTATTTGTTTATATTGCTGGACGTTTAAGAAAATCCTGGCCAAGATCGAGATGCTCTTTTGAGTCAACCATAAGTCGAGGTCCCATCGACCCCGTGCATGCTCTCCTTATTAGTGATCTCCAGTTCAGTCCATACAGACCCCTCTAAATGAGGGCTCGACCAAGCCCGAACGACAAAAAAGTCGACGATGGTCTGTAGCGACGACCTCGAGCCTTGGTACTCTGGTCGAGCTCGGAAGTGCCAAGGCACTCACTATAAATTTTTATTCTACTCGTTGGTACTTTGACTAAGCTCGAGACCAACAGCCGCGAAATGCCCCGACGATAACTCGACGTTGATCTACGATCTCCTCAGAGACCGACCCTAAAAGCTTTTATAAGCTTATATCCGGAAAGCCGAGCACGAAGATTAGGCCAAATCTTTCGGAAGACAGACCCAAAAGACAAACCCCTCTGGGGCCCAGGGTCCGAGCCCAGTGCTTCGGCGATTCGTGAGCCGAGCTCAAAAGCTTAGCGAAATTTGAATCCGAGCTCGAAAACTTGATGAGTTTTCCTAAAGTACATCGGACCTAAGCCTAATGACCTAGCGGGTTCAGGGTCCGAGCATAGCGCTTCGGCGACTTGGGAGCCGAACTCAAGAGCTTGGCGAAATTTGAATCCGAGCCCAAAGACGTAACGAGTTTTCCTAAACTATATGAATTTGGTTAAGCCGGAAGACTTAAGAGTAATTTGCTGAAGGGAATTTAACCCAATCAATCAGAAGTTTGTCTGCTATGCAAAAAAAGAAAAAGACATGCAAATTTAGGAAAAAAGAAAATTTTTCATTGATAGAAATATGAAGGTTAAGTACAAAATTGAGGTTCGGCCGTACAATGAGTTCAGAGGCCGACCTCATTTACAAAAAGGAACAAAAAGAAAAGACTAAAAGGAGGAACAAAACCATAAGGGGTGGGCGCAGCTCCGAGGTCGTCCGCAACGGTCACCTTGGCACTCTCTGTTGGAGCTCCCCCGGGTTCTTCCGCAACGAAAGCCTCAGCCTGGACCTCACCAGCAGCTTCAGGGGCGGCACCAGAAGCTCCTTTGGGATCTCCCTCGACGGGAGCTTCCCGAGTGGCCTCCTCGGCTGCCTGAACTTCAACCCAGTCGGGTCTTCAGGCGCATCCTTATCCTCCTCGATCCCCGCTCCCTGTTGGAGCTGGTTGAGATCGAACTCGGGGCAGAGTAGCTTCAGCTGGTTGCGGAAGTCTTCGAAGCCGCGGATGAGCCCATCCACGGCCTCCTCCTCCAACAGCTCGCGGAACTCTTCCGACTTTCGAAAAAGTTGCACCACGTGTTGAGCCTACTCATGGGCCCTCTTCTCTCGGGCCTCGAGCTGCTCAACCTTAAGCTGGGTGTTCCTCGCCTCCTGCTCGCGGACAGTGAGCGCAGAGCGGGCCTCGGCTAGGCGGGCCTCGGTAGACCGCACCTCCGATCTGGCCAGAGCGTGTGCGGCCTTTTCCTCCTCAAACTCCGCAGTCAGTGCTCGGAGCTCGTCTTCACCAGCCTCCACCCTCGCCAGAAGCTCCCTCCGCGAGACCTTGGCCTTGCGGAGCTTCCTCTCGGCCTCCTCCTGCCCTCGCAAACATCTTCAGGCCCGGTCCCGGTAGTCTGCAGCGATGGAGATCAACATGTCGATCTCATGGTGGTGCTATAGACAGAGCAAACGGGAGAATTAAGTTACAGCCAAAAACTGAATGTAAAAGTCAAATACAAAGGTTGAAAGCCAACTTACCCTGATGGCGGAGCGGTAAGTCCCGTCCAGAAAGCTATTGAAGCTCATGGATCGGATCTCGTCCTGGTCGGCCGGGAGCAGCGCGACACGGAAGATCTGTCGCGTTGTTTCAACATTATTGAGGGCCGAATTGCCCTCGAAGACTGCCCACTCGGGGCAGTAGGGCCTCCTCCCCTATCGGCCCTCGCCCTCGAAGGGACCCGGGAGGCTGGGCCTTGCTGGGCTCGGCGAGGACGGCCCCGCAGCCCCCTGGCTTCTTCCCGGCTCGGGGCCCGAGTGCTGAGGTCGGACGGGCGGCCAACCAGAATGCTGTGAGATGGGGGCCGGACATGCGAGCATCGCAGGAGTCCCTGCAGAGCTTGAGCCCCCACGGTCGGAGCTCGAGACATCCTTCCGAGCGGGCCTGGAAGACCTGACCTGGGGGGCACTCGCCTCGGCAGCCGCGCCGGCTGAAGATCTGGCCCTCTTCCTCGGCTCGGGTGGGGCCCCACCAGTCTCGGCTGCCCTCTTTTGAAACCGCACGTAGAGGGCTGCGCTCTTTGTCACCATCTTTGGGACGTCTGAAAGAACAAAAGAGGAAAAAAGTTAGGATGTCAGTGAAGAAGAGACAAAGAAAGAGCAAAACGAATAAAAAAAAGAAAAAACCACCATGACTATTCTTACCCTGAGGCGTGCCGAGCTCAGACCAACATTAACCAGAGCATCCTTGCTCACGAGGTCGTTCAGAAGAATGTTCTCCCCGAGGCCGCAGAGAGCGTCGAGGATCCCCTGCTCGCTCTTGGACAATTGGGGGAGCTTGTTGGCGGTCTTGAGCCAGGCCTGCCCCCACCTGGAGTCGAACCCCCACGTCCGCTCGGAGGACAAAAAGAAGAATTTCTCCTTCCATCCGTGAATGGATGTCGGAGTGCCCCGGTAGAGTGGCCGACCATCCCGAAGGGCAAGGTAGAGCCACTCTCCGTCTCTCGGATTAGATTTCAGTAAGAAATACCACTGGAAGACGTTGACAGAAGTCGGTATCCTGTGCGCCAGGCACAGGAATAAAAAACCAACGATCATCCTCCACGCGTTTGGAGTGAGCTGCGTCAGGACGAGTTGATACATCGCCAGGAGCTCGTTCATGAACCCGTGGAGGGGGAACCGCAGACCGGCCCAGAGTGTTTCTACATACACTCCGATCCGGCCCGGAGGAGGTCTCGTTACCCGATCCTCCGACCCCGCGAGTTCGAGATGAAACCCGCACTGAGGAAAGAACCACAGCCATTTCCACCTTCTCACCACTCATGGTGGACCCGACTTTGTCCGGAAAAGGATATCGGAAAGCAACAGCAATGGCGGCCAAACAGAAACCCTTAGGGCCGAAATAGGGGTCTATATAGACCTCTTCAATGGCCCGGATCGGCGAGACAAAATCCCACCTCCCTTCCAGATCATGCCATGCGTCGGCCCCAAAAACCGAAGCAGCATATTCAATTTAGATCGGTGCTTTAAATGCAAAATCAGGGAAGCATTCCATCGGATTGTGGAGCCCCATCATGAGCCCACGATGCGAGGACGCTTCGAAAAGCAAAAGGGTGTCACGAGCCCACGACGCGAGGACGCTTCGAGAAGCGAAAGGGTGTCGCCCCATCTCCTCCCATTAGAATGCCTTGAAACACGCAGAGCACTGAAACAATTCAAGATTCCCTGGTCTACATCAACATGGCAGAAACAGCTACTTCCCGCGCCTGAGCTCGCAAGCGACTCAAGCTCGGAATTCGGGAGGTAGTGTTGGGGGAAAAATGAGTCGCTCCAGAACATATGACCGCGTGGCCAGCACGTGCCTGAAGGCGTCCGACCCGACGTCCGACCTGAAGGCACCCGACCTGTCTACTGCGGTCACATCCATCTACAGTACGACCAGGGACCATGCCCTGCCACCGTCGTCAATAATTAATGCGCATAGCTCCTGCAGACTTCCGGCTTACTCAACAATTAATGTGCATGGCTCCTGCAGACCTCCAGCTTACTCAATAATTAATGTGCATGGCTCCTGCAGACCTCTGGCTTATTCAACAATTAATGCGCATGGCTCCTGCAGACCTCCGGCTTACTCAACAATTAATGCGCATGGCTCCTGCTATCTACGGATCGTAAGCCGTCCACGGCAATCTGCTCGGCTGCGTCCAATCAGTCGTGACAATTCCTTAGCTCCGGCCTAATCTCCTACGGCAAGGCATTAATTCACACGATCGTGCATTAATTCATGCGATATGCTCAATCATACAGTAACTTCGTCCCGTCATATCATAGGTAATCCAGTATCCCTCTATAAAAAGGGAACCCTCCCATTTTAGAGGAGGTTGGATGCTGAAACTCTAGACATACATTCTCTCTCCTCTTATATACTTGCCCCCTTCTGACTTAGGCATCAGAGGGCCGGCGCTCCGGTGCCGGCCCTCCGGCCACCGGCTTCTTGCAGGTCCCTTGGAAGACGCAGTCTGTCGGGCACCGGCCCTCCGGCCACCGGCTTCTTGCAGGTCCCTTGGAAGATGCCGCCTGCCGACAGACTGCCACCCGCCGACTCACGCCGGAGCTCCTTCCTCTCAGCCGAGTGATCACCCTTCAATTTCCAGTAACAGCTAGTATTGCTATAGCGGGACCCAGCTTGATATTTTGACAATATCGTGCGCGTGTGTCATGAATGGCTTTCGTGAATTGCGACGAGCTAACAGGGTAAAGCCTTAAACAACCAATGATACGGAACTCGGAAAAATTACTAAAACAATAGAGCCCCTCCAAGGACAAATGGCAATGAATTAGTAGTGGATCCAGCTTATTTTGACATCGGTCAACTCCTACTTTGCTGTCTTGGAGAAAAGAGATCCCTCATGTTACGTGGCTTTGTGAACTGATTTGCTTACCATGGCTCAGTGACATGAAAAGGATATTAACACAATGGTAGAGTGGAAATATGGAAGCAGTTTAATATTTAGTCTTGCACATTGGCTCGTTTTCATCAAAGTTCACTTTTATCAGGGTTTTCTTCGGTTGTTGTGCAAGGCTAAAAGATCATTTGGAAGATTAAGGAAAAGAAATATGTAAGTCAAAAAGGCAGATTAAAATCAAAAGCTCTGAACAAGTGCAAGAATACATAGCTCAAGATAATAATGAGATGAACATGGAAGAATAATTACAACTTGTATAAAGAGCTTGGTAGATCTTTTTTTCTTTTTCAATTTTCCTTCTTCTGAAGGCTAGATATAAGAAAATATAATAGCATTTAGCTATTATCACAATGCATGCATCATCTCTAAAGAGAACGATGATGTATTTGTGAAAAAAAACACTAGAAATTAAGATTAATTTCATGCAAGTTATGTTTATGTGGCATTTAGCCTTCCAAGTAGTAAACCTACTTGCTTAAACAGATGGTGGAAGAGCAGAAAACCAATTCTTTGTGGTATGCCATTATCCTTCTAGCTTTGCCTTCAACTGCGTAAGGTGACAATATGATCACCAACCAGATGGTTTGATATCATGCTCATGTGTTTCTTAACAATCATCAGTCATGTTTCACCCTTTACCTGCACTACACATTATGAGTAGGCCAAATGATCGGACACTAGATGTATGCCGAAAAAATATCTGACTTAGAGACCCATAATTATACTCCTTATGTAGGTAGAAATTATGTTCAAAGTCTGTCCCGCCCTATTTTGACATACCACCGCCTAGTGATTTTTACAATGTTAGGCTGCCTAGTAGTCTTGGTTCTTAGGAAAACTTGAGATGCCCAAATATATATTGTCCATAATAAAATCTAAGTTTTACCGATTAATAAAGAGTATATTTAGCTGGAGAGAGTTGGACTCTACAATGGGAATGGAAATGAACGGCTCCTATTTCAGCCATTTGATTGAGAGGAGTTCCATTCTCATTCTTTCCCAGGGAGAATAGGAATGCTCTAATCCTTACTCTCCTCTAGTATTCAAATTCCATTCTGATCAAGAATCAAAAAATGTCTAGAGGTATGGTCATTTCGATTTCTATTCCGATTCCAGTCATGAACCAAATGCGCCCACAATATAACAGATGAAGAATCTTTGGATTGAATGAATGAGCTAAAGTGGATACCGTTGCCCCTTAAAAAGATGTTTTCATTTTACGGTGCATGGAGTATGATAAACAAAATCATGCAAAAGAAGTTCAGACAACAAATGTCTGCTTTATAACAGCACAATAATAGCAATCCATTCATATTTCCAGCAGTAAATAGTGGATAAATGGCAAAAAAGAATATGAAGTCTCCTCTTGGGGGGAGGACTTGAAAAGAAGCACGCCAAGGGCCATAAAATTCAGAAATAACAAGCCTACCATTAGCTTGGCTTATTTCATGCACAAATTCCTCTGTCAAAATAACGTTGAATCATATTTCGTCCTGCATCTCTTTTCCACCAGCTTGGTCGCTCGGTTTCTGCAACAGCTGCATTTAATGCTTTGAGTAGGGCATGAAAAGCGACACCACAAACATAAAATATTGGAACTCTCTCAACGCTGATATACGTGTTCATATATCATCACAAACACCATTTTTTATGATTCGATGGTCCTCTTTTTTTTTCTCTCACTATGTATAGATAGAGAGAGAATTCAAGTCAGATAGGATGCATACATTGAAGTAAGCAGCATATTGCAGTTCAGATAATGCCCTCATATGCGTATTCGTATAGCATTTTTCACAAGTAAATCATATTGCAGCAACTCATCTTATCTGTAGAGATTTAAATTACAAATATTATCTTAAGTAGATAAACAGTAAAATAAAGATAAATGATGATCTCCATTTCCGTAGTAAAATGACTGTTACAATGTAATAACAGTCATTATTTATAGCCTTGGACAAAACCTTCTATGACTGAGATTAATGAGGATGGTTTACCACTGATGCAACAGCTTAAAGTACTTTCACAGAGTAGGTCTCGTAAAGCAAGAGAAAGGAATTGGTCAACTACCTAGATCTCCTGATTTCATGAAGAACTTATTGTTCACACCAATGGAAGCTGAGCCTGGAAAGAACCTGCAAAGCAGCCATAAACTAATATAAGCACTCCGAGATATCCAAGGGACACAAAAAAAATGGAAAAGAAAAGCGAAGGAAAATCTCTTGTAATTAACATCAACTTTGCAGTTTTATCCAGCTCACAGATATTCAACAGAATTAATTCACCTACTTGGTTCCTATCAGGGCATCACTGGCTATAATAGACGAGCCAACAGTAAGGTCCTCTGACCTGTAACACTGATTCAATCTGACCCATGACAACCTGCACTTGGAAAAAGAGCGAGAAAACTAGGTCCAGGTTTGAGTCATACATATGGATCACATGTATTCAAGTGCTCAATTTCCTCAATATGGAACATTAATTTAAGTGTAAATTATCTACCAGTATTTTACTTCATGAACTGGACTCTTCAAGAAACAGAGAGCTTCTGATACTACATATACAAAAAAATCCAATCACACTGCACTATAATACAATAAAACAATAACAACGTGTTCATGCAACAATTGCTGTAAAAACAGTGTTGAAGCATACACTCGCCAAAAATGGGCATCCAAGTATATTAACATAATCCTCAGTGATTATAAAGGATAAGGTGTTACAAGCAACTTCTCAATTGAGTGAGTTTGGAACCAATCAACTCATGAACAGCTGTTTTTGTAAACAGGTTACTTCATTTCTACAGCCCCACAAATATTTTCACTGTTGTTGTTGTCGTTATTGTGAAGTCTGGTAGCCTTTTGTAACTACAGAGTGGCACTCCGATTTCTTGCTGAGTCCACCTTGCCCCTGGTTAGCTGTAAGTCTGCTCATCTCAGAATAACTCAAATAATGTACATTTTTCTTGGCAGTCCTCTAGACATAGCTTTCCCTCCAAGCATACAGCAAACTTCCCATGTTTCCATATCAAACACTCTCAAAATAACCACTGCTTTGACCAAAAATGAAAATTTCCACCATGCCTTTGATTTGTCCCTCTATTTTCCACCCTCAATAAATTAGCCTATACATCCCAACCATCTTTCCTACTACCAAACTCCCATTTATGTCGGGAAAGAGGACCATACATCTCGGAAAATTTTGACAAGCAATTTGTCCTACTCTTGTAGTGCATTTGGGTGTTTCGGCTTATAGCAGCAGTTGACAGCTTAGAAGTGTCAATAGCCCAGGCTGGATGGACATACTCCACAGTCCTCTTAGAACTTGCATTTGCATATAGGAAGTTCAGCAGCAAGTCCTCACAATTGAAGGACTTGTCCACAAAATCTCTTCCCTCTCTTGCTTCTTCACTCCAGTATCTCTTGAAAGCATATTCACTGTCCATGAAGGCAGCACCAGTAAGTATAACATTGTAGCCTCTCTTCCCACGAGCATAATTCTCATTTCTGTATTCCAAAGGGCTGCCATCTACCAGTCGTGGATAAAAGCCTACAATTCTTTCAGGATGCTCTCTCCAGACCCTAAACCCTTTCTCTATGTCATTACAAGTCATCATTATGTCATCATCTAGTTCAAGAACAGCTCTAGTCTTGATCAGAGGATCAACCTTGAATCGGTTGTTGAGAGAATTGAGCTCTTCCACCCGTATCCTCACAGGGACAGCAGAATCAAAATCATCTGGGCTTGGAGGGTCTCCCTTGTTCCATACAACAACAATCTCTCTCACAGATGCACATCGAGAATAGTGCTTGATATATAGTTTCAAATTCCAAAGCCGGGCTTCATAAGTCATTGTAAGCATAGTAAACTGTGAATATTGTCCCTGGTACATGTATGCCTCTCCAGCACCGTTCCCTCCAAAGAGAAAATGCACAGCCATACAGACCAAAATCCCACCTACAAAAGCAAGGAGGCAGAGAACCAGCTTGCCAGAGCATGTTTTAGTATATGCTCTCCCTCCGAAAGCAGAGCCATTTCTTTTCATGCCAGCCAAACGTTTTCGTACCTTCAAGTTAAACTGGGGACGAGTCCAAAACCATGGTGGCTCATTTCTCCTGCTTAAGGTCATGCAACAGCTTGGAGGAACAATAAAGTTCATGGCGCCAACCAAAAAGCCCATCAACATGACCAATAAAAAGAGCAGCAGGACAAATGTGCAGCCAAGGAGAAATCGCCATGTAGTATCACCTGAAGGAACACGATCTCCATCCATTACCGCAATCCAGTCACCCGATGGAAGTTGCTGTGCATCTAATTGATGGTATCTGATACCATTCCAAGCATTTCGACCTTTCTTTGACTCTTCAATCCCAAGCTTTACAGGAACCTCCCTGAACTCTTCCTTGCTTAGCTTTTCAACTTTGTAAGTTCTGATCCTTTGGCCATAGGTCCCACCACAGTCCTGGGCCAGGCGATAGAGAGACCCTTCATATATAAAAGGTCTTCCCCCACTTCGAGCTCCCAAGCTTCTGTCACCTCTGTATATAGGGTTTCTTTGATGCTGTTTCCAGGGACCAAGCAGTGAGCTACTGTACCATATTTCAAGCTCTGCATTCTTCTCAGTGCCAGACCGGCTAAAATCCGAAGCAAAGAGCCAGTAGCATCCCTCATATTGGATCAATGAGGCATCGACTAGAGGCTTCCTTATAAGCACCTTCTCCAGAGTCCACTTGAGAGGAAACCTTGTTGCTCGATAAAGTCGAAGCTCCCCCTTTTTACTGCTTTCAGGCATCATATAGATCTGAACGAAATATAAAATTGAAATTTTGAATGTCAGCATGCACAGTGAGATATAACAAGATGGAATACTGTATCCTGAAAATGTGTTAGCTACTCTCACCATCAACTTCGTGAATCTAAGCATATTGGCTGCTACCACTTACTTGTTGGTCATAGCTGAACACAAATGGATAAGACAAATGCCATTCCTCATCTAAAGCAATGCCCAGAAATTCCCATGTGGCACCTTGATCAACACTTCTTGCAACACCAATGTCACCTTTCATCGTACTAGTACTTTTTGTCTCAAAGAACAGGTAGAGAGTACTGTCCTGAGAAAAAAAGCATTATATAAAATGAGCATGCAATCATGCAATATGGACATGTCGATTAGCAAATATTAATGTTGCATATGCAATATGGCCTACATAAAAAACATTAAGAGCAGTGAATGTATCTGATTCGCAGAAAAAACAGGATCAGTCTGAAGAGATTCTTCAGGCTTCATAGCCATAACAAAACGCAAATTAAATTTTCAAGGTAACAATATATAAGAAATGGGATGCAAGCCTAAAATAATTCAGCAATGAAAAATAGAAACAAGAGAAGTAATATATTTAGCTGAATAGGAATAACTGGCTATTGAATGAGGAAACAAAGATCAGACACATTGAATATGCTATATGATTACATATATCATTGCTTGCCACGACGTATACCATAAAGAATTTCCTTTACTGTACATGATACCAGATAACAAGTATTATGAATGGCTAGGAAAGAATATAAAAAAGAAACATCCAACCAGTACAAATAAACATAAGCAACCACCCTAAGAGCATGTGTTTGAGTAAGACATCCCGGTCATGAAATTGGTACAGAGAAAGATTAACTTAAGAGTGAGTGTTAAAAATATGCATAAGAAATCATGATAAACTAAACAAATGTCTGCCAACAACAAACTTCTAATATACATGACTGGCTACATATAATTTATGGTGTTGTTACATTTTTGTACCATTCCGTTCCATACTCCATGCTTCCAAAAGACTTCTCATCTACAAATTTAGACAAGCGTTTACAAAATGAGGCCTGACAATCACATCTCACTAGCTGCTAACTCCAACATGATGTTTTTTAACTTCAAGGAAAGGCTACTCATAGCCATATGGCTGTGTTGAAATGTAACAACCCTAATTAAAGCCTAACTAAGACAGTTGGAAGCTAAGCCTAGAAAAATGAGAATTGCCTGCTTATATCCCAAGAGATGTCAATTTCGAGGCTACATTTAACCTTGTATGAAAGAAACTTCAAACTTTGATTCGTATACTTCAACATACAACCTAGTCAACAGAACTGACAGTTGAAAAAGATATCTGATCTCAGTAAACTACATTTCCCAGAGACTTACAGCCCATCTCCTCCACCTGAAAAACATCAATAACATTTCTACTTCACATTTGTAAATTCCAAACCTTCCAAGTTGAAATAAATTACGATTTTCAAAGCGTCCAATGAAAAGGCCAAAGCCCACAAATCTTTTTAACAACTTGAATGTTAAAGAAATCAAAACCACACCTCTTATTCGATCAAAGAAGAAAAGCAAAGAATTATCACCAACACCCACCTGAATATAGAGGAACGGGTCGGCGAGGAAATTGCTCGGGTAACCGGAATTTGAGGCGGACGCACAAGTAAGCACCGGATTCGCAACCGGCCACGCCGAGCTGTTCCCGTTGCTCCTATTCTCCTGCTACCTCGAAAAAAATCATGCTAATAACCATTCGATCCGCGATACAAACAGCTTGAATTTGGGGAAACAAAAGAAAACCCTACCAATTCGATGGGGGAGAGAGAGAAGGGGCTCTTCCCGTAGTAAACGCCGATGGACCATGAGCCCTCGCTGTCGGGGAGGCAGCCAGCGGCGGCCGAATCGGGGCGGCGGAAGGAGGAGACGACGAGCGAAAAGAAGGCGATTCCGACGAGGCCGGCCGCGAGGAGGGAGCCGAGAAGGAAGGAGATGGCGGAGGGGGAGCGGAGGAGGAGATGGAAGGGGCTCCACCGCCATCGGGGCCGGCTCCAGGGGGGCGCGGGGATGCATCCCAAAACCCTAGAGTCCGACGTCTTCAGGACCTTCTCCCCCATCTGCGACCAGGTGGCGCCGTCGCACCTCTCGGCGACCGTCCCCTCTTCGGATCTGGAGGAGGGAGCAGGGAGACTTCCTCCCGGCTTGTGACTCGTTCTACGGACGAAGGGGTAGAAGAAGATAGCGGGGGATGAAGCCTTCCCTGAATGTGGCCTGGCAGTGTGGCCGTTGAAATGTGGGTGCAATTAAAAGTTATAAGAGGGAGCGTTTATATGGGGGTGGGGGACGGGGACGGGGACGGGGACGGCGACGGCGGTAGTCGTTGAACCCAGAAGCCGAGACATGGGATGGAGAAAACGTTGCTGATCCCTTGCAGTTTAACTGCAGGGTAGAACTTTGAGCCCTTTAGCCCCCCATGGGAACCGCACTCGGAACGAATTCGAAGTAACTGAAGTTTTGAAAAAATAATGCGAAATAGGATATGTGATGTGAATCGAACGGCTGGAACGGGTCAGAGCTGGGGGCCCTTTCTTGTAACCTGATTTGGATCCGGAAAGGATGTGGGCAGGCAAGTCAGTTGGTGCAGGACTGCAGGTAAACCATGTAGATCTATATATATCAAAGTGAAATTTTTAATTGCCAAGTTCACAGCCTCCGTTTTCTTTTTATCCTCCGTTTTTTTTTTTTGTCCATGTTTGATTGTGTTGCTTTCTAGTTGAATTGGTCCACCAGCTTAGCGATGGACACGTTCCAACCAATAATCTCTCTATAACATGTTCACTCATAACCTACATCATGGGAAATTACCTCTTTTTATGATTAGTGCCCTTTTTAAGGAGAAATTATTAATTAAATTGGGTCTACCAGCTCAAAAAGCACCACATATCCTATTAAAGAAAGAAAAAAAATGGAGGGAGCTCTCTGTTCCCCTCACCAAGTAGCCCCTCCATTCTTCTATATACCATTGGCATCCTCCTAAGCCCTCTTCTCTGCCTGATTCTGATAGGATTTATTAGTGTCCTTTGCCTTCCCTAGGGTTGTCAACGGACCGAGCTACTCGGGCTTGGTTCGCTAAAAGCCTGGCTCGGACTCGGCTCGTTAGTCAAATGAGCCCGAGCTCGAGCCCAAAATGAGGTCCGTTTAAACCCGAGCCCCAGCAGTTTACGAGCCCAAATAAGGGCTCGGTACAATTAACAATTTAATTGGATCCTAATTAAATTTGGACTCAACCCAATTAAATTTTATTTGGCTTAATCAATTTAAATCCCAATCTAATTGAATCCAGTTGGATTTAGATCAGACCCAACCCGAGCTAACCCAAATTCATTTAATTTCTTTAAATCGGATTGGATTGGTTTGGGCTCGGACTCAACCCATTAACCCGAATCCAACCCGTTAACCCATTCCCTCCTCCTCTTTCTTGTTCTTTTCTTCTCCTTTCTTCTCGGTTTCTCTAGAACGTTCTAGCACCAGCGAGGCCCCTCTTTCTTCTCCGTTTCTCCCCCTTTCTTCTCTTCTCTTTGCCGACTCCTGCACTGGCGACAGAGGAGGGGAGGAGAAGCCCTCCTCCACCAGCGAATCGAGGGAGGAGTACCTCGCACGGGAGGATCGGGCCACGGCCGGCAGCGCCCGTGGCGCGTGCCTGCGGCCGACGCTCGTGCCGGCGGTGCTCGCGGCCGAAGCCGGCGGCCACTGCATGCAACAACGAACCGGTGAGCCCTTTCTTCTCTTTTTTTTCCTTTCTTTCTTTCTTTCCTTCTTTCTTCTCTTCTTCTTTTCTTTCTTTCTTTCCTTCTTTCTTCTCATCATCTTCTTTTCTTTCTTTATTTCTTTCTTTCCTTCGTTCTTCTCTCCGACAACGAACCGAGCTCGAAGTCGGGGATGGGGATGGGGATGGAGATAGGGCGGGCTCGGGCTCGGCCTCGCGCTTGGGCTCGGGCTCGGGCAAACGAGCTTTACGAGCTCAAACCCGAGCAGAGCTATGCCAAGCAAGCCCGAGCTCGAGCTCGATATAAGGAGGGTGACGTGACCACCCGCTTTCCTGCACCCTTCTCCGCCACCTATGGAGGTGGCCTCACTCCGAGTGGAGTAACCTACTCGGGCTCAGGCCGAGCAGGTTCAGCAATAACGATCCCGAGTCGACGTCTCTCGGTGCCGGATCCCGGAGCAGCTCGGGTTTTCTTCTTCAGCTCAGGCCGAGCTCCATCAGAGGCTACCGCCTTATTGCGGTATTTGGCTATTAAAATCTCACAATCAAGGTGCATCCCTACAATTTCTGGCAAACAAAATTCTGTCAGAATTCAACAATAAAAAGAGAAAAAGAAGGAAGCAAAGTAAATGTTTTGCCCTTACCCTCAGGATGGGCCGAGCTTAAGCCGACGTTTACCAGGACCTCCTTAGTGAGCAAGTCGGGGAGTCCTGGAGTCTCCTCTAAACCGAGCAGCATATCTAAGGTTGTCTGCTCGAGTTGCGACAACTTGGGCAGCCTATTATTAACGGTAACTCGCAGCGTGTCTCAGGCCGACTCAAACCCCCACGGCTGCTCGGAGGAAATAAAAAAGAACTTGCGCTTCCACCCGTGAATGGATGAAGGCGCACCTCAGAAGAGTGAATGGCCTTCTCGAGGAAAAAAATACCACCACCCTTTGCCTGTGGAGTTAGCTTTCAACATGAAGCACCTCCGGAAGACATTAACCAAGGAAAGTAGGCTATGTGCAAGGCACGGGACGAGGAAGCCCACTATCATCCTCCATGAGTTCGGGATGAGCTGCGCTGGGACTAAGTAGTAAGCCGCCAGGAGCTCGTTCACGAACCCATGCAAGGGGAACCTCAGTCTCACTCGGAGTGTATCCATGTACACCCCGATCCGACCCTCAGGAGGATCGTCAACCCGAGCCCCAAGCCTAGGAAGTTCCAAGATGAACCCCGAGGAAACAAAAAACTGCGCCCGAGTCTGGGACAGCTCTTCCCCAACCATGAGTGAGCTAAGCCCATACGGGTCAAGGCCCCCATCAAGCTCGGCTTCCTCCGATGATGAAGAAACCCGAGCTTGAGATGGGCCCGCGCTAAGCACAAGGGCCCTCGAGGGTGACCTCATTGCCTTGCCCACAACAAAGAAAGAAAGAAAATAAAGAAACAAAAGCCCCTCCAAACGACCAACAAGGGGTGAGAACACCCACCTAAGGGACTCACCGAAGAAAAGAGACGGAGAAAAATCGCCGGAAGGATCGCCGGGAAACTTCGGAATGCTCCACGAATCTCCAAAAAGGTCCGAAAAAGAAAAAGCGGCAAGTAAAGAAAGGAAAGAAAATAGGGATCCTAGAGGTCTCCCTCTCAAGGCTTTATATAGCATGCTTCAGCGGCTCCGATCGACTTTCCAAAATGGCAGGGCGATCAGATTTCGCCACGTGGCAACCTCCGGGGCCGTTGTTGCCCAGTAGATACAACCCAAGAGGGGGGGTGATTTGGGTCTTTTAAAACTTTTCAACTACTTCTAAACTTTTCAATTAATTATACTAAGTTGAACAGATTCACGGTGGAATTTAAACTTAGCAATAGTTTGATTCTAATCTGATCAAGATTAAAACCATTAAGCAGCGGACTCAATAAACCATTAGTCTAGATTTTCCCAAGCAAGCATTTCAATACAATGAATCTTAATGCAGTTTATTAAATGAAACTTGGTTAAACAATTTGATTATACTTGCAACTAAAGGATGCGAGGATAAGAGTTAAGCAAGCAATTCAATTAGATATTTATCTAAGTAAGTGAGAAAATTAAACAATGAAAGAAAGCATCACAAATACAACAAACATATAGTGGTTCGGTGTACCCCAGCACCTACATCCACTCCCTAAGACCTCTTAAAAATTTTACTATAATCCCTCAGATTACAGCCGGTTGTTTTACAAGCTCACAACCTAACTTGTTATTTTCACAAAATCACAAAGAACTCGATCGATTTTCACAGGCTCACCGACTAGAACCAACCGATTGTTTTTCTGGGGTGATAATCAAACCTAGTTGGTTTTTTTCGGTTCACCAACCACAACCTTACACCGTTGGTTTTCCCTTTGGCTCACCAACAAACCTTAACCC